>VWZG01009497.1:119711-244291 GCA_013396735.1 Grallaria varia
CCCGCCTCGCTCCCTCCCGGGGGGCGGCTGGCGGTGGGGACCGCGGTGGGCTGGGGGCAAGGGGCAGAGCCGCTGGCACACGGGGCGGGCATGCAGCGAGGCGGGGGCGTCCCGGCTGCGCCCCGCTCCCACCGCGCCCGGCGGGAGGAGGAGGAGGAGGTGAGGCGCGGGGGGGCCCTCCGCGAGTTGCGGGAGGCTCGGTCCCCCGAGCCCCGCACGGGCTGTGCGCGGTGTGCGGCGGGCGCCGTGGGTTGCTGCGGGCGCTGTCCCTCAGAGGGAGCTCGTCGGGCACGTACCGAGGGGTGGTGGGGCCGTGGAGTTGCAGGAGGGAGAAGTTTGGAGCCCCCGAGCCCCTAAGGCTTCTAATGCGAAGCGGAGTCTGCTTTGTGCAAGTGTGTTTAGCGTGTAACACACTGGAGAAGGAAAAAACCGGATAAATAGGGAAGGAAGGTAACTGTATTGAGTAAAGGACTCCTTTTCACTTATTTATTTATAAATAAATGAAAAGTAGTCTAAACGTTAGCAGATTCCCCCTCCTGTATGTCAGCTATATCTCTTACTCTTGGTTAACATTTTATCTGCCTCTGGTGCAAACATCTACCGATAAAAACGGAAACTTGCTTTACGTGGGTTTAACTTGCAAAACCAAAGTGTTTTACATTTTGTTGTTGGTGACCCTAATTATTGTTTCATGGTTCTTAAAAGAGGCAGCGGCTTCTTCAAAATGTACCGAAAGTGTCTTAAGTTTCATTGGGACAGTTTCTTGCTGTGATAGTTTGAAACTTGACTTTTTTCATTTGAAGCTGGAAAATGGCGATTTTGCCCCTTCTGCTCTGGGGGTCAATGCGGGGGATTTTGCTGGAATTTTCCAGTAAATTCGGTGTTGGAAGTAGTTTCCTCCCAGTATGAAGTCAGACAGCACAACAAGGGGCTTCAGGGGAAAATCTGCTTGAGGACAGGGGATAGTACAAGAGTTTCCTGTGGGATGCTTGCATAACGACACATGAAGGTGTTTAGCCGAGGGAAATGTGGTAATCCCTTTGTCTTCAGTTTTCGCTGGGGCGCTTTTTCTATCTCCTCTGTTGCTGGACCTCAGAAATAATAATTCTAGAAAGGTCTGGAAGTGTACTTTTTTGTTTCTTAAAGTTGCTGTTTTCAAAGGACCGAACATACGACTTTTATGGAAAAAGAAAAATCTTTAAATGATATTTGGAGAATATGGAGTGTACTTGAGGGACAGTGAAGTATTTAAAAAAAAAAAAAGTTTAAAAAAATCCAACCCACCCACATTATGGTAACTGGGCTGCTTACAGCTTTTTGGGGTATCTTAAATATCTTCCTGTTAGTGTGCTTCCTAAAACACATAACATGGAGAACAAGAATGAAATGAGGCATGATGTTCTTATGACACTAAAAAAGCTGCCTTTTTGCATTCATTTTGGAGTATAACTTTGGACTTGTGGTACAGGCTAAAAAACTTCTAGGTTTTATGTTCTCAGTAGTATGAAAGTACTTGTTTAAATGTGTAAATTGAAACAGTTGAGGGCTTTGGGCCATAGCGTGGAATATCCAACTTCTAAAGTGATGTATTCTCCATCACTTGAATGAAGAGTAACTGGGATAGAAACTCCAAGATATTTTGTGGACTTCAAATCCTAAATTGCAGAGGGAACAAAGATATTCTAGCCTTGCTTATACCATACAGTTTTTCTAGAAGCAACTTCTAAACAAGTTTAATTTGTCTGCGTAACAAATCTTATTTTCAACAATGTGCTTTGAAGAGTACATGTCTCAGGATTGGTTTTGGGTGTTCTTGTCCTGTAGAACTAGAAATTGTTTTAAAACAAGTAAGCATTTTCAAGCCTTCAGCTCCTGTTGAGAGGCTTTTATTCTGCAAATTAATGATCTACTACTGTTCTTGATTAGTGGGTTTTGGTGGTTCCTTAATGCGGGTGTACCTGATCAGTATTTGTGGGTATTTATTATTCACTTAAGGGGAATTGTTTGGAAGAGACTGTAACTGTTTGAAACAGTTTGTACTGTAAATATTTCTCACTTGGCCAAAAATACGTGTGAGGTGTACAACTTTTTTTTGAGGAAGGGTAGCTGCGAGGGTTATTGCTTGTTTAATTCTAAGAATGCTATTTACAGCCTCATAAAAGGAACGATAATAAAGGCAGCCTTCCAGAAGAGTACTTAGTGCTTATAAGTACTTTGTTTGGCTAATAGTGTAAAAACAAACCTGAAATGCAAGGCGGGAATGGTAGCCTGAAACCTTAATATTAGTGGTTAGAAACTCTCATTCTACTCGGTATTTAAGTGGCAAAAGCTGGTGAGCAGGATATTCCCTCAGACTAATATTATGCAGGTAAGATTTAAGCCCGGGCAGATCTTACCTGTAAACTGCTGGAAGAGTCGTTTTCTTGGATGCAGTTTCTCCTTCTCCTGGATATATCCTACTCATCCTGTATGAGATCAGTTATAAGGAGTTTGACTCTGTCCCAGAGGTTTTTCTGCACAAGAGTAACTGGCTCCCTTATTTTGTACCTCCTTGCCTAGGACAGGATACTCCTATCCTAACATCACTTGTTACCTTTGGTGCTGTTCCTCTCTGATCCTTCCACCTCTCCACCTGGGAGGCACTGTCCGTTCCCCATGCTTTTTCCTCATTCCACGCTCCTATTTTGAGGCTCCCTTGAGTGAGAAGGGAAGTAGCACTGTGGGTGGTTACTTACTGGGTGTTCCAAGTCTCAAAACAAGACTACACATACACATTTGCCAGACGAGATCAACATAGTTGGCTATCCGTTCAGTGCAGAGAAATGCGGATTTCAGCCCTTAAATGTGATGACTGCAGCACCCTCTTTTTACTTGATTCGTTTCTGGTTTCAGTTGAGCTGTTGACTCATGTTGTGTGCTAAAGAGTACATACGGTCTCCAAAATATTGACTGTTACAGTAGTGGCAAACATTAAAGAAAGTGGAACCCTGAACACCCCTTTCAGGGTGGCAACGCCTGCAAATACTACAGTGATGCATGAAAGAAAGTGAATAAACTATTCCTGTGGAGAGGTGGGGAAGCGAAAGCCAATTCTTTGTCATAAAGCTGCTGTTGAAACCCAGTCTGGTTGCTTACCACTTGGAACTTCACTGTTTGAGGTAAAATTCTGTCAGGACACCAGGGGAAATGCTTAATCTCTCTTTCAAAGCATTCTACAAAAGTAACTGTGTTGCAACCCTGAAAATCTTCTTTTGTTCTGGCCAGTTGTATGGACATAGCTAGCAATGCTACAGTAGTAACTAGATGTTACTGTAATAAAACCAACTAGAATAGAACTTTCAAACTTGAAAAAAATTCTACCTTAGTTTTACCTGTAATTAAATAAAATATGCTAACTGATATGTCAGAATGTGCTTGATTGTTTCATCGCTGACTGAAAGAGCACCTTTGTTTTGCTTAGAAATATCAATAGGCTGCAAACAAACCATAATCTTAGAAAATGTTGGAACAGCTGTAGGACACTTGGCTTGTAGAGATAAACTACCTGGATTCAAGTGAGTTTGCAGAAAATGAAAATGCCAAAGTCACAAGTTAAATACTATAGGGTTTCATTTATGCCAAGGCTCAGCTGCTGTGTGCTTTAGTAGCATTTGGTGATAACAGTGGTGGATGATCAAAACGTTTCAATAGTGGACTGCTGACACTTTCTAGGCAAAGCATGGAGTTGCCAAATTCAGTCAGCTTAATGGTGTGTGACCCTCTACTTCTCATATTGCTCTACAGATTCCATTTTAGAAGTTCTTCGCAGACTACAAGGCATATCCCTGTAGCACCACGGCTCCCTCCGCTGCAAGAAATTATTTTAAAGGTCTTTCTCCCCTGGCCTTGAGCCACACTGTTCCTTCTTTCGCTTGCATCAGTTTTGTCTTTGGTCAGGTTCTTAATTGATCAGATTAATTCACAGACTCCTAAGTTTCTTGCCAGATCAGTGAGTTGCAATGTCTCATGGGGCTATCAATGCATGTGGGTAAGACTCACTAAAATTAGATTGCTTTGTTGAATTCTGGAGTTGCGGATATTCCTGGATTTCTTGTCATTTTAGGTTACAAATAAAAGCGCATTGCTTCTTACTGTCTTACTCACTGTAAAAGATGCAACTTCTGGGGGAATGTGCAGGTATAGGGGAAGACATTCAAATGCATAATTGTCAGCTGAACTGAAAGCTACTTATCTGGTACCTTGGCTAAATTTGCTGATTGAATTTATGTCTAAGCTGCTCTAATGTAGGGAAAAGCTCTGGTTCCACAATAGGGAGCAAGCTGTCTTTAACATCTCATGGCTACTCCTCCTCTGTTCTCACCAGGCTTGGCTGTGTGCACTTGGGAGATGCTTCTGTGAGCCAGTTTAAATCACTTAACATGTCAAACTTTTTTCCCCTTCTTCTAGTATTGGTATAAATTTATTTTAATTGCAAAGGAATCTGGCTCAGGCTGACTGGTATGAGGGAAAAGGAGGAATAGTGTGGTTAGACAGGAATGGTAGGTTAAACATGGTCACTTTTGTGTAATGGCTTGCTGTCACTGTCAAATGCAGAGCTTTACTCCGTGGTGCCCTTAATGCCATCCAGCCACATCTCACCAAAACAGTTGGCTAATGCTAGGGGAATATGCCCATGTTCCCAGTTCTGTGTCTTTTGTTTGAGGGCTATTTATATGTGATTGCAGTATGGGTACAGATGTGATGCAGGCTCTTGCTGTTCCTTTTTCTGATATTTAAGGGGTTTGCCTCCTTACAAAATTATTAAGAATTTTAGGAGTGCATCCCGAAGGCACTGGTCTTAATACGCAGTACTTTGCTGTGTTGCTGGTGTTGTGACTGCTAGAGCTTCAGCCTTAGAGGAAGATGTGCATGAGCTAGAGAAATTCATGTTTCTAGTATATGTGAGAAACTGTGAGCACTTCTTCGTACTGACACACCAGTCATTTATCGTACTTACTATGTCTTTTCACTCCTGATATCAAATGCACATACTGGTGCCTATCTGAAAATAATGCTTCAGATTAAGTTCCTGAGACTTGTATTTTCCTTTTTAATTTTTTTCCTGGTGAAGAAAGCGGAGCAGTGAGGTAATTTGTTCATATGTAATCTGTGTAACGGACATTTAACATCTTCATAATGATAAGGGGTTTTAATAATTTCTAATTCACACGATTTTTTAACTTTGCAAATGTTCAGATATCTGGTGCTATAAACAGTGTTATCTCTTGGATTATTCTGCCTTCCCTTCCTTTTAGCTGACTCTTTCCCATCACCTCCTTAGCTCCTGGCTCTTCCCCGCATGAAGAAATATCTTTATTTAACTGATTCTCTTTAGTAAGAGAATGCAAACTTTTTACTTCAAACAGCTTTAATACCATACTGAACAGAATCAAAACCTCCCCTGCCTTGCTTTGACTGATGTTGAAATGCGCTCAGCATTTTAGGGGAAATACAGGAAAGTTGTCAGGTTTTTCTCCTGGTGATAATCTGATAGTGTTACACTGCTGGCTTAATTAAATATGACTCCAGACAGTTTTCAGTGAGTAAAAATTGGAAGAAGCAGAAATGCCTTGGTTGTTCAGGCAACTGTTGGGGACTGTTTTTACTTTTAGAGCATGTTTTTGAAACACCAAGATTATTACTCTTATAAAGAGTATTAATGCTAGCAGGCTGCAGCATAGATCTCTGAGTTAGGAGTAACTTTCTTGAAAAAATATGACTGGAGATGTGCATACAGTAAATAGACATGAAACTAGTCTACTATACCCATAACTTAATTTTTTAAACTACAGTTCTGTTAAAACCAATAGCTTGAAGTGTATCTCATAACTGGGAGAGAAAGTCTGGCTGGATTTTTGCCTCAATTTAGCAATGAAGTCTTGTGTCATTTGTAGCAGTTTCTCCTTTCAGCTAAGTCTTCAGAGCATGTAAACATGCTTGCTAGACCATGCTTCCTTAGAGGAAAACTACCTAGTTCCTCTGTTTTATAGTTAAGGAGGTATCATTCCTTTTTCAATACTGTCTTGACCCTGTCTCTTCCTATTTTCTTCCCATGCTCCCTTCCTTCCTGCAAAGTTGTTGGTGTCTTTCCATCAGACAAAAAATCAAGATGTGTTGAGAACACAGATCTTAAGCTGCACGGACAATGCACTGAATGCAAGACTAATGTTACCAAAGATAAGATTTCACAAAAGGGGTTTATTGTCTTCAGCTGCAATCCACTTTCAATAGAGCAGTTACAAATATGATCTTGGATCATAATTATGTAGTACAAAATTTTTACTAATGCTTTTACCCTGTAATTCTAAGTCTTAATTAAACTGTAGAAATACTGGATGGGAATGGGACTACTGCTTGGCAATGCAAGTATTGGTTAATGCGATGGATGGATGTCCCTGTTCCTAAAATATGTTAGGCATATGTCCTTGTTTTAGCTGTTCTCTTCATGGGCTCAGCTGCAGCTCCTTCCATGGTTTTTCTACTTTCCCTGGTTGTGCTTGAAGAAGGGCTCTGCGTGAAATGGGTTTGGCTCTAGGAAGTGAGGCTTGTGCATCCCAGTCAGTTTTGAAAGTCATGGGAACAGATCCAAATGAAGGAATTGGCACAATACTATCTGCTGTTTTCTGACTTGAGTTCAAAAGCTTCTTTACCATGCATTGTCACCTTGGACTACTTTTTCTTTCTCTTTCCCCTTTGCCCACCCATCTTGAAGAAAAGAAGTTGTATGTGGCTAAGACAGGAGTAGTGCTTCCTTCCTAAAGTTCTTTTGACTCTAAGCTACTTCTTTCTTTTCTCTGCTTCTATCAATCTCCAACAAAGTAAAAAAAAAAAAAAAATCAGCTATAGAGTCCATAGCTAATAATCTTATTTAACAATTAAAAATGCTGACCAGCTTTGAATGCTCTGTGTAGCATAATATGTAAAGGAGTAAGAGTTGGTACCCATGTGTGCAATATTGACACTTATTAACAATGGTTACTTTATACTTCTATGTTCAGCTCTAAGAAATAGGAACTCCATTACTGTTATTTCACTTGAGTGTATAACATGCATTTTTAAAACCTCAGATGGTGAACTTTTTGGATAGAATGATACCTAGTTAGCAGTTTTCCTACATGTGTAGTTGAAACATTTTTGAAGTGACTAAGACTTGAACTGGGCATTTCAGATGCTTGTTGTTTTATAGTTCTGCATGATTTGTGCTATATGCCTCTGCACTGGTGCTGAGTTGGAGAAAATTGGTTACCTCCCAGCACCAGGAAGGCAGCTTGAGGCAGTTTGTAAACTTGCTGGACTAGCAGTGGGTACAAGTCACTTTTCAGAGTTCAGTACTTTAAACTTTGGGAACTGTGAGGTGTCTTCAATGCTATAGCGAAAATGAACTCTACTGAACAATGTGTGAAATGTCTGAAACTCATTTCTGCAATGACATAGATTATCCAACCAAAGGCTGCTGTTGTCACTTCAGTAACTGTTTTACTGCTGGTTTTTTACTGTAGTATAATCTCTGCTGAGATCACACAAGCCATCACCAAGGCTGCTCTCATATTGGTGCTTTCCAGGCTGTCAGAATAGCAACTGCTTGCCCTTGAATCTCAGTGCTGTGGGGGGAGAAGGGTCCTTTACTGTGCTAAAGGTAACTGCTAAACTTGTGTTGCATCATTTTCCATTTAATGTTAGTTGGTCTCCGTGCATAACCAAAATATTTAAAGGCGTTCTGTCAAACTTGCTTAATCTTATCTTTTCTAGTTGTTTGCTTGTCTTACATGCCCATCCCATACATTTTGTGGATAGTCAGTGTTACAAACTACCATCTACTGTAAATATTTCCTTTTCCTGGTTAAGGTATTGTAAATGTACAGAACTGCCAAATGCTGTTTGGCTGGATTTAAAGGCTGGTAGGGACCTGAAATTCAGGAATCAAACCTCAGTGGGCTTCTTGGATGGTAATGTTGGAGCTTGTTGCTGTATCTTCCCAATGTCCCCTGTTGTCTTGGATTTTGTGGGCTCACTTTGAATGTCTAGAGACTTGCTGTCCAGCATAGCGGACATATGCTAGAAGACTAATTTTATACAGCCTTTTGTTCAGCTGCTCTTGGTTAACAAAAGGCAAACTATTATTTATGGGAAAATGTCCTCCGCTTTTCCCCTCTCCCTTTGCTTCAGTGGTTCTTATTACTCAGCCATTCACACTGTCACTTAAGTGTATAAAATAAAAATCCCTAACCTTAAATATTGGGTGCAAGCAAAGCTTGAAAGCTGTGCCCTTATGCTTAGTAATCCAACCTGGTGCTGCCTCAGGGACTAGAGAAATGCTCCTGTTTTGTATGAGGGTTGGTAATGTGGTTTGTGAGTCACCAGTCAGTGCTGGTTGCCTGACAAGGTTACTATTCCTTATCTTCTGTAACCTTGAATAATGCCATGTCAGGTGGTGGAGGGTGTAAGAGATAGCGATCAGAGAGCTCCTGGGGTCTTCCTGCTGCTGTCTCTGTGGTTTGGAAGTCAACTGTGTAGTTTTAAAATGTTTTAGTAAGTAAGTGCATGTATATGTGAGGCGCAGTGGGTCTGTTACTTTGAGAAGACTCTTCCTTAGATAATGGAAAGGAGCATCATGCCTCTAAGCCGCCTTTTTTTCCCCCTTTAAAGGCAAGGGTGGTGAAGGGTTAAATTCCACCCCCCTGCAGCACACCCCGCCCCCACCGCTATATATGGTGTGCCCAAAGGCACTGGAGATTTAATACATTGAAGTTGGAGCGTGAAGGGGGTCTGCAGGCTGCTAGACAAAGTCACTCAAATTTCAAGAATACTTGATCCATACAAGGATGTTACTTGAGAAAGGCATAGCTTCTCTGTAAGAAACTGGTTGCCAAATGAGCTGAGTGTCCTAAACACAGCTTTTGTGGCTAGATGAGCAAATTGGAAACCAGATTTTCTTTAGTTGATGACTGACTGATAAATGAGCCAGCTGAAGTTGTTGTGAGAGCTGCCTCCCTTTAGAGAGGTGGTTATTTGTAGAGGAAAATGAAAATTGTGATTCTCTCACTGAAGTGTATGCCAGTTGTGGAGACTTAACACAGGTAACGATACAACTGACAATTTAGTTGAATAGACTGAACACTAGCCTGAAAAAATGGCAAATAATTTCCCCCCATCTAGTTACTGTAGAAGCAGCTACAGTGGTGTCCCAAAACAGTGTATTTGGTGTCATCTTCTGTTGAAGGCTTTTAAATTGATGGGCTAGTATTTTGAGAATAAAGGAGAGACAGTTTGTCAGGAAGGAAAAAAATATGAAAAATTAGTAAAGAAATTGGTAGTGGAAAGACTGAGCAGTGGTCTGGGGTGAATTCTACTCTGAAGAAAATAATAACAAAACTAACAACAAAACATTATGGAAGTGGAGAGGATGAAGTACAAAAGAATACCTGAAACACCGTGGTCCCAGTCCTTCTAGTTCTGGTCTTGTATATAATAACATTGTAACAGGGGGAAGATTTAATACTGTCCTTGCTTCTTTCCCTCTTGTACTTAATACAACTGTAACCGAGGGGGTGGATGTAATAATTTCCCCTCCCCCAATATCATGAAAGCATTGATAAGATTAGAGTTAGGAGTTGGATTAAAGTTATAAATGGTGGCTGTTGACAGTGTCCCAAAAGGGAACATGCCCTTTCTTAATGATGGTGCTGTCTGCCTTCTCAGTTCTAGGAAACATGTATTTTAATTGGTAGTATTATTTCATGGTAACTCTTCCTCTCTTCTGGCATTACTAACTTTTTCAAGGGCTCTGAACCTCTTTATGAGATAAGTAACATATGACCCTTGAGCTTTGTGTTGCTGAAGCCCGGGTCCCTGACTTGAATTACCCCTGTGTGGTTCTTGGTGAGATGGTTCATAGGGAGGTTGGTGGGCAGTCTAGGCAGACTGCAGTGAGTGGAAGCAAGGCTTGGAGAATCTTTGGGACTACTTTCTCTGTATAGGTGATGAAGAGCTGTCCACTCCAAACCTCCTGCCACTCCTGAGAGGCTCTTTTTCCATTTGTATGCATTTCCCAATGCATGCACACACACAAAAATCTGAAACTTTGTAAGTTTTAGAAGACTCTGATTTGTCAAAACAAACATGACTTTGTCTTCATGTTATTGCCTTTCTGGAAGAGGTGATGTTTATCCCAGCTTTGTTTCTTGTCAAGAAGTAATTCAGTAAGAACCTCTGAATCTGAACTGTTACTCTGAACAGTGGCAGCTGTGTCAAGCCAGCCTAACTTTTTTGTCTCTGTACAAAGACAAGTGGAAAACTTCGAAGGCAGTGTTCACTTGAACCTGAAGGGGTGGGTATGGGGCTTTTGTTCCAAGTGGCTTATCCTTTAAATGTTTTCAGGGAGCAATTGCATGCTTTGATTGCATATGTTATGTATTTTTCCATTGCTTTTAGAATTAAAAATTCTTCATGATACAGGAAGGTAGGTCTTCCAGAGAACTACTAGAGATTTTTCCTGGAAGCTCTTAAGCACTGCAGTTAAAATTAATATACTGTGTCTACTTCATTTCCCGTTGTAGGAGACTTTGGCATTGACTTGGTTGTAGGTAAGGTCAGCATGTCTTTAGGAAGGACTGGAGTAGTTGAGTTTTGTGGTTGGCCACTTAAGCTTGTAGTGGCATACTGTATGCTTAGGCTTGGCTTAGATCCCAAGGCTCTTCTTTCACTGGAACACTTCCTTGTCAGTCCTTTCATTACTTTTCCTGTGCCTCGGAGTCAGTGAAATGAGTTCAAGTAGTATGTGATTACTGACAATATTTACTATTGCTCCTATCTTGGTCTCTTGGCAAAAATGCCAAAAGACTTTACACACTGAGAGAAAAAATAGAAGAACCTGAACTTAAAAGTGCAGGTGTTAACATGAAACTTACTTTTACAAACTGCAAAAAAATCACATCGAGCCATTTTTTGAGTTAATAGTTTCATTTTTATATCTCAGTTCTTAGATGCTGCAAGCCAATTGAATTGTATTTTTCTTCAGAGAATATAATAATTTTTGTGGTTATGAAGTAATTTAGGGTGTTAAAACTACTTCTAACTTTATTTTAATTGATTTCCAATTTGCTTGTCTAGCTACAAGAACTTAGTATGGAAGACGTACTCAGCTGGGTCACTTGGCAGCCCATTTCTTAGAGTTAAAGTCATGCCTTTCAATTAGCATCCTTCTAAATACAATTCAAGTTAGCGTTTTTATTCTGTGTATGATACTGCTTCTGAAACTTGTTCTTAATGCCAGCCTGTGCCATTCAGCAAAGAACAGGGCTGCTAAGGAGCTTAAGCTGATGAAACCCCTCAGTGATGTGGACTCTCCCAAGTGGGGTCCCGAGACAGAAAGTTGCATTCACTGCAGGGGTAGAGAAGTGACAGTGTTTGTTATGCAGGCAAAGCAAGGTTACACAAAACCCTGCTAGTTGCCTCTCTAGCTTTGGGACAGGTATCAGTTATTGTCTAAGTGTGCGATTCTTTTTTGCTTCAGCCTTATTCAGAGAGTCTTGTGTTCTGTATCTGATCCCTTTGTGCACTGATCAGCAACAAATAGCAGGGTGAACTGACTCAGGTCTAACAGTAAAGAAGCCAGTGCTCACTGAATTCACTGGACAACGGAGGGAGCAAAATCCTGCAGCTGAAGATGATGTAGGGGAGAAGTAGTATTGAAGTTTCCTTTCTCTTGTCCAAACATGTTCATCTCTTTTCCTTTCCTAGCTCTGCCTGATACTGAACAACTCAAACTTTGAAAGGGAAATTGAATGACATTGATACTTTGAATGAATTTTTGGTTAAAGCTGTAGCTGTGCTTTTCATTATAAAGCACTCTTGTGACTAAACATCTAGTGCAAGTCACTGTGTAAACGTGGAACTTACCCATTCCTCTCAGCTGTTCGGTAATGTACTTTTGTCTGTTGCTATTCATTTGTCTTCATTACATATTGTCAGTATATGTATGTAAACATCATTTTTATATAGTATTTATGAGGGTTTGGCTTGCATAGTAAGACTGACTTATTTTTTTCCTAAATGAAAGATAAATCTTGACAGTTAATCAATCTAGGAATAATGTATTGAGCCAGTATCCTGTCAGAACTGCTGTTTTGTCTTCTCCAATGTTCAATACAGCTGTTTCAGTAAAAAAAGGGAAAGCTGTTTAGTATATATTTCTAGAGTAACTGGTCCACAAGGTGTCCTTCCACTTGAGTTTTGCAGTTATCATGGGAAAGCCTTGAAGATGTCCTGTACTATTTTACACTATTTTGGTATTAGTTTTCTATTATAAGCAACAGGAAAAAACCCCATTATATCAATTGAAAATACCATATAATAAATGAAATTTAATATCATCTTGTCTAGAGGAGAGGACAGTATTTTCAACAATGTTTCATTGTTTGAATTTTTAATTCATTTTAACTCCATCCGGGGAGGAAACATAAAAGGAAACACTTTTCATTACCTTGGGCATAGATTGTAAAGAGGAAGTGTTGGATGTTAAAACAAAGACCAAACTTAAAAAAAAAAAAAAGTGATACCTTCCAGCTGAGATTACTATGTACTATCCAAATGTGTTGTCAGCAGATGAGGGACTCACGGAAATGGAATGCTGTCTTGGAAGTCATGCTTGCTTTTTCCAGGTATTCCTCAGCATACGGAAGCACAGTATTAACCTTCTTGCAGAATTACAGTACATTTGTAGATGGCTTACATTGGGATGGAAATCAGAGAAACTACTCAGGATGAGCATATTCTCATTTTAGCTGTGTTCCAGTTGTCAGTTCTTGGGGAACTGACAGAACTTGGTTTATTTCTCTCTTTGAGAACAATTATGTCATTCTGTGTTGTGGCTTATGATTTTACTCCAGAGCTTCCTTGTATGAATTTTCCTGTGGTGTGTAAAGTTAATATGTGTATTAGTGGATTCTTGTTTTGGGTGTAGACGGGCAGTTTTCCATTTGACTTCTGTGGCAGAGATACTGTGACAGACATCTCTGTAGTCCCTTGCCTAAGGAGGGAGGAAGTAAAAGGAAATAATCCAAGGTGCCTTCCACAGCTCTAAATCTAGTAAATTGTTTTAGATACACATATGAAATAGCACAAGTATTTGAGCAGCATGATGTGAAATGATATAAAATACTTTACTTGTTACAAGAAAGGAAACTCCTCTTCAGAAACCCCTGTCTGACCCAGGCAAAGTGTTGCCAGCCATTCACTGGGAGCAAATGGCTGTTGTTGGAAGATACTTTCCTAGATCAGTGAGAGTCAGAATATCATGGTGTGTGGGTTGTTTTTCCCCATTTCATGTATGTGTTTTTCTCCAAGCAGGGGAGACATTCCTGCCAAATATGTATGCCATGGCATTTTCTGCTACAACTAGGTGGAAATGCTTTCAGAATGAAAGATCTTTGTAAATCAAAGTTTAAACAAACAGAAAGAAACAAAATGAGCCAAAACAAATTCTCAAAACACCCAGCTCTCATGTGGTCAAAGAAGCCACTTCTTGGAGTAAGCTGACTTGTTTCATGTTTGATCCCATATGGAGTTACGGAGGGAAACCATTCCTCGAGTGCTTTTGTTAAATAAAGCTGTTGCCATGAATTAAGCAACACTGCCCTGGAATGTTTCTGATCATGGTCTTGCAGAGCTTGTGACCTTTGCACTGAACATGTGAACTGAAACTTCATCTTCCAGTGTTCAATAACCATGTTAAAAATTCAGAGGTGAGGCAGTCTTGGGATTTCCTTAGGCCAGCTTAAATGCCAAGTGAAATTTAAGTACTGATTTATGCAATGACTCTTCCTTTTTTTTGGTAAGTCTAAGCTACAATTTATATTTTAAATATGATTTTTTTTTTATGAATTAGTCAATTAGCTCTTACAATGCTTTCATTTATTGTGGCCTACTAAGGTGCTAAAATATTGTCACCTTTTTGTCTAGGAGCATTCAACTACTACTCATTTGAATGTCTGTAGTAGTGTACTACTACTGCTTCTTAAGGCAATTGCTTTAACCAAGAGCTGGATGTAGTGCCTGAAGAGGCTGTTCAGTTTAACTGGGCTGCAGCTGAAATGCGGGGAGAAGCAGTTTAAGGACTGTGCCTCTTGCAGTATATCCCTGTTTGATGTCTCTGACATCCTACCCTACTAGAATGCTATAAACAATTAGTCCTTTTCTTATTTACGGGGTAGAAACACTGCCACCTCTTGGCTACTCGCTGTCCTGACCTTTTAAAACGATTTTGTAACTTCTTGTGATGTTTTCTCATGCTGTGTTTCTGAAGCGGTGAAGTTTCAAGCGGTGGTGTAGTGAAAGTCTCAATATAACATACTGTAGACATGAGAATTTGTATGGAGATCCTAATTGTTTGCTGATTCTATTCTAGAACAAAAGGAAGATGGGAGTACTCCTTGATTGAGTCTCAACTCTGACTCATTTCAGTATACCTTCCTTAAAAATATCCTGAGCTGAGGTAGGCTTCTGCCCTTGCTAGATTAGCTGACTAGACATTTTGGCAGCAGTGCTGGCATCCGAAAGTAATGTTTGGCAAAAAGTGATTCAACTTTTATGCCCTTAAAAGGGATTGACCAAGTGTTTTCTACTGATCTTGTTTATTTGGTTTTGGTCAAAACTATGTTGATCAAATCCTGAGTCCTGCAGGGTTGAGGGGAGAAGGTTGGTTCTGACCCTATTTCTGATAACAGTTTTAGTGGAGTTGGCCTGAGGAGTGATTTAAAATATTGCAGCTTAAGGATTATCTATATTGTATCGTTATAATAATTAACCCTTAATTTTGGAACACTTCCCAGTTAAGAGGGAAGTTGCGCTTCTACCCAAAAGCCTTTTCTTGCTGTAAGCAGCTATATCTTTTCCTATAAACATCCAGTGTTTTGCAGGCCACATGTTTCTGGTTGTGCAGTGGTCTTTATTATTGAGAATAAGTACAGAAGGGTGACTTCTTCAGCCCAGTTAACCTGCCAGATAGTTAACCAGCCTTGAGGAATAAATCAGCGTTGATGCTGGCTTTTACTCTAACAAGCCCATCCAATGAGTGCTGGGAAGAGTTCCTACTTAAACCTCCAAGTGAGAGAGAAGCCTGACGTGCCACCTCTCAGAGGACTTTTCCCATAGAACAGTTCTGGTGCCAGGCAGTGACACTCACATCCCAAAGGGCTGTAGTACAAGCTGGGGCAATCCCCACCTCAAGCAGCAAGTTTCAGTGGAATGTAGAAACTTGAGACAGAGACAAAGGTGTGTAAAGAACATGAGAGGACTTCAGTGGTTGAGTGGGATTGTCAGGATGCTGACAGCATCCTGACTTCTATATCAGCAACTGGAATGAATTTCTTGGTGTGTAACTTAAGCTCCATAATGGGCATAGAGGATCTGGGTTTTCCAGCATCTGTTCACGAGTTGCAGCTCAAAATCCTTTTCCCAAAGGTAGTTTCTTATACCCCCTACCCCAACCCGTTCAGGTGTGGGGATGGGATGTCAGGGTGGAGTTTTGTGCTGTTGTACTCCTGTGTCTCAAAAATGAAGCAGGTGTAAATCCAATTTCCTGTGAATGAACTTTCAAATCTAACTTCTGAGATGGTGGTTTGAAGTCGTTTGTGGGAGCTGTTCAGCTTTGTAGAACAGAACCTGAGTGACTGAGAGAGAAAGGATGAGCCTGGCTTCCTAATCAGTATGAGAGGAGGGGGGTTTGGGGTGCCAGTCTGTTCCAGTGGCTTTTATTTCATATAACTGAATTCCTGAGTTTAAAAACAAACAAACAAAAATGTACCTAGACTCTTATATTACTGCAGTACAACCTAGGAAATAAGCTGCAGCTGTTTAAAGACCTTCACTGTGTGCTCTGCTTCCTTTTTGCAGATTTTAGAGCAAGGAAATAGAAAAAAAGTGGAAGTTACTATACAAGCTTTAAGCCTTCTCTCACTTCTTAACTTTAGTAAGCACCATTAGTTGTTTAACTTCATGCATCAAGGTTTAGAAAGCTGAAATTTCATTCTTGGATTTCAGTGGCAAATAATAGGACAGTCGAGAAGTTACTAAAATATTTTTGTTTAGCAGGAAAAAAACCCTGCGTTGTGTTTAGTTTTGCTGGCACACAGATTAAAGGTGTATTGTGTGGCGCTGTGGCATTAATGAAACTACTATTTAGTATCTATTTTTCAGCATCCTTATTAGTGCAGAGTCAGTCATGCATACTGCATAAGCAGTAGTGACTGATTTTTAAAATGGAGGCTTGCTGGAGAGAGGAAGGATTGGCAAATATGATGCATCTAAAAATTACTGGAAAACACTGATTTTCTGAAATGGTTCTCTAGTGGCAGATTCATAAGGATAAAATGTTAACTGTATAGTTTTGGTTAATTTGTGATAAAAGTGAACAGATAATGGAAATTTCAGAATTGCTTGCAGCTATTATAATGGCTAAGTATTTTGAATGAAAGAACAAAAACCTACCTTAAGGATTTTTTTTTCAGTCTTTTTGACAAAGCTTAGGAGTTTTTAACATCTCAAAACATGTTTGACCTCCCCACCCTTAAGCCATTTTGACACTCTTTGCCATTGCATTTCAACAGGAAAGAAAGATCCTTTTTATAGCCAAATGGCTTCCTCCTTCTCTTCTCCCTCTTTTCCCTTCCATCCCCCACCCCAGAGTGCCTTTCTAGTGCTCAGGCTTCAGCTGCTGCCTGGATACTGGCTACATCTGTCTTGTTTAGATGGTCCTAAGGAAAAACAGCACTGAATGTGACCGGAGGGCCAACAAGAAGATATGTTTCTTTTCAAATTAGAAAGGAAGCCCTGCACTTGCTTCTGCCTGTTTCTCTAAACTGTTTTTAAATCAATCATGGCTAGTGCTGGTAAATGCCTTCTCTTCCCTCCCTCCCTGAAATAGCCAAAATGCAAAACATTTGAAAAGTCTAATGAGTTAAATATGGTGGTGTTCACAGGACTGTTTCCCCTCATAGAACTTCCAGTTTGTTGAAATAAACTATTTGTGGGTTCTTGCTTTGAGGCAGCTATTGGGAAAAGTTTCAAAGAGGATAGTGTGACTCTGGGTGGAATTTGGAGGTTTGCAACTCCATAAAATGCTTGCACTGACAGCAGACTGGGCTTTTGTACTTGGCGTTAAAGGGAACTGCATTAAAAACTGATTTTAGGCCTGAGCAATGCTTGATGTCTTGTAGGGATTGTGGTGAAAAAGGTGGTGACTGTCAAGGAAAGAGTAATTATGTGGGGCAGATGGAGGACAGAGAGTTCCTATTTTGGGAGGAATTTTCTGATACTTTTAAAGTGCAGGATGAAGGCTGAAACAATGCTGGTCAAGAATTGTGTTATAAACTTGTGGGATGGTGGTTCTGTTTTTCAAAGGTTTCATCAGCTGGGTGGGGGGAAGCCATGCAACTCGATCCTGTTCATGAAATTCAGCTCCAGTTGAAACAGATTTCCCCCTGTGACAGTATCATGTTATACACAAAATAGGAGACTGTCTTAATGCATGAGAACATGCTGATGTTTTTGCATCACAGCCTGTGTGTCTGGCTGGAGGCGCTAACTTTTAGTTAGGAGTCCCTTTACAACCCCCTGCCCTGGAAAATGCATCTTATAATGAACTGTGGACAACAGAGGAGAAACAAATAGCAGAAGGAATTGTTCTTTTAAGAGTTCATTTTACCCCTTGATTAAATAATGGTTACTACTGTAATTGTTTCAAGAAGTTATTGGCCATTTCATTTTTTAATAGGCTTACACTGCAGTGAATAGTTATAGGTATATGACCTCTATTTTATTGTTTGCTGTGATGTTTTTAAAGAGCCATGGAATAAGGAAAAAATAAATATGTAGGATATGCAACCTGGATAGTTGGCATGTTACTGGTGTGACTTGAGTGTCCAAGAACTCTTGCCTTTTAAATTTTGTGGAAATGTTGCTAGAATGAGACTCTGGGTTTCATTTCAGTGTTTCCTCTGTAGTAACAGTGCTTGAACTTTGGAATCCACTTTCCCAGCTTTTGTGTGAGGAGGCAGAGCAAAATGGATGTTTGTGCTGAACTCACTCAGCACGTGCACCGAGCTTCAGATAACAATTATTTGGCTTTTTAACATCCTTCTATTTGGCATGTTGAACCAGCCACGCGGGGTATTTACGCACAAGGCGCAGGAAGTAACCTGGTGAGCTTGCTGAGGCTTTAATTTCCATCAACCTCGTGTTGCTGCAAACCAGCTCATGGTTCTGGGCAGAGATGTCCCCAGCCCTGAGATGGCTTCAGCCTGTGTTGGGGAGCAAAGGTTGTGAAGCGTGGGTCTAGGATGCGTTTTAAGGACAGTCTAGATAGGTACTGCAGGATTTGTTGTAGAATGGGTAGCTTGGGCCCCAAACTAAAGGAGTGCTTTTAAATAAAATGTGTTTCCCTGTGGAAAGGTGGATCAAATAGAGAAACTGATTTGCAAAAAGTGAATTTAATAAATGACTCAATGTCCTTCAGACTTGAAGGGCTAAATTTCAAGTTAATTCACTGATTTGATTAAAAAATACTGATCTAACATCTGTTGGCTCTCAGCAGACCTGAGAGGGCTCACAAACTGGAATGGGTTGTGCCTGTCCCGGTGGCGTTCACGGTGCTGGCACAGGCTGACACGTACACTTAGATTTTTTTCTTAGCTAAGGGAGCTGAGTCCAAACACTTGTCAATAAGCTGTAGCTTTGTCTTTAGAGTGCTCTTGAGGTGTGGGTTTCCCTGCTGATGCCAAAGACTTCCCTGTTTTGAAATCTGTGCCCTGTTCTACAGCCTGTGTCTTCCCCCTTCAAATAAATGGGGAGGGTTGAGGGGTAGGCATGGAAATTAATATATTAATTATTAGCCCTTGCATTAATTTTCATTCGGTAAAAGCTTAGGTGTTTTGGGTTTGTCTCATGCTGTGAGGATTGGTCTCGCTGCCAAACCCCTGTACTTGGTGTGTACAAAGCTCTGTTCCTCTGGCATGGGGTGGGATGGATAAATACTCCCTACACACTGGAGCAGTGCACAGCTGGTGGAACGCTGGGCACGAACCATACCCTGTGCCAGAAGGCGCTAACAGGAATGTGTCACTCTTGTTCCTCGCCACTGGCAGCTGGAGTTTGGCCCCTCCAGCCTGCCCTGAACGCCTCCAGCTCCTCAAAATGGATGCTGTTTGCTGGTACAAAGGCAGTGGCGATGCTGCTGCTGCCGGGGGCGGTCCCTCCCCCCCGCCGGGCTCCTGCGGGCGCTGATGGGGGGTGATGCTGATGGGGGGCGATGCTGCTGCTGCTGCGGCTGTGCCGGGAGGAGGGAGGGGCGCCCGGCCCTCGCCCTCCCTGCCTGTCCCTTCCGGCGCTGCCCTGTGCATCAGCACCGGCTCTTACACCTGTAGTAGCAACATTCCACCAGCACCAGCACGACAAGCTGTATTGGAGGGGAAGGGAGCTGACTTCGTGACTTCATTCTTTGTAGGTTATGGGCAGGTTTTCAGAGTAGTCTTCAGGGGAGTTCTCTGGTGGCACTACACGGTGCTGATGCTTGCGTGGAGGCAGTTGTCTGAACTGGGGGGATGCTGATAGGGGGGTGGTGTTGAAAGAGGTGGATTTGTTTGGGCCAGCCAAGGAAACAGCTCCCAGCAGTTTGTATGTTTGTATTCTGCTGTGTACTTGAAAACACAAATCTCTGAGGTTGTACTGGGTGCTGCATCATGGAATAGGTAGATGATTTATGTAAGTTCAGAATCCCTTTGGAAGCAGCACTGACTTCTGACTTTGTTCGCAGTGCAGCCCTGGGGACTTACAATGCTGACTAAACTAGAGGGGAAAAACAGTGTGGGATTGGGCTAATTATCTGAAACTTAAAGAGTCTCGCAGGGTTGCATAGCTTCTGTTTGATGCCATGCAGCCGCAGCACTAAACAGCAAACCTTGAACCACACGTGCCTTCAAGTCTAAGGTATTGCCTGAAGTGAATTTGCTCTGTTTTTTCCTTCAGCGCACTAAGTATGCCGCTAACAGAAGAGCAGCCTTTATCAAGTAGAGGCACTGGTCTGCTGCTTGAGCTGAGCACTGTCAGTATAAAATCTGTCATAGTGGGTTCTTGCCTTGTTCCTCAGTTTACCAAAGCCTTCTGCAAATACCACCTTAGCATGGAGCTCTTAACACTTTCAGAGTTTTAAAGTGTAATCCTTTCTTTCAGATTTGCTGCCTGTGTCTGGCACCACAACTTTTCACCTGTCTTCTAATTCAATACTTGGGTTTTTTTTGAATCTGGCTTTAATGAACAAATGTAACTTCGGGTTAAGGGGAGAATATTAATGTACAGTGTAACTGGGGCTTCTGTTCACTGTAAGGGTCTTTTGACCTGCTTATTAGTGGGAGCATTGTTCTGGTAAGCCATTCCAGGACCCATCCTGCCAGTCTTCTGCACAGGATTAATCATTTCCTCTTGACCTCCTGCTCTCTTTTCCTAACATGTTGCATTGATCAGAATCCTTAACTCACAAGTTTGCTCCTGTTTTTTAAAAACGGGAGGAAAAGGAGGGGGAAAGGAATGCAAAGAAATTAGATATAATGTCTGCTGTTAACATTCTTAGTAAGCTTTATTCCTTTTTTCCTGCTTGGCTCCTCCCTTCTCCCAAGAAAAGAAATCCCTTCCTGGTATGTATTAGCTCCAGATCTCAAGCATCTTGAGTGCCTGTTTCACTGGAATTACTTTTTTTGGGCATGCAACTTCCTGCAAGATCAGCTTTGCTTATAAAGGTCACCTTTAAAGCTTTGCCTATCTGAGGCTTTCAGCTACCGATCTACCAGATTACAGCACTCTATTATTAATCTTTATCTGCAGTGTTTGTATCATAGGTGAGGCAGCATCAAGAATACTGCATGTGACATTTAATTTCTATGTTTTTTAATGCTAGCAGAGGAAGGCATTTATAGGATCATACAGAGTACCTCCTCGTAGAGAAAGCTCTGTGTTTGTCTTTACTGACAACATCTTTGTTACGCCTTTAAGGGAGCTGTTGACTTTAAGGTACAAGGGTCTGCTGCCAGCCAGTCCCAGATCATATCAGTAGCAGAAAGGAATACTTGTTCTGTTCGAATCACCCACAGATTCCTGTATTGCTCTACTACCTGTTGCTGGCAGCTGGACCAAAGTTCCCAGAAGCAGACCTCTCAACTTCAAATTTCCCTTCTGCCTGACCTAGTTGTTCTGACCCAGCGTGTGCAAGTGTGGTCTGGCTTTTGAGAAGGCTGCTGTGCCTTGTGCTTCCTTTCCTAAGGTGTTAACAGCAGCTCCAAGGGAGAGAGTTAAGCTGAAGAAAGCCAATGGGATAAAAGCAGAGGCCTGTTTCCTGTTCTAGAACTTCTGTGAGGCTGCATGTCAGACATAGCCTTCCACTCTTTGGCCCATGCTTAAGATTTAGCATCTCCTGGAAATAAATCATTTAACCTGCCTTGTATCTCTGAACAGTGATGTTGGCTGATAAACTGTTCTAGGTGCGAGACCTTGCTCAGATCAGAGGAATGCTAAATGTCTGTACCCGTTCCCAGGAATACTTTGTGCTATTCTGGGCTATCTGGGGATTCATCTTTGTACCCCAGTTGAGGCTCAGAATGGCTCCAAAGAGCACTGAGGCATGTGACTGACAGTGCACAGACCTGAGCACAGATTTCAGCAGAAATGACAAAGCTAGAAGTAGACCATGAACTGGAAAGAAAAACTGGATATGGTTGTCCTATCAAAAGCAAACAGATTGGAAGCTCTATCTCTTTATCTAGTGATAAATTCATAGTCCTGTGGAGTGAGAGATCTGATCTAGAAACCCCATCCACCAAACCCCATGGAGCCTGAGCTTGAGACACAATAGCCCTTTGTTCTTGAAGCTGTGGGAAATCCTACCTTTTAACTGCTGGTTTTAGAGGAATCTCCAAATTCCATGTTTTTTCCCTGCCCTTAGGTGGGGTTGTGGGATTGTCCTCCCAGTACTATGATGGCTAGTAGTAATGTCTTCTCACTTCCTGGAGCTGCATGTTAGGACCAAGTAAAAAGACTGTGTCACAAAGCATGGTTTTGTTGTGTTGTGTGCATCACAAAGAATTGGGAGACAAGAATTCTGAGATAATACAGGATACCTCCTAGTAGAGAGAGCTCTTGTTTCTCTCCACTGACACAAGGCCTTTTATGAGAATACCTCTGTGGAGGTGGAAGTGGGCCTGTTGTCTGCTTGGTAATAGGCAAAGTACACCAAACCACCTGCACTGAAGGAGGGTTCAGACTGATAGTTCTGACACTGCATGGGAGGTCTGAGGCTGACTGCAGGGAGCCGCACATCTTTCCTGCTTCTCTGTGGGATGGGGGTGCCTTCAGCTGTGCCCAAGACTTTGCACTAAATACTTGTTTTTGGCTGCTGTTGGCCACCACACCCGAACCAGGCTATTGTCCCTGGCTGCTGCTGGCTGTTGTGCTCTCCTCGGGCTCCCCTAGCATCTGGCTCCAGTGATAAGGGGCGCAGTAGCAAAGATGAGGAGGAACGTGCAGTCACAGAAGGGGGCCTCTTATTTCGCCCTTGGTTCCACCTCCAGAGATCTGTCTTCCTCTCTCCCAAGCTTCCCTGTAGAAGGCTACAAGGTCCCTTTCCTGTCATTGGTTGATATCAAGTGGGCCCCTTCAGTTGGGGTGTGGAAGGGGGTAGTTGCATAACAACTCTCTCTGCCTTTTTCATGTGTTATCTTGATGGACTGTGTTGGCAGTTATTAGCCTGTTCAATGAAAAAAAAAAAAAGTCTATTGACTTGTTTCTGAAGCTTCAGCTGTACAGGCATACATAAAATTGTTTTCATCATTGAGACTAGGTGCTTGTAAAAAACATTACACTGGTGATTCTCCAGGAGTTTCTTGTGATGGTTTCAAGATTTAGGGTGTCTTTCCACTGTGAACTTTTAAGTCCTGGCTCTAGTGCATTTACACATATGAGAATTGAGGTCTAATGGTAAA
Source organism: Grallaria varia (assembly GCA_013396735.1). Classification (NCBI taxonomy): domain Eukaryota; kingdom Metazoa; phylum Chordata; class Aves; order Passeriformes; family Formicariidae; genus Grallaria; species Grallaria varia. The sequence continues at coordinate 142,772 of VWZG01009497.1, forward strand.
TATTTTTTTTCCTAGTATAAGCAGAGAAGAGATTTTTTCAGTTTCACATGGCAGTCAGAACAGGGCTGATCAGGGCCAGCCAGTCATTTGTGATTCACATCTTGTTCCACTCCCAAGCCATCTTCTGTTGAAGAGCATATGATTACCTGCAGTGTCTGGCCAGCATTTGACTACTGGCTATGGTCCAGAGAGAACACTTGAACCCCTGAAGAACTCTAGAGCATAGTCCTGTTTTATTTGTAGCTCGAACAATAAACAGAAAAGAAAGTATCCAAGTAGCTGGGTTTTATAAGATTTTTTTGGCAGCTGTATCAGTACAGTGTCCAATTCCAGATATAGCCTTATTATCGAGCCTGAAAGCAATGTAATTTGGTGACTGACCTATTTGTATACTGCTTGGGACCATAGAAGGTAGTGCAGCAAGAACTGTAAGAGTTGACTGAAGTTGTAGCTTGCAGATCTGATGCAAGTTTGATAGTTCTCTCTTGGAGGGAGATGTGCAGTGGTAGAAACTGTCCTTTGGGAAACGGGGCATTGCAGGCTGCACGAAGTGAGGGTAATACTTGCGTGGTGTCTCAGTAGTGAATTTTAGCTCGTCTTAATGTGAGTAAACCAGAACACTAATCTAGAAAAAAGAATCCATTATTTTTCTCCAAAAGGTCTTGATGAGAGAATTCTCATTCAAAATGGTCTTGTCAAGATGAGCAAGTATGTATCTTTCTAAGTCACTGTAACAGTAGGCTTCTGGTTACTTGTTTTGTTCCTTCAGTGTTACCTGAATTGGATACCTGCAAAAAGGATTAGGATTGGTACCGTCTGTATCTCTTGATTTGACAAATGTATGAAGTTTTGAAGTTGCTCCCTCTAAGCAATTACCAGTGAGGCCTTTCAGGGTTCTATTGGTACTATTTGCTATTAAAGCAGATTTAAATATTCTTTCACTGGTTAGAACATAACGTTAGGCTCCTTGAAAGACTTGTTCTTTGTGACTAGCTCTGTGACCTGTATATAACAGTCTGGAGGTTCAGAATGTGCTATGTTTATATTGGCTGTGTGATTGCAAACGTTTCCTAGAAAGAGGGTGTGGGAAGAGAGGTTCTTCTGCTTATTATCCTTGTTCACTAAAGTTGCGTGTTAAGGACAGTGTGCTTTTCACCTTGCCAGTGAAAATGCTGCTTGTAATATAAAAAACCCTGACCAACATATCCCTGTGGCTAGCGGCACAGGGATGTGTTTTACTGAAGACTGAAGTCGTTAATGCCTATTTGCAGCCCTGAAAATACTCCTTCTTCTTCTCCCTCCCCATCAGAGGTGGTGGATCTATGACTCGATCCGTGCCTAAAGTGTGGCTGTGAGTTGGTTTCTCACATAGAGGGCTGGTAGTGACTAATCCTGGGACACTGGCATAGGATGGGCAAGGGACCTCTTTATGTTCAGTTTGGGCACTTTGTGCTGTTGTCATAAAGGAAAACAGTAGCTTATAATTTTTTCGCCCTTGCAATAAAGTTAGGGTTCTGTGACCTTTTTCAACTACAGAAATTGCTTGAAGTTACTTAAAAAATAAACACAGAAATGTCTTTAAATCTGCATAGAAATACCATAATAGCTGATTGCGTGCGAACTGGTTTTCTGTGTGTGTACGTGTGCTCAGCTGCTAATGGAGGATCAAGCATGCTCTTCAGATGTACCTCGGTTGTGTCGGAAACCCCTTTGATACCTGTGCTGCCCTTTGCCAAGCAGTAAAACCAACCCCTTTCTAGGAACTTGGAAGCAGCCAGACGAGAACTCTGCATGCACAATGCAGACATTCAGCAGAAGAGTTTATAAGGACCAGTTGGGAACCATTACCAGAGGGCAGTAGCAGATGAAATTTAAGATCATGGATGCAAGAGAGGAAGAAAGCAAGGGCCAGTTTCTTCTTTCGTTTGCTACCTCAGCTATGTAAAAAAGTAATAATGGGAATACAGGTAGACTAAAAGCAGTGTTCTGGTCTGTTTGTCTGAAGAAGCATGAGCTCTATCTCGTATGTATTGTTTTTAAAATAGAACTAAGTAAACTGCTTTCAAGTGTAATTTCTGAAAACTCATTCCAGGAAAGAAATGAAACATTCTAGTATTCTTTTAAGTGAATTCATTATGTTCCTAAATTCTGCTTGCTTTCCCTGCTAAATGAATGATACTTGAATGATTCAAATGCTGGAGCGTCTTTTCTTTAAAGCTTGATAATTTAATATTCGTTATTTGCACTTACAGATTCACGTGTAAATTCGGTTTAGAGAGATTAAAGTTAGTTTAATCTTTGCCTTCAAGACCTCAAACTCGTCCTTTCCACCCACTCCTTTCAAGGATAATATTCCACTGTGCCAGATTGCCCATATTGCCACCAGAAAATTGCTTGGACCACTTCTTACAAAATCAAAGGTCAACTCCATGCCTTGGTGGCAGCTGGGAAACTAATGATTTAATGCTGCTTTGACCTTTGGCTTCCTAGTCCGTTTGAGTCTGACCCAATGTTTTAATTTTCCAATACTGCTGGGCAGTTGGCTTTTGTCTGTTTCCAGATGTAACTTGCATATTGAGGCCTGTTACTGAAGTGAGAACAAAACAACAAAACATCTCAGCCTACAAGGGGAAGGAAAAATAACAGCATCTACTTTTTATGCTACAAAATACAGCTGTCCAGTGATACTGACTCTTCTACAACTAGCAAGGTCAGGTTTAGAATAACAACATGTGAATGTTGGGACAAATATTCACATCTAGACTTAAAGTATGTTAATGGCAGTCTTGCTGAAATGCTGCTTTTTTTACAGGTCTATAAAAAGTAACAGTTTAAACAGTAGCTCTTTCCTCCTTTTCTGCCCTCAATCTCTCAAAGTAAGGATTTCCTTTTTTTTTTTTTNGTTCTAATACTGAGACGTATCAGGAAAATAACCAGTTGGTTCTTGAAAATGCGTGTGCTTGCCGTGAGTAGGGGCATGGAATGAGTTGTAAAGTGAGGTGGAAAGCAGTGGTGCCATACCCTTTTAGTGTGATTAGGAAGTCGTTGGTTTTTTTTCCCTCCCTTAAGTACGGCTCCAGAGTACTTTTGTCATGGATTTCTTGTGTATACACAAGGTGAAGATTGCATTAGGTTTTTTCAATACCGGTAATTTTGCAAGCATTGTTCGCTGCAGTTTGCATTTGCTGTTAATAGTGTGATAATGGTGGGGAAAGAACCCTGAGGTGGCTTTCCTTTTCGTAATGAAAAGACTGCTGATTGTTTGGGAAGCTCCCCCTTGAGTCCTGATGCATATGGAAGCTTCCCTTGAGCACGGATGCATCTGGAAGCTCTTCTTTGCCTGGAAGTGCGAATCTTTTGTTTTGCCTGGTCCGTGCACCCATCACAAGTACCCATTGGACTCGATTCCTGCCTTAACCACACTGCAGCTCTCAAAAGGTCAGCTCATACCCGGGCTTGTTTTGCAGAGCAGATGGGCTCCTAAAACTTTTATGGTTTCCAGTCAAATCACCTCAAGCTGTAATCTCATTAAATCTTAAGTGAATCAGTGGGTCTGGTTATTACTTGAAAGCAGTGTTGCAGGAAGTGATGTTCCTGGTGCTGTAGGTCTCTCTTGGCAGCTACCAGAAGTACTTGCCTGTGTGTGGCTCTTAAAGGTGCTCCCTTATTTTGCTGGCAGAAGTGGTTATGTGGGGTGCAATAAAGCTTAACCTTTTGGTAGAAATGCAGCTTTTCCTGAACTCCTTATTGTGTTAATTTTAGGGCGTTTAAATTCTCCCTTACACTCTGGATCACACGCCCCCATTGCACTGTCCCAGTACTCATTCCTGTCTTAAAGTAAATTAACCTCATAACTTATTTAGAGAACCAGCTTGGTTCTGTGCGTGTAGCTGCTCAGCGAACTGCTGGACAACACTGTGCAAGAGTCTGGCCTTCCTCTTTTTTTAATTCAGCATTACTGGCCTTGGGAGAAAACAGTACAATGAAAGAATCTTCTAGAGGCAGTCAGGTAGTTTCATTGAAAGTTGTTTGACCTAGCATACTTGACTCAATAGGTTAATTGTCTTGTGCTTGGAAATCTGGTTAAGCATGTTTTGTTCTTCTGCCTGGATTGCAGAAAGTCTTTTTCTTCTTTAGAGAGAATAAATCTGCTCTATAACCTCCTCAGACTTTTCTTTTTAGTGGACGGGACAACAAGTAGGACTAGTTTGGCATTACGTAAAAAAATTAATGATCATAGCGTAACATGCAAGACTTGTGTACACAAGGCTGTTCAGGAAAACAACCTGGTGATTGTGCAGAGATAATAAAAATTTCTTCTGCCTTGCCTATCTGCTTCCTCCCTCAGGATGTGTGTGTGGCGTGTGAGACCATACCTTGTGTAAACCTGGCCTTTTGGCTGGTTCATGTACCTACCTGGCAGTCAAACTCCTGCTGGTCCTTGTCAGAATGGTTTACTTCTAATTTAGATGTTCATTATGCTCTTAAAGAACGGCCTCTTCCTTAGGATTATGTATAACAAGACAGTGCAGATAAGGGATTTTTGTTTGTTTTGTGGTAAGACTAATGTGGTTTTTTCTCTTCAAGGAGTGGGAATGGTTTAACCTTCTCAGCCATCTTTACCATCTTCTTAATTCCATTGGTAAAGTGAGTCACATTCAAATCTTCCTCTCTGATTCAGTCTGGATAGCTTTTCTTCACTCATGATGGAGCAAGCCTTCTACATGTACATTTATCCTGATTTAAAGCTTAAACATGGCTGCAGTTAAGGTTTAGGGTAAGGCTGATGTGCCTGCACAGTGCAGAAGCAATCTAAAGCTAGTGTAATACAGAACAGTGGATGCTGCTGTGGAAAAAAGGCTGGTGCTTTCACTGAAGGATTCAAATTATTTAAGCATTTTAAAAAATCAGAATGCTGTTATGTTCTTGAAGTGCCCTTGAAATATGTTGCTGACTGGGTGGCATCAAACCACTACAGCTTGGTTAGACCAAAGCTGTAACGCTCTACAACAGAATCTCTTTGGTGGCTGAATGAATGCATACTCTATATACTTGACCTCTGGGAGCGCCATGGAATGGACTAAAAATAGTGTGTATCAATCATAAGTTCAAACCTTGACTTGGGATAGAAGATTATCCTCACTCTCCCAAAACTGAAACTACTACTCAACAGTGGCATCTGTGGCACAATGACAAAGTGTAGGTATTAGTGTTCCTTATTATCTGTAAGCACTTCAAATCTATCGTGCAGTTTGAAGGAGCAGTAATAGTGCTGTCAGTTTCTACTTAATTGAATATTCATTCTGGAATGCTTATCTCTTCCCACCTTTCCCAAATTCAGAAAGTAATCTTAAGTCCCCGCTGTGAGGAAAAGAGCTTTTAGAGTTAGGACACTGTGCAGTTCTTAAATGTGCTCCAGAATGGCAGAAGGTAGAAGTATGTTTCAGAGGTTTGTTGTTTTTTTTTTTTTTTTTAAAAAAAAAAGCCACAAACAACAAAGGCCACTCAGGAAGGCGGAGGCAGGGGGGAACCACAGGCTTTTAAACTTGCTTATACCTGTATGTTACCCATTCAGAAATAGGTATGAGGCAGGCAGGTGATTAATTTAGAGTTCTGAAACTTACGAGGTCTTGTCAGAGGCAAACAGAGATAAATGGAAGACACACTTGAATTGTCCAGCAGGACTTGTTGTAAATTTTCATATATATATGTGGATGTCTCTTTTTTTGTTTGTTTGTTTGGGTTTTTTGGGGGGTTTGTTTTGTTTTTTGTTAATGGCTTGTATACAAAAAGTTGTCGTTCTTGCTCTTTTGTAGTAATGGAAAAAAATATTATTCTGAGTAAACACTTTTGACTTCCTGGAACAGCTCTTCTTATTCTTAGATGTCTTTCCTTTATGATTTACAGTACCTCTTTGGCTGTAACTACAGAGCTGTGTAATTATATGATAGATGGACAAGAATTTACTCATTCACTCGCAAGGGATTAAAGAGTAACCTGCAGTAGTGTTTGTTATATGATTATTGAAATGCCCTGTGGCTGTTAAGACAGCCAGGTCTTCCAAAACAAACATTAAATACTAGAGTTCAGCTGGAAGTAATAGTGCACTGGCACCCATAGGATAACACTTTAATGAGAAGTCTTTCCTAAAATGTGATTGTTTAATCCTCCTTAAAATGAAGAGGAATTGTAACAAGCATATTAATCTGACAAATGTCGTCTGACATTTTACTGCAAGCGGCAAAGCTTTGGTCCTCAAGGACAACATTGTTTCTCTGAATAAGATACTACAGTGCATGTGCCAAGTCCTGTGCTGGAGCAGATAATGATTATTTTTGACACGGATAGTACAATTTGAAGCTGAGGAAGTATGATACAGTATGCATATAATGCTTGTAGAAACTACTGCCTGGATCTGGAGCAAACCAATTTCATTTTTGCTTTCAGTGCCATCCAAATTTGGTTTTGCTTAATTAAGATTTCTCATTTATAGGGACTCCCAAATGAAACCTCAACCTGTTGTAACTTTTTTTCCTACTCTGAAACATGTGTACTTTAGCTAGTAAAAATTTTACACTTGCACATTTTTGGTACATGAGAGTGTAAGAGGATGATGGTATAGGGGTAGAGCTTGAATGCTTTTTGTAAAGGTACCTTCCAAATGTTATGTTAACCATTTTTGGGGTTCAGTGAAGAGAAGTTCTCTCAAAGACCTTACTCTGTGAGGACTTTGTACGTGGGTATATAGCCATTGTAAAATTAGGGTTTGGGACAGAGGAAGGCAAGAGAAGGAGGGAAGGCAAAGAACGGAGTGGGTCAATTCAGTGCTGCCTTTGTGCTTTCCACAAAAGCTGTTCCACATAAGAGGTAAGTAAAGACATGGCAGTATAAAACACTTGCAGTGGGTTTATATGTCAGTTCTCCCAGACAACCACCTTCCCTGTATTTCCTAATAAAAGGCTATAGCTGGTCATACTCACTTTGACCTGAGTTTGATGTGCATATGGCACTACTGTAACTGGACTTGTTTAATAGGAATGGATTGTTTCACAATTAAAGAAGAAAACATTAATGGTTCCTGCTGTGGGGGTTCAGTACCACAGCTGTTCCTGTTACAGCCCTTCTGAAGGCAGGGATTCAAGGCAGAAGTGGAGGAACAGCGGGGCTGTGCTGTTCCCATCAGATATCTGGGCTGCAGCAGTGCCCGATGCCTAATGCTGGGCTGGTGTGGGGAGAAGGAGAGGAGAAAAGGATGGCACTTACCCTCTCTGGGGTCTGCCTCACACACTTGGCTAACTGGGTAGTTTCCCACTGACAAAACGCATGTTGAGGGGGAGGAATTCTGTCCTTATATCCTAATAGGTAAATATCTTTTACTTGCTTTTACTCCACCTAGAACCTGCTGTAGGATTGCCGGGGTTCTGTTTCTGAGTTTAAAACTGATAGAGGTATTTAGTGTTTTGTATATGTAAAGGTCTAAGTCTCATTGCAAGCAGCGTAATTCCTTTTCAGTAATTGCTGTGCTATCTCTATTGTGATATTAACTTGCCTAGTATTATAGTATTATGCAACTCTCTGAAGAGCTGATACTGGAAAGAGGGGGAGGGATAGTGTCCTGTACAAGTTATGTGGACTGATTTTGCTTACCAGATAGTTACTCAAACTGGAATTGCCAGAGTCTGGTAGTGGTGCTGTTAGATACCTTTATTGCTTTTTTTTTGCTAAATGTGTGCTGACAACCTCCTTGTTAAAAGGGCTTTGAGATTTTCTTAGTCTCAAAGTTAAATATTTTTTCTTTCATACCAACACAAATATTCCTTAAAAATGTATAAAGATATGCTTTTTTAATTCTGTAGAGATTATGTACTGTTATTAAAATTATTTTAAACAAATAGTCGGGACAGAGACAACCCTCCCCGAATAACATGCATTGAAGATAGAAATGAAGCATTTTGAGCTGCCTTTTACTCCTGTTTTTATGTTCACCTTACTTCTATGTAAAAATATCTTTATCTGAAACTTAACTACTTTTTGAGCACTGTTCTCTACTAGTTGTTTTGATTCTGGGTACTTGTGCTCTTCCCCTGTTATTGGCCACATAAGTAAGGGGGAACAACTAGACAATAAAGCTGCAAAGTGGACCCAGAATTCATTCTTGCTTAGTTTTCTAGTACTTGGTTTTTCAGTATTCTCTGCCTACTGCAGTTGGAGTTACAGGTTATTCCTGTGGTGGTTCAACTCTGGGAGTTTTCAAATACACACTTGCAGTCTGTTTTCTTGCAGCAAATAAGTATTAGGTGATAATTGAAGCATTACATGGTGTGAAAGATTAAGAAGACTTTTCTGAACCAAGTTTTCTAGTACTGCTTAAAGCAAAAGAAGAGAAGATTGGGGGGAAAAACCACAAACCCCGCCCAAAGCTCCACATGAAACAACAAAAAAAAAATCCAAAACCAGAACCTGTCACAAAGTTGAAATAGATAAAGCTGCAGTTTATCTGGATGTGTTCTCTCTTGTAATACTCTGTTTTTACCTAACAGTTGAACATTATGAATTTAAGATGTCTAGCATAATAATAGGCTTTCTGACCCCCCAGAGAAGCCCTCTAACAGTATTAATGGGAATCTGTTGCACCAAAGTGAATTTTCATAGTTTTTGTAGTTCGACTGCAGACTAGCTGTGTAAGAAAACCAATCCTACAGAAGAGCTGTTTGTGTTGGGATTAGGGAACCTCTGGCAAACTGCACACAACTCTGGTTAAGATGCTTCACAATTGGCTTGTCTTCTGGCATGAGGACTAGCTGCCCTTGAATGAAAACTGGGATCTTCAGGGTTGTTTGTGCCTCTTCCAGCTCCCTTCTCCCATCTAATCAAAAAAGAGTAAAGTTTGTCTCCAGGATATTAAGAGACAAAAATCTTTCCTAGCTATTAGCTTGTGAGGTATATAGTACATCCTTGCCATCAGATTTCCATGCGAAGTTCAACGATTGCCAAGGACCTGAATGTGAGTGTGGCATAGGAGCAGTATGGAGTTGAGGAATATGGATTTTGAGAGGTGACACCTGTAGGCACAGAGGAGAGGACACAGGAAACCTGAGTGTACCCTGACTCCTAGTCGAACCCTTCCTGTGCATAGAAGGAAAAATTTCAAAAGCTCTTGCACTGAGCTGTGCAGGAAGGGGGAAACAGTGCATACGGAGTTTGTAGCGATGCTAAAGTTTGTTTCTCTGCAAAATACAAAACACCTTGTAAAATAGCAAAGAAATTACCAACCTTTTATTGATTTACAGCATCACTGAAAGCATGGCCAAGCTTTGGCTGAGAACTTTAAAAACCCTCTGGCTTTCAGAGAGCTGAAGAGTTAGGCTCAGTGAGGGATTTGCAGGGACTTACAGCAGTGATTCGGACACATGGGCTTGAAAGTAGACCTGGGTCCTGACACACTGTTATGTCTGCTCCCACAGCAGGCTATTAGTTTGCATGCTGGAACTGCTGAATATTTAGATCCACCCACTGTCCCCTGTGCCAAGACCACCCTGCTGCTACTCGTGTCATGCAGATTTGGCACAGAAGCTGCATTTAAACAGCTAATGAGTTGCATGTTGAAGCACAGGCTGGTCTCTCCTATTGAAATCCTGTAAAAGAGCTGTGACTTACTTGGGCTGAGTAATCTACTGGCTACTGATACTATTGCATCTTTCCATAGACTGGCTACTTTATCTGCTTCAGTGATGAAACAGATACTGTGAGTTTTAAAAAACAAAATACATTTTCTTACCGCAAACAACTTATTTAAAAGAAAATCGCTGAATGTAGACTTATTATGTAGTAATTTAATGATAGCCCACTGTGGGATAATAATACCTGTGCCACCTGAAAATTAGCAATAGAAGTAAATTAAGCTTTGCTTATCCCAGTTTAGGAAGAATTTGACCAATAAGTTAAGTTGGATTCAGGATGTCCTTTCCAGTCCACCAGTAACTGGAATCTCTGAGATAGCGGATCAGATCAGCTGGCCAAGTTACCTTACACCGCCGAGTTTTTAGAAAGTTACCTGATGAGATGGGCAAAGTGTCATCAAGTGCTGTGCTGCTCTTGCCATATTCAGAGCCGATCAACGGGGTAGGGGTAGTGGGGTAGTGCAGCTGTCAGAGGTGCTGCTGAGAGAAACACTTGGGATGCTGCAGTTCCAGTGGGTGCTTGTAACCAGGAGCTACGGTCATCACATGAACTTTGAGTTACAAGATTTTTTTTTTTTTTTTTTTTTTTTTAAACTTAAGACACAGAGGATGCAATTCTGTAGTGGGCTGGAGCCAGCAGATCCTTTGTCAGTGGTGTGAATTCCTGCCTCCCAGCCCCAGTTGGCCGCCTGTTGTTGCACGGTTCCAGAGATGTTGTGGCATTCGGAGTGAAGTGGATCTTGATTGTCACTTCTAGCCCAAACCCATTGGAATTTGCAAATGCTGTTAAATGGACTCTGCTCCACGCCCAGCTGACTGTTAATACCCATTCGGTCTTCTCAACTTGATTAATGGGACTATGTGTCTTTCAAAAAACTTTGCTTTTAACCTAGACTGACCCAGTCTTGTCATCACTCTAAAATATGCAGCTGTTTTTACTGTCTTCATAATCTCACAGCAGGATTACAGAAGGCAAAAATTAAGAATTTTAAGACTATGGTAGTCTGTTTGATTTAACAGCCTGTTTAACTCGACTCCAGTTAGATACTGTTCTTCCAGTTAGAACTTGAGACGAATACTATCAGTGAAAGATTTACACTGATTTCCAGCTGTGAGGTTGGCAAAGTACCAGATAGTTGTCATCGAATGTCTCTATGCCCTTAATTATGGGTTCTTCCTCCTTCCTTGTGCTGGTCCTACTGATCTTCTGATCCCAGGCCCAGCTGATAAAAATAGTTCATTCAGAAATTAATTTTCTGCTGTTTGTAAAGATAGCCCAATCTGTTCACTGATACTGGAGGAGCAGTGAAGGGGGGAGGCAAGGAGCGAGGCAGGGGAGGTGTAGGGAGGGCGTCCTCCTAGAGCAGCTGTCAGTTTAACCACGGAGTGAAATGACAGCCTTGAGCTGTGTGTGGCTTCGCATTTGGGGTTTTATTTGTGAGCTTCCTTCCCCTTCATGTGCTGGGCCAAGAGATACCTGTGTGGCTGAGAAACAAGGAACAGAACCCACTGGAGCATCTGGGGAAGGAAGGGGCATTAATGCTAGTGCTGAGAGGAAAAGCATGTGGAATTACAGCTTTATTTCTTACAAACAGACTTGCGTGAGCCTTGAAGTTATCTGTTAGCTGGGCCTTTATTATTCCAGGTGGGGCAAGAAAATCAAGGTGAATTTAACAGAAGGGCTGAACGATTCTCCTGAATGGACCAAAACCCATCTCTGTCCATCCAAGTGGCAAAGGAAGGTAATAGTAAACTAGTTTCACTATTCCCACTTGGTACAGCTTTCTGTGCATGCTACATGGCCTATGTAGTACAGGGCTGTAATGCTACAAGGTGCCCGATTTTTGTGGATATTTTATTAGAATATTGAGCTGAATTTGAGAAGTAACTCTCTTGTCTGCTGTGGAGACCTTGTGGAGCTGCTATACCATTTCACATTACCCCTGGATGCAGGGAGGAAGATTGGTGTTAAGCCAGTCTCTGCTACACCAGAGCACCAAGTTAAAATACAAGTTCTAAGAGCAATTTGATCACTGACTGTACACAGAAACGTGAGGGTTTTAAGTATCTCTGAATGGTAAATGTCTCAGGTATACTGAGAAGTAGCCTGTAGCTGTGATGTATATCACATTACTTGTTCTCTTTATATTTAGCATTCAGATTTCAAGTTATATCAGCGCAGAAGTTAAGGTTCCTAAAATACTGCTCTCATCGTGGTGAAGCAAATTGTCACTAATTGCCATTAAAGTGGACAAGGACCAGCTTCCTACAGAGCAAAAATATTATCTATTTTCACCTAAACCAGCAACAATTGTCCGTACCAAACTCTACACCACCCAGGACGACTGGTTCATTTATATGCTGTTAAAAAAAAAAAAAAAGAAAAAAAAAAGCTACAAGTAGGGAAGCTGCTTTTTCTATAGAGATGGAGAGAAGCAAAGAAGAAGGAAAAAAAAAAAACAACACAAAAAAACCCCCTCAAAAAGCAACCCACAGTGCTGAGGAAGTAGAACCAAAATTAATTGGAAAATTACTTTATACTAAACTCAGTCATCTAAGCCTTACACACTACCTAACAAAGCCACTGGTGTTTGAGTTGCTGTCAAGGGGAACTTGATAATAAAACACCTTTAGTAATGGAAAACTGTAAACTGACTATGGTGTGTTTGGGTTTTTTTTCCCTTTTTTGTGTGTCATAAAATCAAATTAAGGTAACCTACAAGTGCCATACTGAAACTTGCCAAAGCAGAAACCAAGAGGCCACTGTTTTATCTGTAGGCCTTTTTTTATTGTTGGGAAAGATTACAGGGTAGCTTTTAGACTTGCATTTTAAAAATAACGTGACCTTATGTGTTGTTGCCTTACACAAATTCTCAACACTGTAGGCTTAAATGAAATCCTTGCAATGTCATGACAGAAACAAATGTTGTTAACGTGACTAGATTCATTCCCCCTGCTTTGCTGTCGATTGCTTGCACGCACGCTCTGCAACTGAGAGAAATGAAGTGTTTGCAGGCTGGGAGGAGAAGGGCGCTGCGAGCACTGCTGACTGAGAGAACCCTTATTTAAACACAGGTTAAGGATAAGCCTCCTCAGATGCTGTTCCTGCTGAACTCTCCCCTGTCATGGTGCCTACTGCATTCCATTGCTTTTGTCTGAGCTTGGTATTTGGGAAATTTTGGTGAGGGCTGGAAGGTGGGGGGAGCACGCTGGGAGCTGGTCAGCAGTAAGGAGAGAAGGGCTGGTGTGGGAATTGTGGAGTGGGGTCAGGGTTTAACTTTAGTGGCCATTCATCAGATGATGATTGATTGCTGTGCAGTCCCCGGGGACGTTTAACAACATCTCCGCCCATCCCCCTGCCCCCTTTGAAAGCAGATGGACCAAAAAATGGGGAGAGCGACACCCAGGAATTCCTGCTGTTGTAAAATGTTTTTACGGTGCACTGTACAGCCTTTCCTGAAGCAATCACATTTATGGCCTTGCTGTTGTATTTCTTGGGCTGCTGTGGCTGTAAAAGATGAATAGCCCTGTAACATGGTTCACTGATTCTGTTTAAATTGAAGTAGGCTCCCTTTATTGTTTTGTGTCTAAAATTGTATGCCACCAATTCAGGAAATATTTCCTGTTTGGGAAGTAATCAACCCATAGCTGATTTATTTTAAAATAAATCACTTTTAACTATCTCTAAAACTAGTCCACTCTTCCTTCTCTTCATTTAATTCTGGCAGAAATTTTAAAATACTAATTAATGTAGTGGAGCAGTTTAGTAGCTTTTACTTTTTTTTTTTTTTTTTAAAGTTGCATGTTTTCCCCTTACTGGATAGTTAACAAAATGAGTGTTGGAAAGGCACAGGTTTTAATCTTAATTGTATTTTTACTTAATTACTTAATAATCACTACAGAAAGAACCAATCCATGAAATGCAATTTACACTGTTGTTAATTTCTTTGAAAGGAGAAATCTGTCTCTCTTTTCTTCCTTCTTTCCTTGGGGCCCATCAGAAGGTTTGTGTGGTTTGGAAAAACAAGCATGTTTGAAGGTGTTTGCTTATAAACCAGTTTTTCATACATTTGGGTAAATAGTGAAATTAACAGGACAATAGTTAATTTTACAGCTTGATGGATCTTCTGGTTGTACCATCTTTTCCTCCTCAGATGTGAAGGGGGGGATCTTTTAGGACTTTCCTCTTAAGTACCATTATGTGTGGTTTGTTTGTTTTTTCTGGTTTTTGTTTCAGGGCGATTTTTTTTTTTTTTTTTAAAGCTGAGTATTATAAGCTGGTGTCTGCTAAGAAAGACGTAATGTTGTCTTCCCTTTTCTCCTACTATTCCTGCCCATCCATGCTTTAATACCAGTCTTGCTATTTGTCTTAAAATGAGCATAGAAGGAGCAGTATGATGCTGTAGTAACAGTGCAAATGAAATGTGGGGTGGCCTTCTCAGGTTGCTGAAATTGGAAGAAGGGGAAGCTCTGCCAGCATTTTAGGTACGCTATCCGTGGATCAGTTCGGAGCTGAGAACACAGTTGTGGATTGTCCTACATATATTGTTGGTATCATTTTTTTGCAGGGAGCTGTTTGTTTGGTGGATGGAGGGAAAGGGGGAGATGTGGCTTCCTCTCCCTCTCCCCCCACCCTCTATTTAGAAACAGGCATAGAAACTTAATCTAGCAGTACGTGACCTTTGTGGCCATGACCTAGGGACTGGGATGTGAGCAGGCTGGAGTTTAACAATAAATTCCTGGTTGGAAGCACAGGGAAGCTGGATGCTGTGCCCAAGCCCCGGTAGCCCAGCTGGCACAAATCCCCCTCACTGCTGTGCCCTGCACAGCTGGGGACTTTGCAGTTTTATTCTCTGGGAGCGTGTCCCCTTTGCTGGGTAGAGTTGACACAGCCTGTTGGACGCTTCTGACAAGTGTGACTGACCACAAGAGGAAAGTTGCCCTTGTGCCTCTGCCAAGTTTGTGGATTTTCTTGTAGTCTTTGTGTCCAGAAAGGAGTTTCTGGGGAGTTCCTAGTTCATCTTGAAGCTGGCTGACTCTTCCAGTTCTTTCCTAGTGGCTGACTCCCTGCCCCACTGAGAGCAGTAGGGGTTATGCATTTGTGCTTTCTCTTGTGTGTTTAAGGTGGTAACAGTGTAATGATGGAGATCAGTCCATCACTGTATGCTTCTTTTTGCCCAAGCCTGTTAACTCTTTTGCGCTTAGATTTAAATCCTAGACTGTTTTTCCCCCTTTTTTTAAAACTAAGAAACAAATAGGAAGCTTTATCAATGGCTCAGAAGTACTTACCCGAGACTTTCCCCTGCCATATCCTGTGTAATCTGCATGTTTCTGGAGTGAGATTGTGGCTCTTGTCACTCTTCATTCTAAGTTCAGCAGTGATGTTTCCCACCCCATTTTGGTGGGTGGCAAGAGGCAGCTGAACAGCTTAAACTTGGTTTTTCTTTGTCCCAGTGGATGCTGTTACCTTTCAGCAGGAGTGTCTGGGGTGGCTCCTTGCAGCAGGAGTGACCAAGCTTTTGCTTCTGGTATTGACTGTTGTGGAGGACTAATAATAAGATTTAACTTGCTTCTGGTCTTCTGTTCATATGGTCACCATTTTCCTTTCAGCTGCTCTGCTTGACTGAGGCCCCAAATCCCTGCTGTATGTTTTTAAAGTATATCAGATTCATATGGCTTAACTTGATACCCTGTCTTGGTTTTCATTCTCTCTCAACTTCTCAGTTGTTTAAGTGGAGTTATTCAGCAACATGTAATAAACATTCCCTGTAATTTCAACAGAAAAATTACAGAACTGCATGTGCAAGTGAACATTGTATACTGATTTAGACAACCACAGTGTAAAGACAAGGAGCCCTCTAGTTGAGGAAGATGATGCATTTGAACAATGCATTTCAGTGCCAAGGCAGCTTTTTACTTGGTAAAGTCACAGAATCTGAGACACTGCTTGAGGATTTACTATTTGAGCAGAAGCAAAATGTATCTGTTTCAATTTCCCTACAGCAAAATTCAACTTTAAGAAAAACAAGAGGTTTAAGTAAAACCTGACATATGTGCACAAATGCACACATAACCCTTTGAGAAATTAATCCATATACCACTTCAGCTGTTGTGCTTAAAGGAGCTTAAAATGTCACTTTATGCAGCACAGGCAGTCCAAGGGAATCACCTGTCCTGTCCTTCCCCTTCCTTTTGAGGGAGAAGGGAAAGGGGGATGTTATGCACCCTATCACAAGCTGTTAGCTGGAACTGGGAGTGGCTGGATGACAGCTGGGAGAAGACAGGCATATCATACACTTGTCCAGTCTTTGTTCTGCTCTTGCTCCTTTCTGTGAGGTAGGCTTGAAATATCTGGTGATGGAAATGTTGTTTGTAGAATGAAACCTTGTACCATTGTACTCTTCCATGGTAATCTCGATTTTCTAAGGTTACATTTTTAAGTAGTGTATGTAGTTAAGGGCAAGACTTGAATACAGAACTTCGCTGTGTTGAAGTGCTGAACTCTCTGCATCTTTGAAAACAAAAAACAAGACAGCTGATTTCTGCTGCCCTGTAAGAAAACGCGGGTCCCTGTAGGATGCTATTTCTGTGCGCTGCTTCCCTCTGCTGGATGGAATGGGGACAGTTATGGCTGATGAATGAATGAATGAATCCAGCTTTCTAGGCTGACATCTTGGTGGAAGACTTTCATTGTGATTTGAATGTAGGGTTTGTAAGTGCTTTGTGAACAGAATGGGGTTTTAGTGGTTTTGCGCAGTTCAGTGTAGCACTCAAATGATGGGCATTCCAGTCCTGTTTTCCAAATTAAGTATCTTGAAGCGTCACTAGCATAGAAACACCATCATAACAAAGGTTTTTTGCTTTGCTGCTGGGAGTGGCAGTGGGGAGTTCTGCCTGATATTGTCACTGCCCTGAACATAAGGGACTTGCATATTTTGGAGACACAGAGGGTTATTTGCAGCATGCACATTTTGTTTTCCTGTTCTGGGGAGTGGGAGCGCTGGTGCTGTGGTTCTCCAGTGTATTGATTATCGAATGACCCACTTAAGGGAATGTGGTGTTTGTGCATGCAGGAAAAGTCTTCACCTGAAACTTGCCATAGATGGCATCTTCAGTCTGCAAGTGTTGGCAGATGGCTTCCGCTCTTAAGAGGAGCTGGTGTGGACACTCTTCCTACTATTGTATTGCAAAGAAAACAAGGACACTTCCATCTAACTGTTAGGGTATAGTTTGGAGTTTACTGGGAAGGATAGCTCTTCCTCTGTGGAGAAACTATTGTGAAGTCTTTGCCTACTGCTGCTACCTCTAACCGTCTCCTTTATAACTAGGTTTTTGGAGATTTTTTTTTTTTTTTAAACATTGTCTCTGTTTTAAGTCCTTCCATTAACAGTGATACAGATTTTGCTTTTCTCCTCCTCACAGGTACTGCATTTCTACTGTGATACCTGTTCTGTCCCCATATGTCGTGAATGTACCATGGGACGACATGTGGGTCACAGCTTTATCTACCTCCAAGATGCCCTACAGGACTCCAGGACTCTCACCATTCAGCTCCTGGCAGATGCTCAGCAAGGACGACAGGCTATTCAAGTAAGATACTCCCATCTTGAGTACTTGATTTCCGCCTCCCTCCTTCCCCCCCACAGCTTGTCTGTTAGAGGGCAAGGTGTCAAGGCAAAAAGCTCTCTGCTTCTGCTGTCAGTCTTCTCACCCCTTCTGTTTTCTCAGATCTCTGACAGAAGTGATGTTGGAGCTGAAAATAAAGTGCTGTTATATGAGTTTTGCATTCTTGCAGCATATTCCTGTCATGTAAATCACAATATATATGAAACTCTGTACAAATGCACTTGAGCGTGAAGCATTTTGAGGAAAGCTCTGATCTTGTATAGCAGTGCCAAACCTGGTTTTGTTTTTATGGCTGAGACTTATTTTCAGTGTCTTTCCTGCCTGTGTAGCATCTAGGTCTCTACCTACCTTGGACTCTGGTTGCGTCTTCAGTGTTGCCACCAAATATGACATACTAATCAGCTGTTGGATTAGTGTGAAATTTCTAACCTGCATGTGCAGAGAATCTAGAGCATCTCCGTTACTGTGCCTGTTACTCTGTTCTACCTCAACTGTGTTTAATAATGCAAATATAAATACCTGGTAAGGGCTGGAATGAAGGTAGTGCAGTACTTCAAACTAGAAAAAGAATTTAAACAGGGAATTAAACTGCAGTGGCACGTAGATAGTTACTTTTGCTGAGTAATACCAAGTGGCAACTGCTATGATCTGAGCAGTGGATTTATCTGTATAGAGAGGCTTTGGATGGGGAAGGCATAGTGGAGAGATTCACTCCATGCCTACTGCATTGAGCTTTTGTTAACTTCATGTTCTAAATTTAAGTGGGACATAATGAAACTCTGTTCATTAAGAATTTGCCGCTGTGGAATGGAATAATACTTCGGTGCTTGTGATGTTAACTTGTTACAAAAGAACAGTAAACACCAAGGTTTTGAAGGTGGATGGTTAATTTAAAACTATACCTTAAGGCAGAGTCCTGCAAAACTTAGTTTCTTCTGAGATTTGTTTTGATCTGAATCATAAAGCTCTTCAGCAGCATCCATACTGAAACATTTCTTGTGTCCCCAGAATAAGCAAGAAGGAAGGGATTATGCTGGTTTAAAGACCATCAGTGTTCAGTCCAGTGTTCTGAATTTCTCCAGGCTGTCCTGCACAGGGGCTTGTCTGTTAGTAATTAAATTACTGCTTTTGACCTCCAGGGCTCTTACTCATCTAACTGGTGTGGCTAAATCATCTGAGGGCCTGCATCTTGGAGTAAAAACTGGAAGGATAGCATTGAATACCACTCTGCTACTCTTGCATGAGCACTTTTGTGCCTGATTTCCTTCCTGCTTACTTTGCTTTGCTCATTCCTTTCCCGTTTTCTTCTTGCTTTTATCCTGGAGGCTCCTGCCATTGTGGTGAGTGGCTTATTATATGATGGGGCAGATAAAGGGTGTGTTTGTGTTTGTGTAACTTGAACAAGTAGGTCTCCTGAACTTAGTCTGCACAGTTTTGCCCTGGTCTAGCTACAGCTTATCCAGGGTAAGAGGCTGTCTTGGAGGTGTTAAGTGGGCAGCTTGTGTAAAGATCTGAACAATTAACCATGCTTTCAACAGCTGAGTTGTTTTATTAGTTCAATGGGCATTTTAATCTGGATCACTGTACAGAAGAAGGGTAGTGAACCAACAGATCTGTGATAAATTTGAAGGAGTGGTAATCTCTGTGTGTGTGCAGGAAGGGGAACATTATTCAGCTCAAGACATCTACTCCTGAGGCAACATCAGCAGCAACTAGAAGAGCATGTGATGCTGTTAAAAGCAGAGGTGCCCAACTCAAAGGGTGAACTTGCATCACGTTTCCATGGAGCAAAGCTTTCCTTGTTTTTGGGATTGTAGGGCTGTGAAGCTGTAAGTTTATCCTAGGGAGGAGTCAGCATGAATTTAAAACAAACTGAAGTTAACTAGACTCTGAATTAAGAAAACCACTCAAACTAGTTTCTTTTACAGTATCGAAATAGTCAACAGCAAATTAAATGCCAGTACAAGCTGTAATGCTAGGAACATAGACTGGAGCTCTAAGAGGCTTGAAAAGTAATACATTGTAGTAACACTTAGTTTGACTGATTCATAATGCTGTACTAGAAACTCCTAATCGGCTCTGAAAGTGATAGGTCCCCTGACATGAGATGTTGAGGATGGATGAAGAGGGGTAGTTGAGAGTAGAGGGGAAAAGGTGGAATTTGAAGGGCATTGCAGGAGAGAGGAAATCAAGCCATGAGTCAACTGGCTGGAGAGTATCTGGTTAACCAAAGTTGAAGGCTTTTAGGAAGAAATGTTTATTTAAACTCTTCCTGTGGCTTTGGAGGAAAGATTGGTTTTCAGACTTAAAAAGTTGCTGTGAGTTGGGATACATTTCAGCCTCTTGATCCACTGAAGCCTGATGTAGTCTGTCGCTCCAGAAAAGTCCAAACCTCACTTTTCAAAAGAGTCGAAGTCCTCTGTAAAAGAAATAGTAAGCCTAGAGAGCAAGAGGCTTTCTTTTTTTCCCCTCAGTGAAATTCTGCAGCAATGGAAAGCTTTTCCTGCTTCCCTGTGCCATGATGGTCAGGACCATGCATTTCTAAGCCTGTCCCTAACACAAGAACTTATGCTTCTGTGCCTGTGTGGTGAGCTGATCCAGCTGAAAGGGTAACCTTTCTGTGGGATTACTTTTTGGCTGGGTCAGCCCCTTGGCTGGTTCACTGCAGTGCTACAAGGACTGCTGATGGTGCCAGGGAATGAAGCAGAAACGCCCAACTCTGTTGCTTGTGGGACCTCTTTCTTATCTCAGTGGAAAGCTATCCTCCTTGCTGGGATACTTTTCCAGTGTTTTCAGAGGCTTGGATTGATTCATAGGATGATACGAAAGCCAAAGCTGAGACTGGATTAATGAGGTGGGAGAAATCAGGACTGCTCGCTGCGTTTCTATATGGGGAGCATGTGCTGCTGCCTTGTTTTACCTCACGAAAGTGCACACTTAGATGTCTTCTTTCAGAATTTTTTCCAAGGACTAGGTCACAAAGTGAACGTAAATCTGTTATGATGAAAGATAGATGGCTTCTTCAAAATGTCACGTACGTTCTTAAAATACATCTATACATGTGTAACTGTATATATGTATGTATGCGTGTAATCTAATGCACTTGCGTAACGCTAAAGCACTGAGTGCTCATCCCCATTTAGGGTTAATTTTCCAGGTGAATGTGTTAAAATAGATTTTGATTGGTTCGTCTCAGTTGTCCTAAAAGTAGTTTCATTGGAAAGAAACAAATTCTTTCACATCTGAGCCTATAATTGGTTGTGCTGGGATGTTTGACAGTGCAAGCTTCTCAAGTGAGACTGGTCATGTGCAGAACATCGTGGGAGCTACTCTCTTATCTACCGTCATGAAAAGCTTAGGAGCGGGTGGTAAGGCAGGTCAGACATTAAGGCAATGCCTCTTCCCTCCCAAATTGTGGGGGAGGTGGTATGAAATAGATTAACGCCTTTATGGGGGGCGAGGGGATGCTGTAAGAAACTCAGCCAGCCAGGGGAGGAAGCTGATCTGCTGCCTTGAGCCTCTGCCCTTCAGTGGAAGCTTCCCTGTGGGTTGCCATATGGATCTGTGCTGCTGGGAGGTCGATACCTGAGAAGGATGGCACCGCTGTGCTGCAAGGGATCATTTTAGGGTTGTCACATTGAGTTAGCTCAGACCCCCTCGTGCGTGGCTTTGAAGTCAGGCTTGCAGGTTTGAGAATCTGAAATGAAGCTTTGTAAACAAAATGGAGTCAATTGTGCTTTTCTAGATGTGGGGTTTATATCAATAGAGGCTGAATTTCTTCGCAGTTCTGGTTATTGTGTTGTGTTGTACTTCACTGAGTTCCTTAGTGCCGCGTATGAGCAGATGGTTGTTGAAGAAGATGGGTTTGACTTGTTTCACTGTCCAAACTACTCTTCTGCCCAAAACTGTAGGCAAAAAGTCTGTTCTTGCAGTACAATCAAAATGATTGGTTAGTGGTACCTGATGGGAGTTAACCTGGCCTCTATCCCTCCCTCTACTGAAGCTTCTTTTAAAATTGTCTTTGTGAGGAACTCTGGGTGAGAATGTTCTAGTGGTTTGTGCTTATTAGGCTGAAACATTTAAATTGGTCCAGCTACTTTGATTTGTGCTATAGCTGTACCAGTGTTACTGCAAATTCACTGCTAAGCTTGTTAATCCTCGAGTCTTTACTTCAACTGTGCTTTATAGGGTCTTCTAGTTAACTTCTCTACTATACATTTAATGTGCCAGGGAGGAGTTTGTTAGTGAATAGGTGTCTCAGCTCCGCACCCCCCCCCCNCTTACTGAGGTAGGGACATGTATAGTTAAGATTTTTTAGCCAATACCTGTGGTCCATTCATCCCTGAAATACTGAAGAGTTCCTCAGAAGAATACAAAATTTGCTTCTAAGTTTGAATTTTCTTTCCAGAGGTTGGCACCTTTATTGGAAAACTTCCGATTGGGAAACTTAAATGTTGGAATTAATGCTTCAGAAGTTATGCTCCTTCCCATCTTCAGACAGATGGAATAAAAAAATCCTAGGGACCTTTTCAAAAATGTTCTTCAAGGCAGCATTGATAAGTTGCAATACAGTTACTGTAAGCAGCCTTTGCATATCTCATGGTGCTGGCACAGTGGCATGTTGTGTGGAGCAGTGGTATTTCTAGGACAGTAAAAATTTCATAGGAATATTTAACATGAAGTTGTAGGAAACTTTTTGTAGCTTGGGGCTCCATTTCATAATGTCCAGCAGAAGACAGGAGTGTGAAAAATGACTGAAAATTGCCATTCTACAAAACGGCAAATCCTGATTTGGGCCCCTCTCTAGTCAGCCCAGATATCCACAGGAGCAGCCAGGTTCGACAGCGCTACTTTGCTAATTCTGACTCTGCAGTTGGTTTCTTCATAGATTTGTGCTGTAGCATCAGCTGCTGTGTCAGAGGCACTGTAGAAAGATCACTGCGTTTTCCCTCAGGTGGGAAAATGTAGGTAGAGGGGATCTCACAGAGGTGCCCACCTAGAGGGAGCTTGCAAAGGACACCTGAGTTCCAATGCAACTTTGACCCTCCCCTTTTACTCCAAACTGGAATGTGCTGGTAGCAATAGTGATGGATGTCTGCACTGTTGTCCTTCATGAGAACATTTTTGTCTGCTCCACTGCAAGCTCTGTGTGCAAAGTTTCTGTGTCGTGTGGCCCTCTGGGACATACCACCTCCATCAGCACTGTTGCTACTTAAATTTTCCTCGGAGGGATTAGAAGCACAATTTTCAACCCTGAAGTTTACAAGTTACATTGCAAAGTCTTTTACTTATTCTTAACAAACACAAGGCACTGGTGACATCTCTAATAAAATGGGGAGTGGTATTGGCTGTCTTTGGAACTCTTGAGAAGTCACAAGTGAATAGGTATAGCTGCAAATAGGCAATAGACTGTATTGGCCAACAGCAGAAACAAAGCAGTTGTTCTCCATCTCCAATTCAATAACCAGCACAATTCTTGGTTAAACACAGGCCTTGCCATTTATCTCCTAAGTGTGAACTGGTTGACCATCTAATTCACTAGCACTGTCAAAACTGATACACCATGAGGATTGAGCATCATAAAAGCTGGGTTTTTTTTATAAGAAGCTGTTACAAAGATTCTCTGGTGTCTGATCAGAGCAAGAAATGCTGCTGCTTAACATGTTTCCTAAAAAGCTGACCTCTCTGAAGCAAGTTCCTCACAGGAAATGCCTGCAGAACAGCAGGAGTGAGTTTTCATGGCAGAACTCTGGCATCTTACAGCAATCAAAGCGAGCAAGGGATTTCTATGTAAAGAAGGCTCACAAAAGTCTTCCTTAATGCTCTTGGCTTTTGCTTCAGATAGAAACAGTTTGTCTGTTGCTGTTCCCCTCATCATACCTCTGCATGTTTGATGCTGGGTCAGCCTTCCTAGGCTGCTCTGGCCTATTTGCAGAGTGCAGAATCATCTGAATTTTACCAACATTTTACCAATATCCTGGACAATATTAGGGCCTTCGTGTTTTGGGCATCCCTCACTGATCTGAGCTGTTCATACTTAGGCAAGTAAAAATAAATCAAGATGATGACATGAAATGTTGGTGGACAACCTTGTGCTGTTGAGTTTAGTTACTTGCCCCACCATCACTGGTTCCTACAGTTGAAAGATTGCAGCATCCACAGGGAACTGCAACCTCTCCTGCTGTGATGGAATTCTTGAAGGGTGGGCTCTTGTTTTGGTGGAGAATCGTGAGGGAAGTTGGGATTGCTCTTATCTGTAAGGTACGAGGGAAGCATATATGCAGGTTGTGGCCCTAAGGGGCATTGCTGCACAGAAAGCACAAATAAGTAACCCAAGCTTCCATGCTTTCACAGACATCCTGGTTAGAATTAGAATATGAGTGGATAGCATAGTTGCCCTAGCACTTCTCAAGGAGATACCTCTTTCTCTTTGTAAGAGAATGTACTTGATGGGAATCCAGGTCTGTTTTCAAAGAAATGTGTGCCTTTTCCTTGCAGAAGCAGCAGGTTCTGTATTTGAATGTCAAAGTAGAGGTGATAAAGGTGCAGGATTCTTACACATGGACTCTTCCAGCTGTATCTGAGGCTTACTGGCTTTTATGAAGTCTTAATCTGTGGACAGTTGTGATACCATTTACTAAATGCTGTAATGAGACTTTCATTTTTTGTCAAATTTGCCTGCCAGAAGCTGTGAGAAGGCATGTTCATGTCTGCCTTCAGTGGCACTGGGATATATAGGCTGTCCATGAGTCTGAGGACATTCCCTGTTGAAACTGTAGTGAAGTGACTGGGAATTGCATGAGGAAGGAAGAGCTGAAAGACCTGAACTCTTACTGAGCTCTGGGCTTGCAGGGTAGCTGGCAAGTAGCACTCCTGTTTCCCTCTGACAGTTCAAGAGAGAATTGTTTGAAGTAAAGATCAGAAGTGTTGTGTTGTCTCATTTTGTCAGGGCTGTCTTCAGCTTGTCTCTGGAGACCAGTCACCTGGCCAAGTTAGTATTCCCTTCTTTTTGTCAGAAGAGGATCTCCTACCTGACCTGTAAGAATACATCTAATTCAAACTTGTTGTCTTAAAATAACTGTCTGGAATGAAAATGTCCAAGTAACACTACACTTATGTTTTTATGATTTCACTTTCTCACTGTTGGCATAAACTAGAATCTGTTGGAACTCAGACTTCAAAAATGCCAGCTATTCTGTGACACATAACAAAGTGCTGTCTGACTTTCTAGACAGTGCTGGATTGCATTGGATGGTTCATAGCTGTTCCATCAGGTGGTTCTTAGATTGGTACATTCTTATATGTAGAATTAAAGTGAGGATATTTTCCATAATGCCCTGAATGTACAGTAAAACCTTTAAATTACTTTTTTTGCTCACTTTACTAAGCCTGCATTTCTGAAAATTAAATGTTTTTTGCCAGAGCATTCCCTGACCACCCTAGTCTGAAATGAGCTCAAGTTCTGAAACGGACCAGTTCCTCAACTCAGAGTGAGAGAAGGGTGTTGTGAAGTCTGTCTAAAACTGTATTTAGAAAAAAAACCCAATAGCTATTTCCATGACTTCCAGTATGTAATGGGGAAGGTGTAGGTGTTTGAGTTACAATCTCAGATGTCAACAATTAGCTGTGCTGCTGCGGTCCTGCAGTGTTTTGATAGGGTGTTTAGGTGTCTTGTGTATGCTCATTAATACAAAAAAAAAAATAAAATACTGCGACCCAAGCTTATGAAAAGCAAACAAAGTGTGTGCTTGATGGTATAGTCACAGAATCACAGGGTGATTGAGGTTGGAGGGGACCACTGGAGGCCTTTTGCAAGCCCCCTGCTCAACCTGAAGCCAATTGCCCAGGCACCTTTAGAATATTTCCAAAGATGGAAACTCCCCAATGTCCCTTGGCAGCCTGTGCCTGTGCTCAGTCACCCTCCTGTGGAAAAAAGTGCTTCCTGATGTTCAGAGGGAACCTCTGTTTCAGTTTGTGCCCATTGCCTCTGGTCCTGTCACAGGGCGCCCCTGGACAGAGCCTGTCCTCTGTGTGCCCTCCCTTCAAGTATTTGTGTACCCCCTTCTTTTTTAGGCTGAATACTATTACATACCCTCATTCTGTTCTACAACTTTGTAACTGATTAGCAGGTGTCTTTTTAACCTCTTAGAGGTTCCCAAGCTCATCTGTTGTTTCACTGTATGACAAAGGTGTTGGAAAAATTCAGTTAATGGATGCTGTTGAACCTTTTTGGTTGGGAACTGTGATGCTTTAGATTTGCCTGCCCTTTTATTTGATTTTTATACCCCTGTTGTTTATGAAACTGGGAGTAGTTTGAGAAGGATTTTTCAAAGAAACAATTCGTAATTTTAAGAGGAGAAGAGACAAGTTCCTTTCAGGTACATTCTGTTTATTTGCAAATTATTACTACAGAATATTTTAAAAATAATAGTGTTGCAAGGTTGTACTAGAAGGAATTTGATCTCTGAGTTGTAAACAACTATATGAATGCTTTTTAATGATAACCATCTGATATTTTTTTTCTTTTAAAATTGATTAACTTCCTTGTTCTGTTTGGGCTATTTTTGTGCAGCTCAGATGCATAGACAGTACAGTCTGTTCTCTACAGTGTCACTTTTTACTAGAAGCAGACCCACCACACAACAAGAGTCTGAACCATTTTGAGGGAATAGGCAAACCTGGTTCTCTGCATGTAGGAAAATATAAGTATGAATTTCTGTGCAGGTCTCTTGCCATATTAGCTACTTGCTGGAATTGGACAGGGAATTCAGTCCTCTGGCGCTGGTGCGTGGCACGATGAAGGTGTAAACTCCATGTAGTAATGTATTTAAAAAGACACATCTGTTTTTAGGCTCCAGTGGGTGAAGGCCTGGTAAGAAACTAAGGGTTGTGACTTTATGCCTTCACCTGAAGGTTGTAGTGCAATGTAAGCAGCAGTCCTCTGATGCATTTTTAACTGGTTTGGTTGAGACTTAAGTGTGTTCATTTTTTTTTTTTCCTGTTTTTCTCCACAGCTGAGTATTGAACAGGCCCAGGCTGTGGCAGAGCAGGTTGAGATGAAAGCGAAGGTGGTCCAGTCTGAAGTCAAAGTTGTGACTACTAGACATAAGAAGGCCTTGGAAGAGCGTGAGTGTGAGCTGCTCTGGAAGGTACACACCCTGACACTGGTGGTTTGTCCTGCTGACAAGTGCCTTTTCAAACTGAAAAAATACTTAAGTTACTACATGGTCTGATTCTGATGTCCAAGGAAAACTGAACTTGGAACACAACAATTTACCATGAATTATTTTTTCTGTAGGTAACAGGATGCTGGATTCTGGGCCTGGTTGGCTCTGTGCTGAAGGTTGCTCTCAGTTTGGGAAGCTGGTTGGGTGGATTTTTGCAGGGGCTGCTGCATCCTCAGAGCAGCACATCCCCACGTGTGAGCTGGGCACTCCCCCTGCTGGCTCAGCAGCTGGCCTGGGAGGAGATTCGCTCTAAACACCTTGTTTAAAGAATGTCTTCAAAACATCTTTTGTATGTTGCTGTAGAATTAGGTGTATGGTATATGGGCTTTCCAACCCACTTCTCACAAAGGACTGGAGCAAAGCTGTGTACGCTGTCCTTTTTTAAAGAAAGACTGGTAGAAATTCTGTGAGACTAACTTTCCTTGCTCCCACACCTAAAAACCTTTATTCTCAAGGTAGCATCCTCCCTTTGAATATTTTTTAAAAACTACTGTAAGAATTCTTCCCAGCAGGAGAATCCACACAATCCCAAACTCATGGCCTCTTTTCAGCCATGCTGCTTGTGTGGTATTTAGAGAGGAGGAAAGGAAGTGACAGCCAAGTTCCTAATTCTGGAAAGGTAACTTGGTGGTCGTTGCTCTTTTCTGCTTGCTTTGCATGGATTAGGTAAGATTGGCCCTTCGGGTCAGTCTTGTAGAACTGAACAGAAACACACTCTGCTGTAGGATTAGGACTTTTAGATATGTGAGTCAAGCTGCCTTGTCCTGTGACCACATGATTGCTAGGAGTATTAAAGGGGAGCAGAAAATGTGTGGTCAAGATGGGAAAGGTTTGAGTAAACTGAGAACACTCCTATAATAAGCCATCCCACCGGCCAGTGTGGCTGCAAACCAGGTGCTGTGTGGCTGCTGCCTGTACCAGCACAGCCAGGCAGGATGGCTTGTACATGTGCTTGATGAGGCACATGCTGCCCAGAAACAGTGGCATCTTGCTAAGGCATTTCTCCCCTCTTCCCCATCAATGTGAATTGAGACAGTAATTTTCTAGTTCAGTATCTGTTGCAAGCGAAATGACCTATCTGGTAAGAGTTCATTGTATGGAATTACTCTAGTACAGTGAGACTAATCCCCTGCAAAATAAAGAGCTTTGTTTTTCTGTAGTTCTTGTATAAGTGTAATTGGCAAATTAAAAATACACTTCATATAGTTACTGTACTTCTAATGCTGCTTTTTCTGAGGTTTTGGAATGAGGGAGATGAGTTCACTTTCCACTGTTAACCTTCCCCAGGAAGCTTGGCAGCTTTCTCTTTTGAGCTGTTCCTAGTGCAGGAGGAGTAAGAGCTGCCCCTAAGATATTTTTATCACAAGAGGAGAGGTTGTATAAATGCACTTTGGAATGTCTGCACTGACAGCAAGTTCTCTTCAGGTTATAAAATAATATTTTAGGAAGGAAACTTCGTGATGGCGGCAAATGATTCTAGCAAAACAAGCTGAGTGTATCAAGCTTGTTGTATCAAGTGTGTCAAGTGTGTTAATGAATGATTTTGGATAGCAAAACCGAGTCTAAGGATTAAGCTGAGACCTAAGATTAGTAATCTGTCCTGGAAATCTACTGGAGGAAGCATCTCTAATTTTTTTTTTTCTTACAGTTTGGTAAAACCTGTATGCCTCAACTTTAAATGAAGTAGTATGTTCGTACATATGTTATCTAGACAGCGTATAGGCAGGGAGTCTTCTGACACTGAGTCTTCCTTCATTAAAATACATTGCAGGTATTGTTGTGCATCCAGGCAGGTATTCAGACATCAGGAAATCTATTTCTGCAACCATAAAGCAAATACGTTCCATTGGTTTCACAAAGCAGGTGTCTTTGCCAGATGGTCCAAAGTGGTTTTTCACAAGTAAAGATAGACACAAGCTTATATAAGTGAGTTACAAACCAACCATTTTTTGCATGAACTTCAGTCCCCCAAGCAGGCACTGGCAGCAACCTTCTGTGTCATTTGGAGTGACATTTACAAAGCATCCTGTTTTAAAGCATGAGCTCAGCATGACTGCCAATATTTACAAGAAAGTATTAAAATACTTGGACCCTAAAAATCCCTGGAAATAGATGTCTGGTACTGCTAGTCACATGACAACAGTTCTGACAGGCAGAGAAGACAGAAGCCCGTTTATATTAGCTGATGCTGACTCCTAGCTTCAGCTCTGTGTGATAACAGCCCACCTTCTGAAGCTGGTCTCAATTCTGATTACTTATTAAGCCTCAGCCTCTGCTCCTCCTGGAGACCCTGCACTAACCTCTGTTCTTCCTGGGGACTAAATGAGATAGTCTGTGAAATACCTTGCAACTAGAAAACAGAATAGCATTTGAGGAAGCAAATAGTTATTAGTAAGCAGGTGGCTCATCTTTCTAATGGCACTCTGATGAAGCAGTTCTGCGGGGTAAGAATGCCTGGAGGGTAGGAAATATCAGCAATCCTGAATTTGGATAAATAATTACTCTTCCTGATTTCTCCTTGTCTACATTGTGGCTTTTAGAGGTTTATTCTGCAGCTCTGTGTCAATATGCTGTAAAAACTGCTTAAATTTTTCTTTCCCTTTTTTTTTTATGTAGAAGGGTGAAGATAAGAAATGTCTGTGCTGTGCACTGTCTTTCCTGATGTGTGTTTTTCTCTCCCCCTTGTCCCCTGCAAGGTGGAAAAGATTCGTCAAGTCAAGGCTAAGTCACTCTACTTGCAAGTTGAGAAGTTACGTCAGAACCTAAACAAGCTGGATAACACCATCAGTGCTGTTCAGCAGGTCCTGGAGGAGGGTCGCACCATGGATATTCTTCTCGCTCGTGACCGCATGCTGGCTCAGGTGCAGGAGCTGAAGAATGTGAGAGGCCTTCTCCAGCCACAGGAAGACGACAGGATCATGTTCACTCCCCCTGACCAGGCGTTGTACATGGCCATTAAATCAATGGGCTTTGTCAGCAGCGGGGCTTTTGCTCCTCTGACCAAAGCCACCGGGGAAGGTCTCAAGCGCGCGCTGCAGGGCAAAGTGGCCTCTTTCACCGTCATCGGCTACGACCACGACGGCGAGCCTCGCCTCTCGGGAGGGGACATGATCTCTGCAGTGGTGATGGGCCCAGACGGAAACCTTTTCGGGGCAGACGTCAGCGATCAGCAGAATGGGACCTACCTGGTCAGCTACCGCCCACAGCTCGAGGGAGAGCATCTGGTGTCCGTGATGATGTGCAACCAACACATTGAGAACAGCCCCTTCAAGGTGGTGGTGAAGTCTGGGCGCAGCTACATAGGCATTGGGCTGCCGGGGCTCTCCTTTGGCAGCGAGGGAGACAGCGACGGCAAGCTCTGCCGCCCCTGGGGGGTCAGCGTCGACAAAGAAGGTTACATCATTGTTGCCGACCGCAGCAATAACCGCATCCAGGTGTTCAAGCCGTGCGGGACCTTCCATCACAAGTTTGGCACGCTGGGTTCCCGGCCAGGCCAGTTCGATCGTCCCGCCGGCGTGGCCTGTGACGTTTCGCGTAGGATCGTCGTGGCTGACAAGGACAATCATCGCATCCAGATCTTCACATTTGAGGGGCAGTTCATTCTGAAGTTTGGGGAGAAAGGAACAAAGAACGGGCAATTCAATTACCCATGGGATGTGGCCGTCAACACAGAGGGCAAGATTCTGGTCTCTGACACGAGGAACCATCGCGTTCAGCTGTTCGGGCCCGATGGTGTGTTCCTTAACAAGTACGGCTTCGAAGGGGCACTCTGGAAGCACTTTGATTCCCCCAGAGGTGTGACTTTCAATCACGAGGGCCACTTGGTAGTGACAGACTTCAACAACCACCGCCTCCTGGTGATCCATCCGGATTGCCAGTCCGCACGCTTTCTGGGCTCGGAGGGCACCGGGAACGGGCAGTTCCTGCGCCCGCAGGGAGTGGCCGTGGATCAAGAAGGGCGCATCATCGTGGCCGACTCCAGGAACCACCGGGTGCAGATATTCGAGTCGAATGGTAGCTTTTTATGCAAGTTTGGCACTCAGGGAAGTGGCTTTGGTCAGATGGACCGTCCTTCAGGTATAGCTGTCACCCCTGATGGCATGATTGTTGTGGTCGACTTCGGAAACAATCGAATTCTCGTCTTCTAATCTGTGTTTGAATTAGGAAGAAACTGTCTCAGGGAAATTCTTCTAAGAGAAAATGAAAAAATACAACGTTAATTCAAACCTACCTCATCTTTAATTTTTTTACAGATGAATGTACTTATCTTTTCTGCAGGGAGTGAGCCTGTAAAATTGAATTCTATCTACCTCATTGTCCTCCCTTCCCTCCCCAGTTTCTCGCCCGTCCCCATCCCCACACACTCATAGTTCAGAACATTTTACCTCTTTCCCTCCCCCAGCGGGGTTTCATGCACAAACAAGTGTTGCTGTGCACATTAGGTGGTTTGTGTGGCGAGTTCTGTTAGACTAAGCCAAAAAAGGCGCTATGTAATTTTTTAAATGGAGAAAATGGTAGTAGGTCTTTGTAGAGAATTTGTGTTCTTGACCATACTGCAGTTCTGTGGGCGGGGATGTGGGAGGGCGGGACTGTTGTTTTGTGGGGTTTGTTGGTTGGTGTTGTTTTTTTTTTTTTTTTTAAATTGCTGCTGCAGCAGAGAACTTTTTCCTGTTCTCCTTTTTATACCTCAGTGTGTTTGATTTACTGGTGAGCACAGCATCTTGTTCCCAGATGACTTTGAACGTTTCGTGAAAGTGAGTGGGATTCACTCGCCAGGAAGAGCAAGTTTGCATCTTTTTGGCATTTCTGTATATTTTTTTTCCTGAAAGACAGTAATGTAACAGCACAAAGTGAAGCTGATGAAAATGCACAAAAATTCTTTAAATTTAAACCAAATTGTTGATTTTAGTGGCTTAGTGCTGTTGTTATAAGTTTAGATGAAAAGCAAGGCTTCCTTTAATGTATCCTCTCATTGAGTATTTCTTTTTACCCCTTTTCACCTGAAAGCTAAATTAGTTTTAAAAAAGTTACTGTTTCTTCTTATCAGTGCACCTCATCCGGGTGATAAAAGAGGTTACAAGGAGCATTGAAACAGGGAAAATCCAACCCTTTTGATTTACTTTCCTGTGAAATGACTAGCTTTTTTTTTGCCCCTCCCCATAAAGAGACTTTAAGTGAATAACATTTGAATTTGTTAGAACAGAAGTGGTACCTTTTTCCAAAAGTAAGAAATAAGCACAGCTTTGGAGATTCAGGGTGTGTTTTAGAGAAGTCAACAGTTTGGTGGGTTTTTTTGTTGTTGTTTAAAGAGGATTGCAATAACTCTTATCACTTTTCATCTTCTGACTTCCCCAAAGAGCTGGACTGAAGAATTTGGGAATGTCTACCGTAGCTTTTAGGGAGGGCCTGTAGCTCCCTGCTGCAGGATCTCTTGCTACAGATCCAAGTGAAGCGTTACCAGTACCAGCATAAGTCAAACTGCGTCAAGGTGAAACTTTGCTGCTTTTTTCCCAGGGCAGTACCAAAGAATTCTGTGTAAAATACATGTATATGATCCTTAAAAGCTTGGAGGCAGGGGGAAGTTTGCCCTTCTGGGGATATAAAAACAGGTTTTCTGAGAAGCAGAAACTTTGGGGAAAATAGAGATCTCTTTAGCAAAATGTGACTTTGAGTCCCTGGAAGGATTTGGTTTTATTCTTCAATTATTTGCATTCCAGTTTAGCTGTTAATGCAGATACGATCTCTACAAACCTGTAGCTTCACCCTCTGGTGTTGGCAAACAAGAATGGTTGAAGTAGGGAACAGAGGACTCTTCTTTCTCTCTGCAGTGGAAAAACTCTTGTATCAGTACTCTAAGGCTTGGAAATGCCATGGGATTTACCTTACTGTTTGCAAGAGAAGATCTCTCAAATATAAACATGGTTCATTGTCAAAATGTCTGAAGAGCCTTAACCATCCTCCAAGGAAAGGGTTCATCTCTCTGCCAGCCACCATACACAAAAGTGACCTGAGATTGAAAGGCTCTTTACAAGTTCATGAGAAATCACAAGGTGCACTTTCCTTCTTGCTGCTTTTCCCCTCCAAGGAGTGTTAACTTTCTGGGTGTTGTAGAAATACTGATGTGTGCAGACAGAGGTAGCTGCCTCTTTAGAGGAGGTTTAAACTAAAGGACCAGAAAGAGACTAGAAAGATTAATGAGGTGGCAAAACCTCTTTCAAAAGAAGGGTGAGGAAAAACACCTAAATTAAATGGGATAAAACAACTGTGCTGCCTTTCAGCCAAAGCCTCAGGGAAGCAAACTCTTCAAAGCAGTATGTTTCAGTTAGGCTTAATCTTAGGATAGCATGGTTTAAAAACAGTCTTTAAAGGATAATCTTTTATACAGATGCCTGTCATTAAATTTTTGTGGCCACTCAAAATACGTGGATGAGAGAAAGCTAGTTTACCTTCAACTTCTGCAAGTTCTGCTTGTGAACACGCCTCCCT
Source organism: Grallaria varia (assembly GCA_013396735.1). NCBI lineage: Eukaryota > Metazoa > Chordata > Aves > Passeriformes > Formicariidae > Grallaria > Grallaria varia. Next base: position 175,791 of record VWZG01009497.1, read on the forward strand.
TCTTGACGGGGGCTTACAGCTGTGATAGATGTCCATGTTTGTCTTGTATTATTCAGCCCAAGAATTCAGCAACATGGGCTGTGAAAACTAATAGCCTGCAAGATCTAGATACCAAAGAAAACTGGTTTAGAAAGCTTTATTGTTTAGTTTGCAGTGTCCTCACATTTATCCTGTCAGGTCTTAAAGAAAATGCCAGGTCTCTTAATACTTTGACCAGAGTGGCTGACAGTGTTGAAGCGTCCTAGAAATGCTGTTGTGCTTTAATGCTTGTCAGGTTTGCCCTTCTCTGGAGCTAGAAGGGAGTTGTTCTTTCAGGCATTAAAGAAAAGGTATGCAGCCAGGATTGTGTTGAACTGGAGGTACCCTTTGTCCCTCTCCAGCCTGCACAGCATAGAAGGTGGCAGTCACTGAAGTTGCCCTTTGCTGTTTTGTATGGAGCCATTGCACAAGCCCCCAGTCCAGCTCAGTCAGGAAGAGGAATGACTTGAACTCTTTGTAACTTGCTGTCTGTTTAACTCAGTGGGATTTGCTTACACACTGAACCTCGAGCGTTTGACCTCACATGTTGGGGAGCTTTCTCGTTTTAAAAACACTACTGTTTAGCTACCCAAAAAGAATTCCTTATCTTTGTCACAGATAGTGCTAAGCACACTTGATCTCATTGAAAAGTGGTAGTGTAGCTTATAAAATGGAGGGGTTTATATGCAATGAAAAGAAGTAGTGCTAATACACAATGCCAACATCAGATGCCCCATAGGGGCTTTTAAAAAGTAATAGAATTAAATGAGATTCAACTCTTGCTCTGCTTTCCTGTTCATGTTCTCAGGTTAATGCCCAAGTATCATAACATACGTACATGCAGAGAGGAAAATCAAGGCTTGGAAGCTGGATTGCAAATCAAACAAGCATTCAGAGTAACCTTCTTAACTAGGGGAAGTAGCCTGGAGGAAGGTGAAGTGAGCGTGTGCCTCTCCGCTGGGGACCAGCAAATGTGGGTGACAGAGCTGTCTACTAGAACTCCCAAAGGATTTTCACTGTGCCAGGTTAAACCAGTGGCTCTCGGGAAACCTTTTGTTAGACAAAACGTTATCAGCAGTCAGTATGGCTGGTTTGGGTGTTCAGCCCATGAGCAATCCTTGTCCTTTCTCTGAATTCTTGCAGAGGGACTTCAGTAGCAAACTGAAGGCAGTTCAGTACTTGATAATGCAGGTCCCTCAGATAACTCACTCCTTTTTATTTAGTACCTTTTAAATACAACTTATTTAAGGAAGCCCATAAACCTTAAACTTTAAAAGAAAGCAAGGGAAGGAAGACAATGCCTGAAAACTAATGCATGTTGGGGCCAGGCATAATCAAGCTGGGGGAAAGAACGAGGCACTTGGATGTGGCATTCCCTTGGAATTGCAGGAAAGTGGGCCCAGTCTGTTATGTTACAGTGAAACCAAAATTAATTTCTGAAGAGAGCTGGTGTATAGGCTCACCTTGCCATAATTTTGAACATAAAATTTCTTTATTCAGTTCTAGGTAAAAAAAAAAAATACTGTGCCAAAGTTTTGTTTATTTTTAAAGGAGTGTAAGCCAAATGGTGCCAGAAGGTAATAGGGTATTTAAAAGTAGAGATATTTAGACAAACAGTTTGGAACTGTATAAAAAAGGAACACTGGTACTTGAGTTAGACAAATACTGTACCTTTGGTCTTTGAGTCCTTGGGAGTTTGAAACCCAGTTTGCTGTGGTACAAAATGCACAACTAGAGATGCCACTATCTTTTGTTTGAAGTTCTACCTCACTTTGCAGAAGTAAATCATCTACCTCAATGTAGCATCAGACAGGTTTGAGAAATAGTTGATAATCTGCCTGGGGGAAGGATTCATCCTGCTTGTTGGAAAAGCGTTTTAATTGAAATGGAGATACTAAGTGTGTACTATGTGGTGATTGCTTGCTTTTGTTTGCTTTTGTTTTTGCTGCCTGCCTATGGAGATATTAAGCTGCCCTTGCTAGAGAACCTGTAAATAAAACCAAATGTTTAGGCAAACTGGACTGAGACCTGAAACACTTCGAGTTTGTTCTGGTTTCACTACGAGGTATGGGAATGTAAACTTCTGTTCAGTATTATGACACTACTAGCTGACGTGACAAAATTCATGTTCATTTGCAGTGTTCTTATGTCTGTAAGACCTTTAGGTCTTCTCTCTACAAGAGAAAAACTTGCGCATGCCTCCCAATGTGTCCTGTTTGGAAATACTGGTGTTATGATTGCTGTAAACACAATGCTAAACCAAATGCTTGAAGGGAATAAGATCCTGATTTTTTTTTTTTAATTGACTTGGTGATTGTATTAGTAGCTTTCTTGACTCAATGGGATTTTTTCCACCATGACAAAGCAACCAAGTTCCTATTCCTGGAGGGCAGTTTTGGTTCAAACATACTCAGGAGAGGCAGTTTAAAACCACTGTCTTGGGGTTTTGTGCAACTTTAGTAGTGATGTGCAACATACCCCGTGATTTACCTGTGGAGTAAAGTTGCAGAAGCACATTGACAGACTCTGTTGTGGGGGAAAATAAAAAATCCTTTTTCCTCCCCTGTTCATATTAAGGGGTGGCAGAAGTGGGTACAGGAGACCCCTAGTAACTAGGCTGTGTTTAGTTTGGGAAATGTTGTGGTGGAAAATGTACATTGATGTCTCTAAGTGATCTTACGGGTTAACAAGCCAGACTGGCATCTTGTTCCATCATTGTTCAACCAATAATGGTTCTAAAAATGCTTTGTGTACCTGCATGGTCTTAGACCTTCTATTAATGATTGTATCAACTTACAAACTCAGGTAGACAATTTGTTAAGCTCTTTTCATGGAGCCTTACTGACTGAATGTTAAGTGTCTGTGTACTGATGTAGTTAAGTAACTTCCTTTTGAACTACCAGACTAGTTTAAAAAAAAAAAAAATCCTTTTATAGGTTCGTAGAGTACTTTTCAGACAATGTAGTAGTTTTTCCTTAAGAGGGAGACATCTGTTTCTGGGTTTTATTTTTAGTTTGGGTTTGTTTTTTTTTTTTTTTCCTAAAATGACTAAGAAGTTTTTAACTAGTTTGTAAGGTTTGCTTAGTCACCTGAGTTGGTGGGGGTTTCTTCTGTCTGTGACTCTTGTTTGTACTGTGCATTACCTGTCATGCACTGCTCGGTTTGTGCAGTTTGTTGGAATAGCTGAGGGTGTTGAACACATGCCTGCAATTTAATTCAGATAGAAATTGGAAGCCATGAGCAAAACAAAGCTCATCCACATGAAAACAATGTCAAACACGCATTTTTCTCCCCTCATTTAATTGGCTGTAGATGTATCTATTTTGCAAGGCCCATCTTGCAAAATTTTCACTACTGATTTATAAGAAGTGTTGCCTTGGTGCAGGTTTGCATCGGGATCCAGGATGATTTTGTCAGTCCTCGGATGTTGGGCATCTTGCGTTGGTTTGGTTTTGTAGTTCTGTCCTATGTTGCAGTTGGGTTTTTTTCTGCTTTAGTGATTAACCATGCTGCTCTCCTAAGAATAATAAAATATCTCAGGAGGACTGGCAGGACTGTGCTTTTAATGACCTGCTCAGAGCTTTTCTGTCTAATTGAAAATGAGTCAGGCTGTGACAAGAACTGCCATGCTCTAAATAGGGCATCGTGTTTCTGCTTGGACAAAAAGTGACATAATTTTTAGTTGACAGATAATTGAGTAAGAGAAGAAAGCATGACAGGTTATGTGCAAACTTTTACATAGAATAAGTGAGCAAAATGTTAGAACCCTTGTGTTAATGGAGGCTTCTGAATGTATCTTTGTGGTCCATAGGGAAGGCTGAAGGATGTAGCAAGGAGACGATGTATCAGCTACTGGCAGCCTTAAAACAAAGTCAGTGTCTCTCTGGACTTTAAAATGTTCCTATGCAGTTTATTTTATTTTTGTTTAATCAAATAAATGTGAGGTTTTTTTTTCATGGCAAATCTGTGTATGTGTGTTTCTGTATTACCCAAAGCTTTCTGTTCTCTCAGGATGCCTGAGTTTGAACCTGGCTGTGTCCAGATAATGGCTGCAGGGGTGAGACCCTGGAGGAAAGAGGAGGAGGAGGGCAGAGAGAGGCAGGCAGCCTTCCCTTGTAGTGGCCCAAGCCAAAATGATGAGCATTGTTGAGTTTACTAACTTAACACACAGCTCCTGCGCCCCCCTGCTTCTACCACAGTACAGCATGCAGTTTCACTTGACCTTCACTTCCTTTACTATCAGAGCCTAAAAGAAACGGAGGGAAGAGAAAGGGGGCAGTGACTATGGCACTGCCAGAGAGGATGCCAAGTCCCTGGCTGCTCCCTCCCCAGCTCTGTATCGATACTTATTTTTTCCCTCTGTTAACAGTAAAACAATGAATGCCACTCCACCATCCTTCTCCTGGAGTGGCAGTGCCCCAGGCAGGGTGGAAAAGCGCACAGAGCAGCCGTGGTGGCTGAGTGCGGGAGCAAGTGCGAATAGGCGCTGATAAGATGTGCCTTATCCAGGGAACAACTGCATCCTTCAGGGCAGCCGGGGGAGGGCTGGGGGTGCCCCCGGGCGGAGCTGCCCGCCCTGGAGCAAGGCATGAGCATCTTTTGCATGTGAATACCCCGCATTCCTGGCGGGGTGGGGAAGGGCAGGAAAGAATATTCTCTATTCAGGGCCTGGGACCACACAGGGAGCATCATTTACCTTTTTTGTACTTCATCAGTCACTCTACTTTGACTTGAGGGATGTATTGGGTCCATTTCTTCTTTCAGAAAAGTGATCTCTGCCTATCTTTTGCCTGTTTGGTTGTTTTGTTTTTTAATTTTATTCCTACTCTTTCTAAACCACTTGGCCCTACCTGAGGACAGGGTGCATGCCACCTTCTGTGGTGACAGAGGCAGCTACTTGGTCATTGTTCTGAAAGGCTTGGAAAACAGGGAAGTCACCTATCTAACAGGAGGGCTGGGGGCAGGTCTCAAGCTTGCTGCTGGAGACACACCTGTGCTCAGTCCTGAGCTTGCACTTTGTTCAATACATTTACCATTGGAGCTTGTTCCTTCAAGATCATGGATGCAAACCCAAATTCTCCTGCTGCCTTCCCCTCCTGCACACAGTGGCACTGTCTCATGCTGCCTTCCAAGCACAGAACTTGCAGGCCCTGCATCCCAAGTGCTACTTGGGAAAGTGACCTTTGCAGTGGTGGCTGGAGGCAAAGTACAATGCCACAGCACCAGGAGATAAGGTGTTAGTTCAGCTCTGTCCTGGAGATTATCAGGGCAAAAGCTCAAATAGCTGAAATGGCACAAAAGAGCCCAGAAGGGAATTCGAGGAGAGGTGCTGGGCTCCAGCCCAGCTGGTGCCAATTATGCCTGCATTTAGTCCCAAGGCAGGATGGCTCATTGCTTTGCCTATGTTTGCAATAAGTAACCGGAGAGTCCTTGAGTGAGCTGCCATCTTACAACCTTTGTGCTTTGAGTAAAAAGCAGATTGTTTTTTTTTTTTTTTGGTTTGTTTGTGGTTTTTTGTTTTTAAAAAGGGGGTTGCTCCTCTACAGTGAAAACTGCGTTTAAAAAAAAAAGCCCAGAAAAGAACACTTTTTTCTTGCAGCTAGGCACTCTTCCACTGTACCCGCACCATTCCACCATTCTTTTGGGCAAAGAAAACCAAGGAGAGGAAAACCAAAACAAGCCAACTCAACTAGGCCCCCTATCCACCTGAAGCACTACTATTGCCCAGCACTGACAAATGCGTTGCAGGTTCTGCCCTTGCTGACCAGTCATTCAGACAAAGGACCTTTTAGCTCTTTCCACCAGTGTGGCTGCAGAGACAGGAGGAACGGGGAGAGGGAAGCACAGTTGATTGTTAATGAAATAATCATTACAAACATGTGGGTTTGTTTACATGTTTTATTAAAAATTTACATAAACACACTGCAGCAATTGGGGTATTCAGGTGTCCTAGATTAAAAAAATATACAAAATCCCAAGCCCTCCTGGGCACAGCAGCAGCAGGCTGAAGAACAACCTCACTTCCTTTGAACGGTGGTGAAAGCTGGCATCTGAATGGGCTGGATGGAGTGGACAGGCTGGAAAACAGGCTTTTTCCGCACGTCAGAGAGTGTTTTCACAGAAGGGAGCAGCTGGTTCCTCTTGATGATCTGCAGTGCCAGCTGTGTGTTACCTACAAGACAACTTCTGATTACCATTCCATGATCTACAAAGTGCTGATCTAGGGACAAAACTGGCGTGCCAGCCCTGAGACCAGGCCCTGTACAACAGCCTTCCTGTTCAGTGAAATGCTGACACACCACAATAAACTTGAAAAAAGTACTTTTTTCTTGACTCTACCTATTCCTAGCTGAAGACATCAAGCTTTTACCTCAAAGCTGGAAGATGCCAGAGCACCTCTTCTCTCTCCAGATCTCTCAAAATGCCCTCACACTGTGACACTGCAGACAGTAATGCCAATGTCAAGGGTATGTATAAAACATGGTCTTAAAACAAGAAATGTGATTGTCAACTATATGCATGGCCCATCAAATAAAAACATATAAATGGAAAACTTAGTTAAAAAATAAACCCACAAAACTGTGGGAGTAAAGGCACCAAGTCCTGAAGAGAATATTTCTCCCTCTTACAAATAGTTTTCTTTCACTACAATTTTAGTTTTAGAAGAGGTGCACCATTTTGTTTTGATTTACAGAACAAAATATGTCTTCAGCCTCTTTTGGTTATATACTTAAAAAGCGGGTGAGAGATGTAAATCCCACTTTCTACTCTCTTCTGCTCTGTACATCTTTGTTGCAGAAAGAAAGGTTTCCAAAATTCCAAGTTAGAAACATCTTTGTAAGAAAAGCTTTGCAGATGTCTCACTTATGAATGCAAACACTCCAGTCCTCTGCCTGTCTGAAGTCTAAGACAACTGAAGGGGAATAGAACGTTTCACAACAGTTGGATATTAAGCCCCAAGAGGCACAGGTCCACAACTATGACAGCTTCAATCAGCAGCTGCCCCAGTCTGCTCACGCTGCAGAATTCAAGTACAACTTTCCAGTTTCCCATTATGTAGAGCCTTCCCCCCATGCAAATACAGTGAACCTTCAAAAGGAAGCATTTTGCAAGAGAGAGTTACCAATATTCCAAGTTTTACTGCTATATTTACTACATAGGCCTTGACATGGCTTCTTTGGGAAACTTGGATTGAAAGGCTTTCCATTAAGATACAACCACAAACTCTCTTTATAGTATAAACCTAATCAAGGGTTTTACTGAGCCTGACTTCTGCATAAAGTCTACAAGACTTCAGGGAATAAATATTTAGGAAGTCTGGTGTGTCTAAGTACAGGATGGCAATAAATTGGAAATGGATCCATATCAGTGTAAAATGGAGGCAGGGTCTAAGGGGTACCATTCAAAATACTGGCAAAACCCTGTATAGAGTAGGAATGATGACTACTGCCCTCCTCCCTTAGTATCCAAAATTTAGGCTGACAGAACGTTTCCAAACATACCATTCTGTAATTCAAGATATACAGCCAGCAGGATAGCTTCTGGAGGAATCTCTTTGGGGTGGATCAGCGAAGCAGCCTTATTGAAAAAGAAGAGGGTGGGGAGAAAAAGTGCTTAAGAGAAAGATCCTGAACAAAGAAAGTGCCCCTTTATAAGACTGCTACCACCATATTGGGTAACAAAACCAAATAACAATTCATTGATTAAGATCAGATTTTTTTCAAACTAATACATTCTGTCAGGTTTAAACATGCAAGGGGAGAACACATGATTATCTGCATGGCAAGATTGGTTCATACTAATTAGCAGGACCATCTGCTGTGTGCTTATGTTCCTATAGCTCTGTGATTCTTGGGCCAGCCTATTGTGGTTCCTTGGTGAGACGACAGGTGAAAAAGGTAACCTTCACTGCACCAAAGTTCAGAATACAGTTAACAAGGATCATTCATTAGCTTTACATATACAGCTATTTTTCAGCTATGAAGTCAATGAATTTGATGTAGATGCAGACACCTGTATTTTACATCCACAGATGGCCTTGCCCTCCTTTGGGCTTTACACAGGTGCTACAGAGCCCAAGCACAGACACCTGCCCCAGCATAAGAAGCCTCAGGAGGAAAAAGAGCTGGACAACTGCCTTAAGTAGTTGAGAGCCTCACAGAATTTAAATCTGTTCACTTACACAACTAATGTGAAGTAATTTGGAAGACTACTACTGCAGTTTGTAGCTCAACAATGATCTGAATAGTCTTCCTGACAGACAGGAATGGCTGCAAAAAGAGACAAACATCAAACTGAAAGAGATGGGTCCCAGCGATGAGAAAGACCAAGTGACACAACACAGACTAAGTGAAGACAGCATTTCAAAAGCAGTACTTGAGAATTCTTGGGACAAGAGGCAGACAACATACTTCCAGTAGAACTGCAGTTTATTCTCACAGCCCTAAAGATATAGCTCTGATAGTGAGTTATTAACTGATTAGGGAGAAGAACCTCCTCTGAAATGTAACAATTACCACCGGACCATTAAAAAACCCACAAAAAAATCCAAACAAGCAAACTCAGAAAAACTAAAAAGGCTTCCTAATCATCTTCCACTGTTTTGAAATGATCTAAGAAAAAAAAAGAAATGCTTCCTATAATGGCACTGAACTTTTTACACAAGAAAGAAACTTGGAGTCCTTCATTTTATGTAACTAATAGAGACTGGTTCATGAGGACAGAAAAGAGCGACCATCTCAGCAAAGTTCACAAATAAACCCGGGCTACGAAATCACCAGAATGTGCTGTGATCTAAATGGTGCTTTGAAGGAAGCACGCTTGTCCCTAACACAGCCTTGAGATTTGTTTTTCATACCTGATGAAGACACTTTCGAGCTTTGTCATATTCACTCCTCAAACAGTAAGCACTTCCAAGGTTAAATAACATCATTGTTCGTGCAGACGTGACCGAACTGGGGTAGCACTGTGGGGTCTGCTTGCCAGCTGCAATGAAAAAAACTTTTTTCTTACACTTTTATTCCAAACTGGCCAAGTAAGTTCATGCAGTCTGCTGAATACAGTGGCTGGTACTTACAAGATTCCATTGCCTCATTCTCTCCTTTGTCAGACCCTGCAAAGAAAAAAAAAAACAAAACCACAAAAACCATCACATTCTGTAAGCTTTTTTTTTAAAACTTACTACAAAAATTATATAAAGATACTAATTTGCTTCTCTCTTCACAGTCTGACATTAAAGAGGGAAAACATACCACTTTTCTCAAGAGTTTATGTCACTTAAGACATCCTATCTTCAGTGTTTCGGTTTTATACTTGCAGAGGTGTACAGGGAACCTTAAACTGCAGAATGTCACTGAAATCAGAGCTGCTGTAGACTTCACTATGCAGATGGGCTCTGAAGTATTTTTCTCTCATAGAATACACACTCCCACCAAGAAGATTAAGATACAGATTAACTAAGTTCTCCCCACTTGTCTCTCACTAAAGTAGACTTCACTGGTACTCCAAAGCCTGGTTTAGAGACTAAAAAGCTGGAAGAAACAGCATGAAGCCCAAATTTAACCATAATTGCACATTTAACAAAAGCAGCTTTCAGAAGTTCCCTTCAAACAAGCCAGAATGCTACAATATACAGCTCCCTTTACCTTACAGAATTAATCACCTCATAGGAATAATTAACAGGGAAAAGACGTACCACACACAAAGTAGGAACTAAAGCCAGGAAACTAAAAACACAGCAACAACAAAAAAACCAAACAACCCCCACCACAAACAACCTACAGCCTTAAAGTGTCTTAATCATCATCATATTTGTGCCTAGAAAGTTACAGCCATAAGGCAGCTGAAAGCATAACCAGCTGTAATGAAGTGTAGATGCATTAACCTTGATCCTGCTCATTTGAAGAGATCCCGAGGGATACATCGGTGACATTCTCAGGGTTCAAGTGAGTGATGGCATCAGATATTCTATCTAGAGAGATGAGAGCTTCTGCTGCATACAAATGCCCAAGAAACCTACAACAGCAAAGAAATGTATCAGCACAGCAATCCTCACAGTTTGTTATGCAAGACAAACAATGTAGTTTGTAACGTGAGCACATGGAAACTATTACTTGAAACACTGGCATGGAAGTTAACTTGCTCATAAGGTATTGTCACAATACCCAGTTCTACCATGTACTGTTGAGGCACTAAAGCTGTAAAAAAACTTCTGCATCCAAGTAATGACAATTCATCCATGCACAGGAATTGCCATTTCACAAAGAAAGTACAGTGGTATGGCTTTATTGAAAAAGCCACCCCAGAATATGAATGTATCTGTAATTTAAAGTGTCAAATGACTTTGCATTCAGTAAAAAACATGGGACCAAGATACATGGCTTTTTGTCTTCGCAAAAAAACCTGTAATTTAGCATTTCTTGCATTACATAATGGTGACATAAGATTATGCGTTGCCTTGCAAACTCCTCAAAGATCTTGCTTATACAGTGACTGTGCAAAAGGATGAGGTCCTGTAGTGGTCTGAAGCACAGGAGCCAACGAATTGCATTGGCATGAACCATTTTAGAGCATGATGCCAGCATATATATACATAAGCACAAGTTAGCTTGCTTTGTGCAAGTCTTTACCAGTTTTGAAAAGTATTACTACAATAAAAACCTCTGCTATATTTTACCTTGTGTATGTCATAGGTATTAAACGCACAAACCAAGTCAGAAGGATGGGGCTAAAGCTCCCTTTTTTAAATTTGTAGAGCTGTATGAGAACTGGTGAGCTTTGAACATCCTTCAAAAAATACATTGCCAAATGAGAGCTGAATAAGAGAAACTGAAGAATGGAGCCTCTGTCAGCAATGGCAGAAGGTGAGGTGACAGTCCTGCACACACAAGGACTGGTACACGACTAACTGAGCAAACCTTCCCCTCTGAGGCTGTAGTTTCACAAGTGACCTTTCAGCAGCACGCTGGTTTGGGCTGATGGTGCCTATCCCAGCTGCACATTCCTGCCCCATGTGCTGTGCCAACACAAGCACGTGCAATCCCACAGTGAATCACGACAGAGACCTGATGGTCCTGCTGTGGCATGGGACCCAGAGCTGAAGAAACAGCAACAAAAGCAGCAATAGATTCCAAGTTACATGGAATTCATACACAAAGAAGGGGATTCATGTTCCTGTGTGTCAATGGACATTTAGTCAGGGCTTCAACAAGAACAGAAGCAGGCCAAGCAATTTTTTGCATCAGATCCAGAACGGGCAAGTTTAGTACAGACATCTGAAACTTCAACTCAGAACTCTCCAGCAAAAAGCAGGGCTGAGAAAGAAGAAATTACCCCATCAGACTTACTTAAGAGACCCTGACAGCTTTGGTTGCTGAAGAAGTTTATCTGCATGATTCAATGCCATAAGGTTATCCCCCAAAGCCAGAGCCACATAAGCACTACACGCAAGTATGGAGCACCTAGAGGGAAACAGACAAAAAAAAGAACAAAAAAAAAAATCACACACATACAAAAAAACCCAAACCAACCAAACAAAAAAACCCAAACACACAAAAAGCCCAAAAACAAAAAGGGAGGGGGGAAAAGCCAGTATGTTAAATGAATTCTGTGATTCCAAATGCAGCTGTTACATCTTCTTTCATGCTAAGTGCTGAAGAAATAAATAATAAACTTTCAATAATGACTTAAAGAGTTAGTGTTTTTTGTCCATGGGCTCAGTTGTTCTACGGTGTAAACCCAGCATCACCATGGTGTGCTAAGGAAGATTTTGCAGTTTTGATGGCAAATAACTGACTAAAAGAAGATGGACTTCACTGTGTGCCATTTTTCTCATGGTCAGTTTCCCTTTCTCACACTGTTATTATTGTTTTACCTTGGACTCTCATTTGTACTTCTACCCTCACCTTCTGCTGCAGGAAGCGTAGCAGATTTGTATAAGGTGCAACCTACAGACACACAGTAATAATCACTTAAGTTGTAACATATTTCACTCTTCTATTGTACAATGTCTGCACAGAGGGAGACAAACACTGGAGAATTTGGCGTTTCCAGTTTTGTGTTCAATTGAGACCTGTAGCCCAGTGCCAAGACTCTGACTGATCCATGGCATTTGGTCGCTGTCACAGACTTTCTTGTCTTTCCAAAACCACAAAATCTCTGGCAGTTCCTGTAATGAAATCTGAACTACTCACATTTTCCACCTTCAAACAATAACCCCACGTCAGGATGCCATCATTAGGCCAAGCTTCACACTTTGTAGTAACTCCCCCCTCTCCCCAAACACAGCACTTGGGGATATTTTCCACTTGGTAAAACATCATTCAGTGCAGGCTGCCTTGTCCTCAGGGCACAAGCCTCTGCCCACAGCACCCTGCTGTGAGCAGGACTCTGTTCTTCTCCAGGGCAAACAAGTGGATCCTCTGAGTGGGGTCCCACGTTGGGAGCGATGGGAGGAGAGCCCGCTGGTAGGCGGGCTATTATTGTGCCAACCTTCTGGCAACTGTCAAGCCCACTTTCGGTCCAGCAGTAAGTCATGTAATTCATGGCAGGACCTGGGGTGCCTTTATTCCCCTTTCCCAGGAGGCATGCTCCTTAATTATGCACAAGCAGGATAAGAAACTTCTCCAGTGTTTCTCCCTACCCCCCACTTCCTCTCCACCGTGCCCAGATGTCACATCAAATCTGAACACATACAAAAGCTCAACAGAGGGAGAGGAAAGCTTCCCCAGCTCAAGTCCCAAACCTAAAATATTTCTGAAAGGTGGTGACTGGGGAGGGGGATGGAACAGGGAAACAAAATCTCTGTAATAACAGCCTGCTTCTAGCTAGCCTCTTTTTGTCTCTGCCTCAAGGAAGCACAGTGCAAATCAGCAGAGATGCTGAGCATCACCAGCGAAATACCCTTAGACACAAATCAGGGCATGCACAGTTGGCTGCTACTGCCCTTTACATCAACGTGTCTTATTTCCCACAACATTTGTAAAGCCTATTTTTATTTCTAAAGGTGTAAATTCAAACACAAAACATGCTCCAATCACACAACAGGCAAGTCCAACAAAACTGAAACCTACTCCTCTTCTCTAAAGACTTGTCACTTCCAATTATGTTTAAGCTATGTAAGAGCTGGCAAGATTTTTTCATCAACAGCCATCTAAAGAGGGAAATATTCCAGTTTTCTTCACTGCAGTCCCATTCTTGTGCACTTGGATCCATTGTTGAGTTGGCTGAACGAAATGCTCAGGAGAGCTGACAGCCAACCGGAGCAGAAGAATCGCACCACAAGGGAAAAGACAAACTAGTTTTTCACCCCAGTCAGGATTCTGACAAAACTCCACAGGTCGCCTTTGAGCACGGCAGACTTCCAGCATCACCAAGCCTCCACATGCCATAAATAAAACTGCCTTTGCACTAGGAAAAAGAAAAATGTTTTTTTTAAACTGCCAGATTATGTCAAACAGCCTCTTGTATAGGTCTAGGCAACGAGACTTGTCAGCCCACACAGACTGCAAATTTATGGAACCCAAACTCCACATCTGACTTGCCTTATTTCTCAGGAAAAGGGTGAGTCAGAGCAAACCCAGTTTTGAAAAACTTACTATGAAGGCACCAAAAATGACACTGCTAAACCATTTAGAGAACATCACTGATCTGAAATAGTTTCAAGTAGCTAACTAAGCACAACAGTGGACACAAACTATCTACTTTTTATGTTCCAACACAGGCAAACAATACAAAATATTAAGAAATACAGAACGCAAACTGTGCTTACTCAGTGGGGAAATTCAGCATCAGCAAAGGGGAGATGGGGAAGAACTACACAGTGGCTACAAGGGAGGAAAAGTGTGAAACAGCTACAGGTGATAATCATTGCAAAGTCTGTTGCTATCCATCTTCACTTTTACAATAAAATCCACAAAATTTTCCAAATGTTTCACTGTTGTCTTCCAGAATTTACTCTTGATGTATCCTAACAGGTTGTTCTGGTGTGCTGAAACATAGCACAGACTGAGAGCAAAACAGGGGAATTGGCTTCTCGGAGGATGAGAAGCAGTAAGGAGAATTGTTTAGAAGGAACTCAAGAAAAATCTGGAGTTTCTACTTTCAATGTATAAATTCTTAGCAATGTTTGGTGACTCAGACTTCTGCTTGTTGCTTTTAAAATCTTGCAATTGAATTACTGCTTAGTATGAGAACAGTCTGTTCAACTAATTTGTGCACAAGTACCAAACAATACATATGACATAGAAACCTTTTCTAGACAATACTTTTAATTTTTTAAGAAGTGTTCAGGGGCGAAGTTAAGTCAATCATTTTGAACTCTTACCAGAATGTGCAACTGTACAAAATCATGCAAAAAAGGCACAAGTTGGCTGTTTCAGTTCTAGAAGCAAGTCACTTACTGAAAACCCTCTATTAAGAGGGAAAAACTGAATTCAACAGACATGTATTCCTTAGGATAATCCTTAATGACATCTAGAATTTTTTTTTTCTTTATTTTCCCTGACTTGACAAGAATTTCCGTTTTCTCACTCAGCTCCTTTGTGAGTAAGGCTACAGGAACATCCTAACTATATACTACATAAATACATATACACACAAGACTACTATTTGCCTGCAACGTATTTTGCTTTTCACAACTATCTTCAGAAACTTCGAAATAGTTTCAGCAGAATCACTTTCTAGGGATGTCACAGCCTCTAGATTAAACCAAAGGAAGTAGTGCAAAAAAATAAACCAGTGTTTTTCCTTTCCTTATATGATGTTCTTTATCAGAAGCAGTGTCCTTCTTGCTAAACTGATAAGTGTTTTCTGACATGTTGTCAGATTTCATCAGTAGATAACAAAAGCTGACTGTGAAAGAAGAGACTATGTAATAAAAAAAATAAAAATTCACAAAGTGACACCACATAATTTTAACATATGGCAGCCACATTTTCAACAGTCAGGAGGAGGAAAAAAACCCAACCCTAAAGCCCCACAAAGCCCACAACCAACCCATATCACTGGTTTTAATCCAGCACTTTCTATTTCAGGTGGCACACTATTGCACCACTTCAGAAAAAATAGTCAAGGTCTCAGTAGCATCTCCTCAGATTCCTTCTAAAGTGCTTTAAGGTGAATGTAAGCAGATTTGCTACATAGAGTGAAGCAAAGTAAAGGTTAAGCTGGTCATTATGAAACACAGGTTACCTGGAGCTAGGCTGGAACAAAGTGTCTACCCAAGAGTTCAGGTGGGAAATTACTGTACGAAAAACAGTACAGAGAAACTTAGAACATATTTCTTTTTCCAAAACAGGTGCAAGCTTTATAGTAAGAGATTTTCAATGGGCTGGAAGCTACTGGAATAATTAACACTGCCAGCAAATTATAAACTTGCTGGGGAAAAGTAAAGAGGTTCCAGATAACGTGATAGTTATTTAGACACGTGCAAGTTACGCTGAAGAACACTCTGCTTGCTGAACAAGGAGTTTAACGATCTTTGAGAACATGAAAAAAAATCTACAGTCATATTCTACCAATGTTCTTCCATGGTGAGGAAGTCAAACGCCTGAACAGAGACATTTTTATTTTCTGTTTTATTCAAACTGTGGATTTAGTCCTGCTGAAAGGAACACCATTCTCATTGGTAAAAGCAATTGTGTCACCTTCCACTTTCATTTTTTCTCCCATCCAACAAGCATATAATGTGGGGACTGAATTCCAAACTAGCCTTATCATGGCCTCAAAGGGAAAAGGTACCACACAGTAATTTCCATCCCCTTCCACCAGTGACAACAGCCATTGTCAGGTTTTTAGCTTTGTCATTTATGGAACTTAATATTAGTTGTGCCCAATATATAATGCCAAACTTCCAACAGTGGGATCAAACAGACCAGTTACCTCCTAAATTGAATTTCTGGATGGTTTTTACTTGTTCAGACTCAAAGCCCAGACAAAAGGAAGCACACACATTTGAAAAACATTACACTAACAGCTACAATTCAACACTGAAAGTGTCTACAAAAAAAGCTGGGAATCACAGTTTAGGAGGAGGCTCATTTAGTAGTGAATATTTTATATTGTTTACTTGCCTTAAATTCTCTAATTCCTGTTTCTTCAAAGGCGAAGAAGGAGGAGCTGCAATGAATTTATCCCCTTCATGACTTTTATTGCTAGAATAAAAATGGTGTATTAATTATAATGGATGACTCATCACAGTAATTAATTAAAAAATTCACAGCGTAAAAAGCATTGGTATTTATTCACTTCATTTAAAAGGACATGAAAAAATTCTACAGCCTAAAATACAAGGAACTGAGGCACATGCGCTTATTCTAACAGTTCTATTTGAAAAGGAAGAAGCAGGACATTTGCGGGAAAGGATTTGACTGACAGACCAAACAACCCACACCATTCACCACAGCCTTGAGCTATTTTTGAAGTTCAGTGTAGGACAAGCATTTTTAACTGGAGGGACACAAAATTCACTGCATTTGTAGCCTTTTTTCTTTTAGCCTGGAAGAAAAGCAGTAAACTAGTTCTCTCTCTAGAAATCTTAAAAACAGCTACATAAATATTCTAGAAAGATAACCTACAAAGTGCGACAGCTTTCTTTAGACTCCTAGCTGCCTTTTATTTTTATTTCAAAATGTCTTCTTTAAAACATACAATTCCACTGTCTTAAAATTATGCTTGGCTTTTCTTTTTGGGAGCACATATTCCTCCTAGTTAAAAAGTGTGACTGGAATGAGAACTGAAGAGACAGCTATACCTTGCTAATAGTTGTACCTTAGCAGTGAGAAATACTAACACTTGGAAAACTGATTTAAAAATCAGAATTGAAACTGAGTCTGTCCATTTAACAAGAACTTATTAATTTATGAGTTTCGTGTCTTACTTGTTTGTAATAGACAGATAACTCCAACTTAGACATTTAAAACAGACAGCAAAAAAACTCCAAGGAAATCTATACTCAATACTGCTGTAGAGTATACACTTCATGCCTTTGCCAAAAATCAGATTTAAAAAGTACCCTTAACACTAAAAGTATTCACTGTTTTCTTGTGAATAAGAGAAGAATTTGCCTTAAAAGTCAGCCTGCTCAATTAGTGGGATTTGCTTCAAAACCATCCTGTTCAATTAGTGTGATTTTCTTCAAATGCCTTATATGTTTTACTGTTCTCTCACAGAGGTTCCCTTGTCAGAAGAAACAAATCCTTAGAGAACCTTTCAGAATGTGACACACAAATTCAAGAACAGCCTCCTTTGTTGTGGATATTTTGCAACTGGCAGTGACCACTGAGAGATATGAGGGAGTCCTTTCTTTAACTTTTTTTCGGTTGAAGAAGCATCTGGTTTTGAAAACAGAAGGTAGTAAAGGGATCTTCCCATACAAGGCGTGTTTTCCTTTCCTCACTCCAACAAAAATAAACAGAAACCACTTCAGCAAAAAACAAAAAAAGGAGGTTCTGTCTGAATAAGTACCACCATTTTGTTTTCATCACTGCTCCTTAGTGAGCCCCATAAGCTTAAAACTGAAGTCACATTTAAGCAAGAGAAGCTTTATCTCAATAGGCTGCACACATACTTGCCAGAGAAAGTTAGTTCACAACCACCAGCCTCAGCAAAGAAAAAAGAAACACCCCAAAACAAAAAAAAACCAAAATAAACCCCACTCCAAACAAACAAAAATCCCACAGAAACAACCAACCCCAAACACAACCCCCTTCACAACAACAAACCCAAACCCCACCCAGACTTTCATAACTCAGACTTACAAGGTAAAGTGTAATTGGAAAAAAAAGGGTTACAGAGAATAGCTTTCAAATATTGTTGTGGCAGTAACAGCCACTGACCCTGAGCTGTAGTCTATGTCCAGGCAACCTCAGAATACATAAGGATGCACTTTGTGCGTATGCAATACAGCATGTGTGCAGTAAATCCTGCCATGTGACAAAAGGATTTTATCTTCTTAAAACTTAGCTGTACTTGGGTCTGACTAAAGTATTTTGTTTTTCCATTACTCTCTAAGTAGTTCAAGCTCTAACACAGACACTTTCCAGACTCATTATTGTAACATTTCCCCTCTCAAAACGGTCTTCAACGAAAGCGTAGACTATGGTCAAAGTCCAGAACGTATCAGGACTGCTGCAAAAAATTAAGGCACCTTCCTCTGACATGCACTATATACAATTTACATTTTCTGAAACTTTAAGGACAAAAAAAGGTTTTTCTTAAACTTTTCTTTGTAAAGTACGATTTATTAAGCAATAGCTCCATGCTGCTTTCCTACTTACCTTCTAAACTTAGTCTCCCATTTCTAGACTAAAAAAACACAACAAAGCATACTAGGGCTGATGAATGTCAAATCTGATCATGGGGAAATGTTTACAACTGAGCTACTAGACACACACATATATATATTGAATCAAGTACATGGTGCACGTGCACACACACACAAAATCACTGTAACATGTGAAACTTCACTTACAATTAGAGAAATACCGATATGCACAGCAGGAGGGTGTGGGAAAACATAACATTTGCAGCACAGAAAAAAACATGGTCAGTGAAAAAATAATTTCATTGTCTAATTTAATAAAGTTGTTAGGACTGGTAGGAATCAACTCAGTATTTTATTCTTAAATTAGCATACCAGCAGTTAAAACAACAAGCAGCTAAACAATTTCCTTAGATAGGCCAACACTGCTAAGAGAATTTACAAATATATTATTTTTTTCTGCTAGCCAAACAGGATAAGTAGCAGACAGACTGTTAGTCCAGAGTTACTCTGGACAAAAAGAAAGGTTAATATCCAATTCTGTTTACCTGCATGCTTCACTGCTTTCACTGTTTTCTGTACTGCTCCCCAGTTGACTACTATTTTTAGATCCATTTTCCTGCTTTGGCTCCTGTTGATCTTCTGGCAGTAGCAGGAAGGCATTTCTTAGACAAATCGCTGCAAACTCCATACTGGCTACAGGTATTGCTGAAGACTGCCCATCACTTAAAGAGACACAGAAGTTTTAACCAGTAAGTAGCAATCCTACTAAATTAAAAAATAAAAGCAGAGCTCCATAGATATCTGAATGCAGAGAAAACATTATCCTAAAAATGTTAAATAATGTTTTAATATAACAAATTCAATTTATGAGGATGTACACATCTTGCTATTTTTACATACTAAAATCACACCATGATGCCCAAATAAATTCAACCACGTAATTATAAGAAGTTCTCTTGTTTTTCTTGATTACATTTCCTGAAGTTTTAAGGCAGAGCAACTAGATTTTTCCTGCACTTTTCTAAAGTGGACTACTGAAAATAAAGATTTTAGTGAGAATAGTAATCTGGAAATATAAATTTCAGATAAATCAATTTCAAGCTTTAATGCTCTTCTTAGTTACAACGAACACACAGTTAAGCCCTCTGCTGGCCATCACTGAGGAGGCACAAAATGATGCATTTTAGCATGCCTCTCTTCACTGTGTGAATGAACAGCTATTCCACAACAGTTTTAAAATCTTTGATAAACACATACATACCCTCAACAAAACTATAACAACAAAATAACCCATGGAAAACATACTTACTTATAGACAACATTCTGTATGGACTGGGATGCTAGGACTATCTTACGGTGGTAGCCTTGACCTACTATAGATTGCACAATACCCTTTTTGCTGGGAAGACCTTTAGTCTCTTGTTCTGATGTCTAAAAGGAAAAAGGGAAAAAAAGAACTAAAATATCAAGGTTGTTGCACAAGAGCTTGACAAAATAAGTGAAAGCTAGAAGACAACCTTGAACCTTGCTAAAATGTAAGAATTAATAATGGATACAGTTTTAAACCTTAAGTACAATGAAGGATCAGGCACCTTCTATTGTCTTTGTGTTGCAGAGGGGTTTTACTGCACACAGTGTAAGCACAGATTAGTTCTGACAGCTTGTCTGATAGCCTACTGACCTAGTTTCTCTTCTGTTTTGAAAGCAAAGAACAATGAACCAAGTCATATTAAAAGAACTGACAGGATATCTAAAAAGAAATAATATGATCTGCCAAATAATATTCAGAACTGGTACTGTAACACTTGCCATCTTCTCTCCCTGCTTACCCAGCATTCAAAACGTTCTCTGAAAAAGCTGCTCTCAAACTGTTCCATGGGGAGCAAGAAGCTCAACAACAACATATGCAAAGATACATTAAATTAACTGGTTTGACAGATTTTTGAGGATGCAGACATTCTGAGGGTCAAACAAACTTAAAGCACCCTCATTGTCAGCTCCAAGAATTATCTCTACACCATATTTACTGGAGTTTTTTTTACCATGAGCCATCTTAACTTCATTGGTAAATAAAATCAGTGATGAAGAGTCACAGTTCTAAGGAAAAACCTACCCTCAATATGCACTTTAAATAGCTATTGTTTTTCAGAAAACTTATCAGAATCTACTATGAAAAAGAATATTGACACAATAGCATTTATTTTCAAATAAAAAATACAGACATGAGTTTGGATACAACGCACGTATTTAAAAAAAGGTGTTTAAAATGCAGATGTTTAAAAGTGAGTGAAAATTATTCTCAGTGGAATTACTTTTCTGCATAGTGTTCACAGCATAAATATGAATCCATACTTACATATAAAGGAATATTGTTGCAAGGAATATTATTGCAAATTGAGTTACAAGGTCAAATAAAAACACAGTATTGACTTTAGGGCTTCACTTGTCATATTACAAATCTAATTTATAATTTAGAGACACTTCATCATTGACTTTAATATTAACAGCATTGAAACTTAATTTTTTTTCTTCTAAGATAATGAATGTAGGAAACAACCAGCTGGTTTTGTGTCATGAATTCAAGGTTCTCTAGTACACCTCACAACTGTAGTAGTAAGAAAGCCTCAGGAGCCTGGCATAATCTACTGCTTTGGCTACTCTGCAGTAGAGGTGCCCCATAAGGGCCTGCATTTCCCTTTTGCAGACTGCTAAACACCATCCTTGTAAATACAAACCTAGCTTGGGTTTTTTGCCACAAAACCTAAGCTAATCCACTCTTTCAGAGTCAGCTTTTCACTAGAGATGATCAGATGTCTTCTTTATCTATGTGTGACCTGTACCCAGTAGGACAGACACAGAAAATTGCGAAGTGAGTATGAAGAAAGCGATTTTGCCCTGCATTCACTGCTTTATAAAACTCAAGAGCAATCTGACTACAGCCAGCACTTATACAACCAAATTCAGTCTGTTTTTGACCCAATACTCTTGAAACTTCAGTGCTGCGCCTGTGAAATGGGGGTATAAGCAAACCTCTACAATAAAGTTATAAAGTTGTGAGTATCTTTCTTAAATTTTCTGAAACAGATAGCAAAATAACGAGTACCTTTGAAATTCCCAAGGGAAAAGTTACAAGTTTTTATCTGGAAGGATTTAGTGTTGTCCTGGGTTTCTGTAGCTGAATTTTTTGGTGAGGGAGGGGGCTGCAGAGGTGGTTTCTGTGAGAAGCTGCTAGAAGCTTCCCCTGGCCCATAGGAGCCAATGACACTGGGCCCCAGGAGGGACATCCGGCTCCTGGCCAGGGCCGAGCCAATTAGAGATCACAGTAACGCCTCTGTGATAACATATTTAAAAATTGGAGGGTTGTTGCACAGAAGAAATTCCAGAGAGCGAGAACATGGGATAACAAGGCAGACAACAAGGTCGCTGCAGAAGCGAGGGGGGAGGAGGCACCTCATGGAGCAGGGAAAGGACTCAGAGCTAAAACCCCTGCAGCCCATGGAGGACCATTGTGGCACAGAGACCCCCCCACAGCCCATGGAGGAGCCCATGCTGGAGCCGGTGGATGCTTTGAAAGGAGGCTGAGACCCTGTGGGAGGCTCAGGATGGAGCAGAGTCCTGCAGGAGACCTGTGGACCCATAGAGAGGCAGACCCACACTGGAGCAGGTTCTACCTGAGCGAGAGCTGTGGCCCTATGGGCGGGCCCACATCGGTACATCTCGTCCATGTACCACTATGGAGGAGTGACCCTCGGGACAGCAGATGTGGAAGAACTGCTGCCCGAGGGATGGACTCATGCTGGAGAAGTCTATTAAAGACTGTCTCCCGTGGGAGGGACCCCAACGAGCAGGGGATGGACTCAGCTGCGGTCCCCTGTAAACCGCGGTGAAGACCATGGTGAAGCAGAATGTCCCTCTGCAACCCACAGAGGCTCATCAGGGTACAGAGACTTGACTTTTATTGCCCCCATGGATGAGTGACCCCGAGGGGTGGGGGAACTCACATCGCAAACGGCAGCAACCACAACTGACTGCAACCCCCCATGGACAGAAGGAGGGGTGGGGGGAAAAGTGTGTGTACCGTGTGTTTTAAGACTGGTTTATTTCTCACTCTTTAGCTTAGCTTTTATCCTGTTAGTAATAAATTTTAGGTATTATCTCACTTTGAGTCTGGTTTTGCCTGTAAAGGTGGTAAGTGGATGACCCCTCTCCCTTCTGCCTAGTTGCAGAAGGATTCAGTGAGTCCCTGAAATCTTGCCCACTACATGTGCAGTAAATGAATGCAACAGACTACCCAGGGAGGGAAAACAGAATTCAGGGGGTGGGGGGAAAATAGAGTGTATAGAGGTATTTGTTCAATTAACCCCACACATCCTGTGCAGTGAGTGAAATGGGCATACCATGGAAATAACTGCACAGATGGTGCAATTACAGTTTACAACCTCACTCCCCCACACATAATGGGTGAATTAGTTTCACCAGGAATCAAGTACAGTATATCTTAATTTCACAGATGTACTATTTTAGTGAAGTTTTCTCTTCTAAGAGCAAACAATCCTGTCCCCACTTTTCTGAATTTTAACATATGGGCTTATCCTAAACAAACTTGAAACCAAGATGCCCCAGGGGAACATGCAATACGCTGCCATCAGCAAGTTTCCATCAGCTTTGCCAGCAGAAGGTGAAGTCTCAGCAGCTAAGAGATTCAGTTCCCCAGCTGCTACGATCACAAAGCTTCAGGATGGAGAGGGCTGATCTTTGCTTCCTCAGCCTATGCCACTTTCAGGCTACCCACAGTACAGTCACACCCCTCTCAATCTCTGGTGGCAAATGAGTGAGGAAACACTGAAACTCTGGATGAGCTTTGGCTGCATGAAGAAAAGATCACAAGCAAAGATTTCTCTTCACCTGTTGCAGCTTCAGATTAAACACACAAAATATAATAAATCTGGACTTACACAGAGGTGTTGCAACATTAGGACTTTAAAATGCATAGCTTAACTCTAGGTATTAATTCTGCCTTTCTGTGACCACGTCATTTTTAAAAAGAAATTTGCAAAGCTACTTACCCCTTTATTGGCAGCAATGCAGCATTCTGCTATTCTCAGCCACAGGCGCGGGTTTGAGTGATAAACCTGCACTGCCTCGATCAGGCATTCAAAGGCAGCCAAGGGCCTCCCAATATGCAAGAGCTGAATTCCACAGTTATAGAGCAACTCATACCGTTTGTTAGTCAGTAGTGTACACATGGGTCTCCCTGAAAATTTTTTACCTGTGGAAAAGGATTACATCATATTGGATGTGCAGCTCAGGAGAGCAGAAAACATAACTAAGAGGAAGAGGGAAGCTGTGGAAAACACCCCTTTCATCACAGAAATTCACTACCCTCCCTCTGCAAATAAATTCCTTTCACATCATAACTGGTATCAAAGACTAATTAATTGTATTGTTAATAAAAATTGAAATACATTAAATGCTAACCACGTATGTTCCTTGTCACTTCAAGCTAAATATTACATAATACTGAATCCTAGATAAGTCAGAATACACATCTTTGCTGCTTATTGAAATTCCAGACGAAAACCACTTTGCTGTTAACAAGCATGAAACATTTTCTGTCTTCACACTAATATCTAAGGCTGCACTTAGGTCCAGGGGAGGAACAGGAAGAACAATAAAATGCGTGATATAAGTGCATTTTAAAGAAAACAAGAAAGGAAAATGATGAAGACTGAGTGACGAGGCCCTCTATAGTCAGATAGGAGCTGCCTCACATTCACAGGCCTCGGGGTCCTGCTATCTGTTGAAGGGACAACAGCAGCACACAAACAATCCAGGAGATTCCTGGAACGTGTTTATGACAACTTCCTTCCTCAAGTGCTGGAACAGCCAATGCAGAGAGGTGCTATGTTGGACCTCACAAGTCCAGCTAGCAATTCTGTATTCCCTAAAGAGCAATCACCTTGCAGTATATTGGTTTATATTATAATAAAACATACTTTTAGAGACTAGATTGGTTTTGGTATGCTCACTAGAAAGAGGAAGCAGGACAAGTCCAACTTTTTCCAACATGAGGTTCTATCAACACGTCCAAGTTGAAGGAAATGCTAAGGCAGACCAGGAAGGACAAGGATAGGGATAAGAATAACTTCTATTTAAAGAACTGCCTTTGTGCTGGTGGAAGATGAAGAATACATTTAATGCAGGTATCTTGGTGCGCAGCTGCAGCGTGAGCTGCAGAGTTGAGCTCTGGGCAGCTGAAGCCCAATGCAACTGGCAGACCATGAAGACGACCAGAGGGCCGGAGCAGCTCTCCTATGGAGACCGGCTGAAAGAGATGGGCTTGTTCAGGCTGGGGAAGAGAAGGCTTCAGGGAGACCGTGCAGCACCTACAAGGGGCTTCAAGAGAGCTGGAGAGGGACTCATTGCAAGGGCATGGAGTGACAGGACAAGGGGGAATGGCTTTAAACTGACAGAGGGGAGGTTTAGTAAAGAATTTCTTCCTAATATCTAATCTGTATGGGTGGTGAGGCACTGGAACAGATTGCCCAGAGAAGCTGGAAGTGTCCAAGGCCAGGTTGGATGGAGCTCTAAGCAACCTGATCTAGTGGAATCTGACCCTGCCCACAGCAGGGAGGCTGGAACTACATATTTTTTAGGTCCCTTTCAACCCAAACTATTCCATGATTTTATGAAGTCATTTACCTTGAAGAGAAAAACAAACAAGTATTATTAATCAAAGCAAGAAAACTTATTATAATGTTGATTTTCTTGCTTTTGTATTCTTACAACAGAACTAGTCATAAAATTAAACAATAGAAAAATGTTTCTCATACAAGTCTGGGAACTACCCAGTAAGAAAGTTGGAGAAATGCATCATCTTCTAAATGCTAATTTAACAATATTATGCTCTACATTTTCTTTATCTTCTACGTTAAAAAAAAACCAAAACAACAACACACAACAAACCCCACACATCCCTCAGGCCCTAATGATTCTACCTAGTCAGCAGGACTATAAATAAACTATGCAAGGTACATCTCAAAAGCTTTATTTTGTCATACTTCACTGATTTATTGACGAAGTCTATAAGTGAGAGAGGAGTAGTTGTCACAGCCCCAAGGTACATCAAGGAAAACAGGGAAGAAAAGAACTTATTTTATCATCATCATTATGTACTTCTGGCAACAGGAACTATATTCTGAAATCAAGTTACTGTCAAAATTCTCACCCTCCTTATGCTGTCCTCCACAAAGAGATGGAACAGGAATTTTGCTGATAACTACTGAAACCTTCTATATTCTTGATTCACCCACCCCTCTTCCACCATTTATTAATCTCTTCCTTACCTGGATCTGAGCTGGCTGTTCCCAGCTGTGCACACGCATTATCATTTTCTTGCAAGGCTTTTTTAAAGTAAAAAATACCCAAATTGTGCTTTCCCATTGCAAAGTGGATGCAGCCAAGATTGTTCCAGAACATACACCGTAAGCATTCACCTGGGAGAACAAGCAAAAACCATTTCCAGAAACTGAAAATTGTTGCTGAGCCCATGAAATGCTCCAACCACTCTCTCATGGGTCAGCACATTATGGCAGTCTATTAAACACATCCTTCAGTGAGATGTTCATGGAGTATGGAGTTATGTCTCTGCCTCTCACCCATTTCAAAAACATTTATTTCTGCAAACCATTCGAGTTCTCTTGGAGAGTTGACCCATATGCAGGCAGTCACAGATTTCCAGATCTTGTGCACCACATTCTAACATCAATATTCAGATATAAAGCCAAATTAACAGGTTGCAAGTTGAAGTGAATTCACCTGGAGGTTTCCATAGAACTTGTCATGCGAGCACTTCAAGTTCTCTAACAGATGACTCTTATAGAAGTGGAACTCTCAAATAACATTACCTGCCTAAGTTTTATAAAACAAACAAATATGCTAACCCAACCATACAAGCAGGAAATACACCCTCCTTTCTAAATATATCATGTTCAGGTAACACAGTAAAAATTTCCTTCTCAAGAACAAAAATTTAAACTTTCAACTTCTTTGCTGGTAACTGAATCTTTAAAGGATTACCATTGATCATAAAAAAAAAAAAAAAGAAAAAAAACACTCTAAAAATCCAAAATAACTACCTGTTAACACATTCAACAGATTATTTTAGTCACACCTGAGAAGACTATTAAGTGAACATTCTACTGTACAAATAGGCACTATGGCAAATTTTTTTAATGTTTTCTATGAAACTTATCTGTAAATATGGAAGTTTAAACAATACAAGAGTGTCAACTCAGACT
Source organism: Grallaria varia (assembly GCA_013396735.1). NCBI lineage: Eukaryota > Metazoa > Chordata > Aves > Passeriformes > Formicariidae > Grallaria > Grallaria varia. Next base: position 202,371 of record VWZG01009497.1, read on the forward strand.
TCTACCATCTAATAATTTATGCAGCAATATCTACTAGGTAAAAAAAGAGTCTTACAGGACAGGAAATTAAGAGTATTATCACAAAACCAGCATTTAACAATGTAGCAAAGAAATTCAGTCATTTTACAGCACAAGTATTTTTTTAAATCCTAGCTCTCTACTGACACAAGACACAGCATTCTCTCTGTATTTTTAAACTGACATTTTGAACTGTCAATTAAATCTCAAATATACTTAAATAGTGTATACAGTGAGTGCATATACACAGAGCATATATTTACATTATACAAATAACCTAGGTCTGAAAAATGACATGTTAATATGTTGTTCTGTTTCTGTGCATGTCCACACATACATACTTTCTAGAGATAAAAGTAATTTAAAATCACATACAATAGAAGTCAAACTTTAAAACCTCATACATCTGCAATTTCCCTACAATCATCATTACAACTGCTACAGTCTCCTCTCCAAGTACAATCTGAGATCTCAGTTCTAGATCTTAGTAAGTTGCCTTTTGTTTAGAGACTCTTGCTTTAGAGACTCAATTATGACCCTTGCAAAAATTACATTTACACCTTCACAAATCCATTTTCATAGACAATCACAGCGTTGTCTACAAGACCATTCAGTGAGAAACACCACAACGTTACATGAAGGAGCATAAAGATGAAAACACATGCAGCATATAAACCCATGACATTCAGGACCTACCCAATTAAGTAATCATAAATATGCTTAAAATTAACAAGGGCAAGTAGTCCTATTATACCACACATTTAAGTACTTGCACGATGAAGGTTTTTTATTTTACCTGTTTTCATGAAGCCCGGGTGTTCAGCAATGTTTGCACTGTTTAGAAGTTTGACAGCTTTACGGTAATTGCCTCTCAAATATTCAAAATTGCTCTTAAGAAAGAGAGAAGGAGCTGACTGTGAAGGAGAAAACAATAGTTAGTTCTCTTTCTGTTTATGATATCTACTTCTAGTGTTAAATCACTTCACAAACAGTGTGCCTCCATTGCCATTTTTAAATTACACAGGCTCAGGCCCTATTACTTTCAAGAAGTAGCATCTCTTTGTTGAGCACACAATTAACATCCCCTCTGAACTACCAAACTATGTATATTCTTTATGACTGCTCTCCAACCCAATGTTATTCTAGAGAACTCTGGCATGGCAATAGCAAACTGCAGAGGATCTCCAGACTTTCTCCAACCTGTCTTCTAGTACGTTTCTCCCCACACTTCCCCCCCTACAGACTTCCTCCTGGATGTCATCTTCCTAGTTTGCCAATGGAGACCTCATAATCCAGAAGGATTTCTGTTAAACTAGCAGCTGTTGAAACTGGCAACAAAAGCAAAGTGCTCTCCTCCCATTTGCTGCTCCTCAGTTAATGTAGAATTTATTGGGATGGTGGATGTAATTCTGAGTTGAGAACTCTCATGTTAAAAAAGAAACTGTTTTCCTGGAAGACATAAGCCTCACAAAAATGAAAAAAACTCCCAACCAAACCAACACACCAAAAAACCCCAACAAAAACCACAAAACCACTAAAAAACCACCATAAACAAAAATCCTGTGCATCCTAGAATTATAAAACAAGCTGAACCTGTTCTTTATACAGTGCTTTGCTATTGTTCATGATACAAAAATAACAAAGTGCATTTTTTCAGCAACAGAAAATAGCTCAAACAAGAAAATTCTACATTAATTACACCTGCAAAAAGAGATACAAACCCAACTGACAAGATAAAGCACTGCTTTAGACATCTACCCTCAATAAGACTTTTTTTGGTAAAGAGCATTAGCAAATTCAGTTTTAAGATAGAGAACAGATCTAGTTTTGAAAAACAATAGTCTTAAGAATACTTACATTCCCAGCTGTATTCATAACGGACTTGATTTCCCTTTTGCATGCTTTTAGGGACTTCATCTGGATGTAGGCTCTCACCTTATACTGTTGAAAAATTAAACTTCTTAAATAATATGCAATAACTTGTGCAGGTTTGCAAGATGAACTGTATCTAGAGATTTACTATGGAGTATTTTATATACATCTTTAAAATGGGTAGTGAAAAGCTGTCCAAAGGCTTCATAAAAAAGAAATCATATTCAGTCTTTTAATAACATATTTATAGGCGTTGTATTTACAATAAGCAGATGAACATTTTGTTCAATGGCCAACAGCTACTCTACATTCACATACAGATACTAGCATTTAAAAAGACAAACTAGCTAAAATAATCTACTCTGAATCCCCAGCCATTTACTTACTAAACTGAAAATACGAGTAAGTGAATGCTGATAGAGAAGCAATCTGTTTCTTCACATATTTTTCAACAGAACAGTACAATGAAACAAACATCAGCTGATACAGACCGTTGGAGGTCTAACAGGTATAAAGTCAGTGCAGCTAACTGCAGTTTAAAGAAATTTTTATAAACTGGAGGGACTGAAATGGGGGAGGGGATTGTATTAGGTCAGTTTTCCTGTACATGGATGTTACAAAAAAGAAGAGTTAGATAAATTCATTCATTTGTTTTACAATGAGGACAAGACAGACTACCACAATTCATGCTGAACTAGATTTGAAGGAGATGGAACTTCATTTAAAAAAACCCCTTGAAGCAATGCTTTGATATGAATAATGCACAGGCACTAACCTGATGTATCTTCGATTTAGCAACTTCTATTAAAGCTCCACTTTCAGCTTTTTGATTTGAGGGATCTTTATTTGTATTATTGCCTGACTGCTAAACAAAAAAAAAAAAAAGGAAATGTTACTGTTAGTTACCATTTAAATTCAGTTGACAGGTTCAACTCACATGAAGAAAAATAATTATTTAGTAGTATTTCACAATATTTAACATCAAAATGTACACATACCACCAAAAATTGTAACTTGAGCTTAACAATAAAATCTACAACCACACCAGCCTATGAAAAGCAGAATCCTATATTAACATTAGTGTTACATTACATTACTCTGCAGCTGAGAACTTTTTATTCAGAAGGATGATTTTGCACATTCTAGAGTATCTCTATTATTAATTTTCTTCAGCAGAATTATTATAAACTTCAAGATCAAACATTTTATCTTGTGTGACATTCCACCAACTGGAAAAGACTGAAGTGTCCTCTTTTTACCTCCAAGCCACAACTGATTCTACTGATTTTTCCAAAAGACACGCAAAAGATTTCATTTGAAAGTACCTCATGCTTTCAGATGCTATGTAAAAAAGATACTTGATTTCCCATCCTATGCTACTCAACTGCAAATCCTTTCTGACACTGACTTCCCTCTCAAACTTAGGGTCTCATATGGTCTTAATCCCAGACAAACAAAGAAAACTACATATATTTCACCCTGCAGGCAACTGTCTTCCCAGTGCAAGTGTCTGACTCAAAGACATCTTAGCTCCCTCCGAGTAAGAGAAAAGGGTGAAAGAGAATGAATAAAAACTGCTGTACACAACTCAGTTATTAACATGTCTAAGTTGGTGGCTAAAGCTACAGGTGATCTAATATAGCTTTATAATTCAAAATTATTTTAAAATACTAACTTTGGATTCAGCTAAAGCATACTTCTGGTAAAGACTTAGTGGCATTCATAAGTGTCCTGGGTTTCTATAGCTGAATTTTTTTTTTTTGTAGTGGCAGGGCTGCAGAGGTAGTTTCGGTTAGAAGCTGCTAGAAGCTTCCCCTGGCCCATAGGAGCCAATGACACTTGGCTCCAAGAGGGACATCCGGTTCCTGGCCAGGGGCAAGCCAATTAGAGATCACAGTAACACTTCTGTGATAACATATTTAAGAATTGGAAGTTGTTGTGCAGAAGAAATTCCAGAGAGTGAGAACATGGGATAACAAGGCAGACATCAAGGTCGCTGCAGAAGCGAGGGGGGAGAAGGCACCTCATGGAGCAGGGGAAGGACTCAGAGCTAAAACCCCTGCAGCCCACGGAGGAGCCCATGCTTGAGCTGTGGATGCTTGAAAGGAGACTGTGGACCCGTGGAAAGGCAGAGCCACGCGGGAGCAGGAGACCTGTGGACCCGTGGAAAGGCAGAGCCACGCTGGAGCAGGTTTTACGTGAGTGAGAGCTGTGGCCCTCAGGTTCTTCTGCCCAAGGGGTGGATTCACGTTGGAGAAGTCTATTAAAGTCTACTAAAGACTGTCTCCCGTGGGAGGGACCCCACGGAGCAGGGGATGGACTCAACTGTGGTCCCCTGTAAACCGTGGTGATGCAGAATGTCCCCTTGCAACCCATGGAGGCCCATTGGGGTGCAGGGACTCAACCTTTACTGCCCCCATGGATGAGTGACCCCGAGGGGTGGGGGAACTCACATCGCAAGCGGCAGCAACTGCAACCCCCCATGGCAGAAGGAGGGGAGGGGGGAAAAGTGTGTGTAGTGTGTGTTTTAAGACTGTTTTTTCCTCACTATTTAGCTTAGCTTTTATCCTGTTAGTAATAAATTTTAGGTATTATCTCACTTTGAGTCTGTGTTTGCCCATAAAGGTGGTGGGTGGATGACCCCTCTCCCTTTTGCCCAGTTGCAGAAAGGGATTTAATGAGTCCATGGAATCCAGCCAGGGTCAACCCACTACAATAAGATTTTAAGCTTACCTCATTTTTTCCATTCTTGTTATTGTTGCCCTGTGAAATCATTTTTTCCAGAACAGCAAGCAGATGCAAGGCTTTCTCAGCTTGATAAGTTAACAGGTATAAGTCTACAAGCAAGAAGCACACAGCCTGGGCAAACTTCTCTTCTATATAAAATAAAGAAGAAAAAATTACTATAAAGTGCATCTATGCAACATTTTGAGAAAAAAATCAATATATTACATAAGAAAAAAAATTGTAGCCACTTAGATAAGCACATATACACTGAAACACATAGATAGGTAGGTATACTGGAAAGAAAGCTCATTCATCCAAATGGCGTAAGCACAGGAGCATAGACCAAAGACAGCTTAACAAGCATTTAATGTTCATAGATATCAAGAAATTGATCCAAGCAGACCAACACCAAAGATGCAACATCTAAATAGAGAGAGCCGCATGGAAACATAGAATCCCACAGAATTTGAAAAGACTCTGTACCAACATATCTGACTTCACAGAGTAAGTCCAAATTAAGCATATTAAAAACTGTGAGGAATTGAAGGAGAAACGCAGTAGTGTTTACTTATTTTACTGACACACACACATGCTTCAGCCTTCTCACTTCTAAAATTCAACAAGGATTACAAAGTTAATTCATACAAGTGAAGCAATTTCACTACATGAGGTGTAATAGCTCATAAAAAATACAGATTTTATATGCACATATGAGCACATACAGTTATGTACAACCTAATGAAGGTATTTAAAAATGTGAATGCCCTGAAAATAGACACCTACCCCATGATGTTGTATGACTCAAAATACTAGATTTAAAATAATTTTATTAGTTTGTACATCATTTACATAAATACCATTTCAAGCTGTAAGAAAAAAAATCCATCTCAGTTTCCTCATACCTGTCTGCTAAATCTCTCTGAAGTACCTTCCCCCCATATTTGGTTGCTGTCCTTGATGTAAGTAAAACATATTCTTCATTCCAAATCCTATCTATCTTTTTAAAATCATATTAGGCAATAACAAATCACCTGTTCGACAGCGAGAAAGACTGAATGATCTTTCTGTAGTTCTGCATGAACAAAACTCTTCTGTCTACATACCAAAAGGCTCTATGAACTGGTACAGCTTCTCCCCAACTGATATAGCTTCAGTATACTGACGCAGATGGTACAGAATAACAGCTTGATTGTAGTACAGCATACTGTTTTCAACATCATCCAAACCATCCATTTCTTCAACAACAGAGTGAACCTGAAAAAACACCACTCATTTCATTAAATTTTCAGTACCTATAATTTTGAAGTACCAGATATTTTAAAAAAAGTAATCTAAAGCTAAGAATTTCTCTAAAGATAGGCAGGAGTTATAATCTAATAAACTTCATTGTGGTTGCATATAAACCCAGTAAAAACATACACAATTAAATAGACAGCCGTCAACTGAGTAGTAAAGTAATATTTTCAGGTTTTTATTATTTCACAAACTATTCCAGGTCGAGGAGCTTTCTACTGAAAGAACAGAGCAGGTCTTAAAGATTATAATCTCAGATCAGTTTCAACAATAACTGAAAACATAACTAAAAAAATTGTTCTAAAATATTAAACTGACACAGATGTTTAAAAGTAATGTTATTTTCTTATTCTTTTATTAAATCTAAGGGACATGGGGCAGAAGTTTTACTCCTATTTCACTGGAAGATCTCATCACTGTTAGCAGTACTCAAAAGCAAGTACCATGTCAATATGTTTGCATTACCTGGTTTTTCAGCTGGTTAAGGGTTTGTCTCAAATTGTCTGTTGTAGTCTGGTTACTTTTACAGAATTCTGCAACAGCAGTATTCAAACTAATCTTGTAGTCATCTTTGTTGATGTCTTGAAGGGCACTTAGGTGCTGTAAGCAAGCATCATAGTTTCCAGCCTGGAAATTGCACACATACCAGAAAGGTGCATTAGAAGATACAAAGTCTTTCCTTTTCAACAGCAAGTGAAATGAACTAAATGGCTACATGCACACTTCATTATTTATGCAGATTGACATGGATGAGAACTAAATCTAAACTTAGAAGCCATATTCAAACTTCAAAAATAATTTGTTGAAGGACAAATTATGTAGCTGATTATGACAAATATACATTTCCGAGAAAAGTGTTACTCTGATTTCTCTTAGTTATATTAAGTTTCAATACTCTATTTCCTCAGTTTTCATAATCTTTCTCCATTACATGAACATTGAGAGGCTGCAGTTGCTTACACAATTCCCAGCCCAACATTTTCTGTTCATCCTTCACTTCCACCTGGATACACAGTGAGCTACAATTTAATCTATGGAAGTCATCTTAAGACAGGCTGGAAAAAGAGGGTGTCACTTTCCCAGCAGAGGTTTAAAAAACATTTTTACAAGCTTTAGCTGTTGGATGAAATACTCAGTCACCCAGGCAGGCCTAAACAGAAACTAGGAGCAAGGCACGATGTTCCACTGATGTGTGATTTAATCCAAAAATCCCTTTTTTTGACCTCAGGAATAAGCAAGGACTTAAAAAAGGCTCACCTCTGCCTGCTCTCAGTTTTGGTCTTTTCTGTGTTGGCACAGGAGGAATTTAGTGGCATGAAGGAATGAAAGACAATTCCTGACTCTTTCAACTACATTTAGCCTAAATGACGCTTCACTCTCAACAGTTCAATTCCTATGCAGGAATAATCACATTCACCTCTTCCATATCAGGGTTACCTCCAATCTGATCAGACAGATAAGCAGATTCATTTCCATCTCTGTCAACGGTTCACAAACAAAAGCTAAGCTCTGTACCACAGCCACCCTCCACTTCCTCCTCCTTTTTAAGAGCTGTTCCATGGAGCTACTCCTGGGCTCCTAACCTCCTCTATTAAGGAAAGAATACAACAGAGAAAGGGCTCTGGGGGCCTTCTGCTCTTCCCAAGCAAGTTGCCATTCTACAGCTACTCTCAAAAGAACCATTCCAGTTCCTTCAGTCTCCCATAAAAGTACAGTTATACAACTCACAGAGAGACAGATGTAGCAGGACACTGACACACATTTTCACAGCTCTAAGCATCAACAGCATGGATTGCCTAGTGATCACGTGCATAAACACAGGGACTTGCAACTCAGCTGCTGGTGTGTTCTTATATTGAGACAGTTCATCTACCAGTGATTCTCTTCCTGTGCTTACACTCAGAGCTTCTCTTCAACAGGAGTAGCTTTCAGACCACAGCAACAAGGCTTCTAACCACAGCTGGACTACAAACCTTGAACCTTTACATGCCCAGCTTATTTTGTAACATTTTTCATTAGCTAACGATCCTTTATGCCCCCCTACTAGACAGGAGTGAGAATGTAATATCCAATTTTACAGGAATTCTATCAAGACTGAAATGTGAAGTGTGATATGATAAAGCAGCATGCATGGCAGTCCACAATACTATTCACAGCTACTCTATAGCAAGAAAATCGGCAAACAAGGTACCAGATTAATTCTGCTCACATGCGTTGCTACCTTAACTCCATGAATTTAGGGAGTTCTTACAGCAAGAAAAACATCACAAGATAAATCAGATACACTGGACCAGTAAAAAAGTAAAGATGAAGTCATCATCTGATCAAAAGTATTTTAGTCATGCAGATCTGTGGACAAGGTGGAAAACAAACAACTCTCGTGTGCCTTCAGGATCATATGCCAATGACAAAAACGTTAATGAAAAAGAATAATTGAGCTAGACAGCATTCAAGAAACATCAGTGAACATCAGCTGCAGTCAGTTTAAGGACCAGCTACATGTACTTCATGTAACAATATTCCACACAAATTTAAAATATTGAGTGAAACATAGAAGAAGAAATCCCAAAAGAGCATTTAAATTCTTCCCCTGAACTATTTCACACATCCAAAACTGAATTAACACAAGGCATTTTGGAGACAGAGATACAACAATTGAAACGGAAAGCAATTATACTTCCTGTCATAAAATCAGGAGACAATAAAAAGAAAGAAATAAGCCAGAAGACCTGGTACCTGAGTTTTAACACACACACAAAAGAAATCTTCCAAGAAACACAAAACAGGTAGTAAACACCATCTGTAGGTGTTATGCATTGCAGAATATGTTTTAATGCAAAGTGACAGAGCCGTATACGATGTGTTTTGCGAAAGAATATAGCATAATGTTAAAACAAAAGGTTTGTATTGTTGCCTTTTTTTTTTGGAAATACATATGGTTCCTTTAAATCCTTTAACATAACACATTTGGTTTGAAGTGATTAATTCTTCAGAGAGATCATGAATTTGCAGTGCTGACACAGAATAGCAGCCTGCTTTTTAATTAAATCATCATATACCTTTTAAGGTTAAAAGTTTTTAGAATCAAGATTAAACATGTTCTTATTCAACAATCCTGTTCAGCCTTCTCACATCACATCAGAGAGAAAATGCATGTGCCAGTTTTATAACACAACTAATGCTACTTCTGATATATTCTGTTGATGCATTCGCAACATTATTAAGAAAATAGAAAAAACAATTATATAAGCCCATTTAGCAGTTATGTGGTAAATCAGAAGTCTCAGAGTTTGCCTTTGTCTTACCTGAAAAGCTTGCAATGCACTGCTCGACAATTCCTTTTCCTGATCAGTAATCCCAGAAGTACCTGCTCCTTCATGTTTCTCAGTACCTTGATCTGTACAGTGGATAGAAGATTACAAGAAAGTTTGCAAGAGTGATAACTGCTATGCAGCTTAAAAATTTTGTTTCTTCCAGTTCTTAAGATCCTTCTATCAGTATAAATAACTTTGCAGATAACTGCAGTAGTCTCCCCACTTCATTATCTATATCCCAAGTTACATCTCCTACTACAATATCCCAAGTTATTCTATACTACTGAATTCCTCTCCATAAAATGTAAATTACTGTGCTCAGTTCATAACTAAACACCTCCAAGTCAGCTGACAATCCATATAGTTTAGATTTATCTTTAAAGCTGCAACCATACACTAGGATTGTCTGATATTACTCAAAAATCAGCAGTGAAGTCCATGCATCATAAAATAGATACCACACTGGCTGAGATGAAAATCCCATGCATTCTGTATGCAGCTTCCTAAACAGCAAGCAAGGGATGCTTTAGGGATCAACAACTTCCACGCAGCTTCCTGCTTTGGAAAAGTATTTCCCTAAAGAAAAGGCTGCAATGGAACCATCGCTGTTAATAATCATTGACAGACCTGACACATTATTTAAAAAAACCCACAACCCTCTCTATACTTTTGTACTCTACAATATACTCCATCAAATGCTGTCTGGTGATTACTCTGCAAGGCACAAGCAAATGCTACCTATCTACTTTTTCAGCCTCCCTCCAAATCTTACAGATCTTTCTTTGAATCATCTCTCTTTCGAGGCGAGCAGGAGCAGTTTGTTCTGCATCTTCATGTTTTTTTTTCCCAGAGTCTTCTCCAGTTCTACTGTATCCTTTTCCAGATTAAGACAATAAGAACAATATGTAGCAGTTATGATGGGGGCCCCTTTACGCATTTATATAGCAATGTAATAATGTTATAATTGTCTTCCATTTCTTTTACACAGTATCCCTAATGGTTTGTTTCAGTCACTACTTTCAGAAAGAAGTCAACTAAATTCTTTTGTCATCATGTAATTAAGAATTTGGTGAAGTTGCATTAAAAAGCACAGTACAGACATTCCACGTCAAGCTGAAAAATACTCCATCCCACTAAGCCCTTTCTTGTGCCCAACGCAAACTAGTGGAGGTAAGAAAACCAACCACAAAACCATCACACCAGCCAGATTATTTCTAAGAGTGCTAACTAATGTGATAGAACATACAAAAATCATTAAATGTTTTTGAAACACTTGATAAACCAGCCATGGTTTTCACTTTTGCAGAAAATTATTTCTTGACTTCCACAGTGGAAGACTTGCTCTAAACTACCTTTTGCTATCTTAATAGGCTAGGTTGGCTTTGTAAAGTCAATGCCTTTTTTCTCTTCCTGAGAATTCAGAGACGTAATGCAAACTCTGCTAATTTTGTTTTCACTTTGAACAAATGAAAACATTTACCTATGAGCTGCTCTACAAAATCCTTTCCACATCATCACCAATTTATCTGAATCACCTACTACTGACTAGGGAAATTTATAAACATAGGACAAACAGCAACAATAAGGGGCAGCCAAACCACAGAAGATTCATCAATTAACACCCACAGTGAGCCTAAAACAGATTTAATAATCTATTGAGTATGTGCCTATGGCTGGAAAAGTAGCGAGACCCCTTCCATCACCCTCTGCAATAACATATTTGAGCAAGAATTGTACATATTTGGTTGTGACTTCTCATCCTGCATCAAGATGAGATTTTAAAAACTCAGTCTTACACCTGCATAACCCACTGCGATTTAGACAAAATTCAGGATTCAGCCATTTCAGTACTCTGAAGGGATGGACCCTCAGAGGCCTACACCTGCTGTAAAATCTGACTGCATAAGGCATTGATCAACACCACTTGCACTGCATTCTTCTTGAAAGGAAAAGGAAGAAGTGAAATTCAAAAACCAAAAAAAGCTCAGAATATTTTTGATGTGCCAAAGGCTTTCCACAGCAAAAAACAGGAAAGGAACATGAAGCACTTCTCCTTCAAGCTAAATACAGCCCAGATCTGATTCCTGCTCTAAACCTTATGGTTATACAGATGAACAGAAAGTTATCACACTCCAAGGATCTCTAGAACAGCAGCAAATAACCAAACACATCTTCCCTCAAACTTTCACACTAATGGTGGCATTATCTGCTTTACTTGCTCAGCGTGGCTTTCAGATCCTGCTAGCAAAAGTAAACACAGTGCAGAGCCTTGGGACTCCAAAACTTTGGAAGCAGATAACTCAGTCTGACCAAAAGGTTCTCACATACAAGTTTACCCAGCAGAGAGACATCAACTACCAAGCGCATTATTGATTACTGCCATTGTATGCAGGTTCATAAAACCAGCATCTCAAACAAAGTCTGAATCCTGAAGTAAAATGTCTTCAGTCAAGTGACAGATAAACCAAGAGACACTTGTCTAAGGTTTGCAATAAAAGGACCACTTACACAGCTGTTTGATGTATTTCCTGGGGAAAAAAATCAGGACAGGTCTTCACATTTCACTGTGTATCTAAGCCAGCTGGTACACTAAAAAACCCCACTACTTTAAGCAAAAAAAGAGTTGTCCCTTCTACTATAAAGTCAGTTTTATGGCTGTAATCCAGACAACCACACCTACTACGACTCAGTAAACAAAGCAGGTTTGTGACATCTGAACTGGAAGCTTATCTAGAAAATAAAACTAAAGTCCAGCTGACATAGTTCACAGCATAACTTTATGCTTTGGAAAAAAAAAAAAACAAAAAACAAAAAAACCCCCCACCCCTTTAGCTACTCTCTACCCTTTTTGTCCAAACACCCTTGAAATCCATGAAAGACTTAAAGGTCATGCCAACCTAATGTAATACTGACACTCTTGTTTAGCCAGAAATCTACTGCTTCAGCTGATCTTTATTAGCAAGAGATCCCTCCCATAGGAATCACCTGAAAGCAGGCACAAGATAGTGAACAGAACCCACCAATTCCACCTAAATGGGGGGTGGGGAGGGAAGTACTCCTCTTGGCTGCAAACAGCCATCCCAGTCCTTGCAAACAAAACTATTACTTCCATATTCCTTTAGGCATTTGAAAATGCAACAGTAGGAAAATTGTTCCTTGGCAAAACATGCCACTTGCTCACTCCGATCCAGAGACCTCCAGCATCCTTACAGAAGCACATGGTGTGCGTAACACACGGCACATCAGTCACCTCCGACACACTCCCATCCCTACAGTGGCTACAGCTATCAGCTGGAACATCCAGAACAGTGCAGATTCTCTGCTTCACGAACAGCAGGACTTGATATATCTCTGTAAATTGTATTAACATATGGACCTCTTTGTTTAATTTTCCATTTGTCTAACCTTCATGAGTACAGAGCAACTCCAAAACTACAACTTGTCAGGCTCATGATGAGGGACAAAAGAAGCAACCTGGAAAAAGATGTAAAAATCAACTGCTCAGATTTTGATCTGGAGGAAGCTGCTGCACTGAGCTGGGAGTTAAAGAATCCAGCCAGGGACTTATCTTCCTAGCTATTGATCCTGGGGCTGAGAACCAGAAACACTGTGTCACAGAGGCTGGTTCGCCTTGCACAAGCAGGCAGCTGCTTCTACTGGAGAAGTCACATCATGGAGGACACCAGCATTTCAGGAAAATTGGCTCTATGAGAGGAGAACAAGGAAAAGCATGAAACTCCCACCTGAAAAGGGAGATTGCTCTCCTCATGGGCTTGCTGCCACAACATCATAAAAGCAACAAGAAGTCACATCTCCCACATACACATACCTGGAGACACCTGAGAGTGACTGCAATCATTATCCTTCTCATACCTGCTCTCCGTTTCTCCAGGGCCTGCTGTTCCTGAGCTCTCTTGTTCCTACGCCCTGTAAATTACATCTTCCATGAACTGTGCTGTTGAACAAGAGAGCATCTCTGGAATTATTTTTTATTTCCAAACTCTACAGGCAGGGGCATAATCTCTTTCTTGAGAGGTGAGGAATCTATCACATGACTCCTGCTCCAAAACTATTTTGAAGGGTATGAAGACCAGCCAGTGTCCAGCATTTATAAGATAACAACAGTTTGTGGCACCAAGAGTTACATTTTACTTTTTGTATTAAACCCTTCACTACCAGTATAAGTACAGTATAAGGCTGCTTTTGTGCTGTGCAATAAAAAGTGAACATTTCTCAGTGGAAAGCTAATTGTAGCTCACTGCTATGAAGAAGCACAGCATGCAGAGTATCTTGCCATAGCTCACATCTCTGATTCATCTGGGCACATACTTTTAAGAAAGTACAACTGAAAAGTTCCTTCAACATTTCAAAGAGCAATAACCAAAAATATTGAAAAATTAATGCCAATTTTTTTCCTTGTAGTTTAGGAGTTACTTACAATTCTTATAAAAAAACACTTGACAGTTTAGTAAACATCACTCAGTACAGTATACTAATTTTCCCCATAATTATTTTCCAGATACTGAGGCATTTCATATTTAGCATCCAGAGAAAAAATGTTTAAGGTGATTTTAAGTAACGCTCCCGTCACACAAAACCAACTGAAAAAACCCGCAAAGAACACAGGTCACCAGTGACAGGACACAAGGGAATGGCATGAAACTGTGTCAGGGAAGGTTTAAGTTGGATATCAGGAAAAGATTCTTCACCCAGAGGGTGGCTGGGCACTGGAACAGGCTCCCCATCGAAAAGGTCACAGCACCAAGCCTGGCAGAGTTCAAGAAGTGTTTGGACAATGTGCATGGTGTGACTCTTGGGGCTGTTCCGTGCAGGGCCGGGAGCTGGACTTGGATGATCCTTGTGGGCCCTTTCCAACTCAGTATATTCTACAATTCCATTACGTAGGACTGTGCAATTCTGTAAGTAAGGCTTTCCCCCACATCACCCTCTGCCACCTGAGGGAAGGAGCATTCCTACAGTGAAGACTTCTTGAGGGGATGATGGAGAATCCTATGGGCGATGGACAAGCTGGAGCTTATCAGTGCTCGGGAGTTACACACCAACTGCGTTTGAGATTTGTTTTGCTTGTTTGCCAGATGGCGACTTGTTTTTTAGTCTCGCTGATTTCCCCCTACAGGGCCGCACCTTTTCGGGCCCGAGTTCAGCAGAAGGCCACTCGTGCCCCGGAAGCAAAGCAGCGCCCACAAGGGCACCACGCTGAGCTCCAGCAGCACCTCCCAGAGTTATAACCTCCCTGGCGCCTCCCTCGTGGCCCACTTTAACAAATTAACCGAGGGGCTCGCCTGCTGCAGGGGCGCGGGAACCGCGGCAGACGCGCCGCTCGCCGCCCAGCCCTTCCAGGCCGGGCCGGGGGAAACAGCCCGGCGCCGCTTGCCGAGGGCACGGTAGCCCTGCCGCTGTCACACGGGCCCCACAGCGGCCACCAGGCACTACTTCCTCGGCGGAAGGGCACAGCGCTCGGCAGGACCCGCCTCGCGGCGCCCCCCGCGTATCCCTCCGCCCGTGCGGCGCGGGCCCGGCGGCACCGCGGCCGCTCCCCCCGCACTCACCCGCACCCTTGTCCGCCGCCATCCCCGCCGCCGCTCCGCCAGACCACGCCGGTAGCTGCCGAGGGTTACCCCGCTGCGCTGCGCCACAGGCGCTGACCAGCTGCGAGCTCCGCTGCCGACACCCGGCGGCTCCCCCGGGACTGCTGCGCCGCCAGGCCCGCCCCGCTGATGCGCCGCTGCTTCCGGGTTCCCAGCGCGCCCGCCACGTCCGGACGCTATCGGGGCATCGCGGACGTGACGTCAGGACGCGGAGGGGCGGGGAGGGCCGGGAGGGCAGGGTCGCGGCCGGCGCCTGGCTGTGGCGGGTTGTGTCCTTTCTGCCCCGCCCAGACGGGCCCCATCCTGATCACTGTATGTAAATATCTATGCCAAGGGATGGAGCTGGGCCCTTCTCGGTGGTGCCAAGCGATAGGCCGAGAGGCAAGGGGCAGTAGCTGACGCTCAGAAGTTCCAGCTGAATATGAGGAAGAACTTCGTTCCTGTGCGGGGTGCACTGGGACAGCTGGCCCGGCGAGGCTGGGGAGTGTCCCTCACTGGAGATACCGGACACAATCATGTGCGCTGTGCTCTGGGATGACCCTGCCGGAGCACGGAGGCTGCACCAGGTGACCCACTGTGGTCCCTTCCAGTGTGACCCAGTCCGTGATCCCCTCCGGAGCAGCCAATCTGAAGTGTCCCTGGAATTCAGTGCGGGGAAGGGGGAGCAAAGCAGCTCCTCGTCAGACTGAAGACCCCAATAGCATTTGTTGTGGTTATCATTATCTTTGTCATTGAATTACAATGGGGTAAATTGCATCGGCAGAACATAGCCTCAGGCTGCAGCGGGGAGGTTCAGGATGGACATTAAGAAGAATTTTTTCACTGAAAGGGTGGTGACGCACCAGTACAGGCTGCCACTTCAGGTGGTGGAGTCACCATCCCTAGAGGTGTTCAAGAAGCTGGACATGGCACTTGGTGCCATGGTGTGGTTGACACGGTGGTGTTAATTCAGTTAGAGGTTGGGCAGGGTGATCCCAGAGGTCTTTTCCAACCCAACTGATTCTGTGATTACTTGGATTTACCATCTATAGAATTTAAGGATTCACCTGTGCTAAGATGTATCTTTGTGGGCTTGGGAGCCACATTTCATTTGTACTCTTTGGTAGGGACTCTGTGGATGAGTGCAGAGGAGCCAGACAGAGCATTCTCTTTTTTAACCCCCCCAGTTATATATACAGTGTGAGGTGGGGTGAGGTTAGAAAGTGCCCTGGGGTGTCCCCTCTTGGGCACCAAAAGGCTCCCTGTGTCTCTGGCTTTTGGAGTCAAGCTCTCAAGACACAGAGCTTAATTGCCACCATCATCGTGCTGCACCTCCGTGCTTGCTCTGTGTCACAGTGTGGACACTGTTTTCACAATTTTGTGATCTGTTAATATGGGGACACTTTCTGGTATTATTTCTCCAGATGTGATTCTCCAAGACTTCCTCCCTCTCCTTCATTTGTTCCTGTTAAACATCGACTTGTTTTTCTACTTATGACTGTAAGTGTAGAGATGCACCTGGTTCTGATTAACAGGTTTTAAATTATATGATTTTGGCCTTGTTGCCAGCAGACAACGTTTGTCAAGCCAGACCAGACTATCTCACATATACTGCACCTATGGTATGGCTCTTTCACATTAGATAAAGGTTTACCTCAGGGAGGTATGGTCTGTAGGTAAGGGTAGGTAATGCTTCCTTTAATAGAGGGATACAGTTGGAAAGAAAGAAACCCACCTGAAGACACACCAGCTCTGAACACCTTTAAACCATCGTGACTTTAATGAGCCAGGCTCTGTAAAATGAAATACTCTGAAAAGGTTATTTAAAAAATTTGAAAACAAGGTAATTCTATTTTGTAATTGAAGTTCTGAATATTTCAAATTGCGTTTAGTAACTTCTATTATCACTACTTCTCCAATTCCTCTTCACTAAACTCTGATCTCCAGACTTTTAAACACATAGGTATGAAAGAATCATGCAATCCTTACTTATTCCAGTGTCTTATTCCTGCTCTCTGATTTGTTGTATCTTCTTTTGTAAGAAATAGCTGTTGGACTAGACTGTTAGGCCCTGCCTGTATTAGAGAATATCTGCAAGTAAAGTTGTAATAGCAAGTCCTCCTAATGTGTATATATTTACTAGTGTAATTATTTTTTATGTTGCCATTTTATTTATAGGTAGATACATATGTAAAAGCCATCCTGTTTTGGTAAGAAGTAGAACCTGTAGAGGCAAAAGCACTGCTGCATATTCGCTCTGACTTTTATCAAAACAAGAAAGTCACCAAAAATTCACCCTGAGTGACAGAGCCAGAATGCTCAATGTGGGCCTGATGTGGCTGTACATGTCCGTCTCCCTTAGGCTTGGTACAGTGTTGAGTGCCAGTAGTACCTGAGCAGTAGCCTTCTTGTTTTGGAGCATTCCACATCAGGATGGGCACCACAGTGAACTTACCATTCACTACTGTCGTTTTTCTCTAACAATCCTGTCAAAGCTCATTTAGCTTCAAGTGTGGCAGCCCTGGTATCCAGCTGCTCCTCTTTTCTACATCATGACATACAGAGGATGGTTGTAAGACTTTGCTTTATCCATCTTGCCATGATTTTTCTGCAGGACTTGTTTACCTGAGGGGTACTTACAGCATGCTTTGATATGTCTTCCAGCATCCTTTTTGCCATGTTTGTAGCTTGCAGTTCCAAAGTAATTTATTTTTTTCCATTTCTGAGAAACAGACAAAGCAATTGTGGCAGCTGGCCTTTTTTTCTGTCTTTTTTTCTCAGTAGAAATGACTTTTAAAAGGAACTTAACACAAAATCAAATCTTAATTGCTTATCTGTGTGGGGGGTACTGAAGGAAGAGAAGAGACACCTGCCCTTTGCTGCAGTTCAAACATATAGTCATGCAATGGAAAATGCTGACATTTTTTCTTCAAAAATGTTGTAGCATCACTACCAACCTCTAATGACAGGGGAGGGGAGAGGGTTTCTTGCCTATGTGTATGTCTAATTTGCATTCTGCGTGGGGCCTCTGGTCTCAGGGAGGCAGGCACGCCATCTGCTGTGGAAGGTACAGAATAGAATCGAATACCATTTGAGAGAATAAAAAATGTGTGTGGAAAAAAAATCCCAAACACTTCTAAAATATTAACTCTCCCAGAGTTTTGTTTTTTCAGGAAGGAAATTACCACAATCCGGACTTTTAACCCAAAACTCATTTTGAGGAAAACAAACATGGTACAGAGGGGTTTTTAGGTTTCTTTTGCCCATTTCTAGGTTAAATTATAAGAAGTCTGGAGGAGCCAACTATAATTTGTAACACAC
Source organism: Grallaria varia (assembly GCA_013396735.1). Lineage (NCBI taxonomy): Eukaryota > Metazoa > Chordata > Aves > Passeriformes > Formicariidae > Grallaria > Grallaria varia. The sequence continues at coordinate 220,504 of VWZG01009497.1, forward strand.
GAGGGGAGGGGGGGAAGTTTCAGGGGGAATCAAACAAAACTGCTTCCAGACAGAAAGTAGTCCTAGCACCTCATTCCTGCCTTGTCCAGTACCTTCCTTCAGCAGACTAGATTAAGTAGAAGTAGGCCAGGGTTTCCTCTCTGCTTTTGGCCTCCTAACCTTTTCAAGGCTCTGTTTTAAGTTCTTGGAGACTCAAAGGCAGCAAGACAGCAATCTCCTATCCGGTCTTGGCAGCAGTAGATGAGATGTAGATAATCTCCCTACTGATCATATGAGCAAGACCTGGCTAATGGAGGAGAAAAGCAAGATTTGCGACATCCCCAGTCACTGCCAGACTGTGGAAGAGAGAGGAGTATGGACAGGTCCAGAGGGAACTGTGAAAGTTACAATTCTTTTGCCAAATTCCACAGTATGGAAATCTCAGCAGCACTTTCCCTCCCCCCCCCCTAGTTTATTCCAAAAGACTAATGGTTTAATTTAAGAAATACTTTCTCTGTTATTAATAGAGGTCTCTCTCCTTTACCACTGTAAAGTTTAAAAGCCTCTATCCCCTAGGTGGCACTATACAATAAAGCAAGGAGTGTTTAAATACTATCTTCTCCCTAGAGGTGACAGAATCATAGTCACTAAGGTTGGAAAGATCATCGAGTCCAACCTCTGACAGAAGACCACCATGCCAACTAAACCATAAGCACTAGCTGTTACATCCAGTGATTTCCTGAACGGTTCCAGGGATAGTGGCTCCACCAGCCTGTTCCGTTGCTTAACCACCCTTTCAGTGAAAATATTCTTCCCGAAGTCCCACGTAAACCTCCCCTGGTGCAGTTGGAGGCCATTTCCTTTTGTCCTGTTGCTGGCTGCCTGGGAGAAGAGGGCAACCCTCACATGGCTACAACCTCCTTTCAGGCAGTTGTAGAGAGTAAAAAAGTCAGCCCTGAGCCTTCCTCCAGGCTGAACATCCCCAGCTCCCTCAGCTGCTCTTCATAGCACTTGTGCTCCAGACCATTCACTGGCTCCGTTGCCCTTCTCTGGACCTGCCCCAGCACCTCAATGTCTTTCTCATAGTGAGGGGCCCAGAACTGGACACAGGACTCAAGGTGTGGCCTCACCATTGCCCAGTACAGAGGGACAATCCCTGCCTTGGTCCTACTGGCCACACTGTTGCTGATACAGGCCGGGATGCCATTGGGCTTCTGGGCCACCTGGGCACACTGCTGGATCATGTTCAGCCAGCTGTTGACCAGCACCTGAGGTTCTTTACTGCTAGGCCAATGGAATTCGTATTTAAAATATAAATTGGTGTAAGTATGCTGAATATAGCTATTAGACTCAGCCTGGCAATCCTCTTTTTCAGAATCTCTCTCTCAAAGTCAATAAAACATACTGTTGTGAATCTCATTTAAGTCCAGTATTTTTGCTTTCAGAGAGCTGTATTTTCCTGGAAAATTATGGTGCATCACAAGCTGTTACAGTTTTTGTTCTGTCTGTGTGCAGTGAATAAACGAGCAAAGGCTGTGTTTACTTTAGCAAGTCACTCGGATCAGCAGGAGAAGACTGACAGCTGTAAACAGCAGGAGCTGAGGTTCCTCACATCCCCAGTATATCCTCATACAGAAGTTATTTTGCATCAGGTGGAAACTGGCCTGGTGCCACACATCTCCATCACCATTCTGAAACCCCCTGAAATAAAGCTATCTCACAAAAACTTCCTCAACCACAGGACTTCTAAGAAGCATCAAGTTCCCCTTTCACCTGTCTCATGGAGTTACATTTCACACTGGCCTCCACTGTCTACACAAAAACTTCAAAGGCAGAAGGAAACCCTCTCATTTTTCTCATCCCTGCAGTTTCTGAGTGACACTGTTTTACTTGTTTCAGATCCTAACCTTCACTCTGATGCTGGAACATGCATTGCTTGGTGGTGCAGGGGAAGGAACAATAGCCTTTACGTTGCAGCCACAGTAGTAGTGCCAGGAAAATACCTGGAGTAAGGCTTTCTTTCCTCTTGCTTTCACATGCTAAAAAAAGAGAATGTTTTTCTGACAGTGTTTATCACTGTGACAGCTTTGCTCACAGTCAAACAGAGATGCTGAGCCTTGGAGACAAGCTTAGACAGACAGGACCTCACCAATATTAAGATGTGGAAAGGGAACAAGCAGGTGCAAAACTCCTGAGAGCAAGGTGGTACCACTGAGAAACACAGCGAACAGTGGGACATAAGAGGTTCAGAGGAACAATGCCATAATATCCCCAATAAATTTCTGATTCCATTTTGAAAAGAGGTGCTCTTCTTTTCCTCACCCCTTCAGGCCATCATCTATCTCTCCCTTCCCTCATTCTAGCTCTTCTCTGATTTTGTTTGCATATGGTATTGTTATGTGTTGTCCCTCCATTTGCCTCTCATAATGGCATCATTATCTTTTCCTGCTAATAGCTTTAAGTCCAAAGAATACCCGAATTGTGCCATGTGAGGTCTTCCTGGGATAAGAAACAAAATATGGTTTTATATCATCTTTGTAATTTTTCCTTTCAGGTGTCATTCTGGAGAAATCTGTGTGCTAAATTGCAATTACTCTGGAAACCAAAGTTTGTGGGAGAATTATCCCCATATCACCATACATTTTGGGTTGTTTACTTTTCTGTGGAGAAGGCTAGCCCAAAGCTTATGGACCTTTGGTTTCCACTTACTCATATTATCAGAAGGGCCTTTATTTCAACAGAAGTATATCAAGGCCAAATCCATAACCTGCAGAGGGGCACAATTTCCAGTGTTACACAGTTAAAAGGTCTCTAAAACATTTTGTGATTACATCAGTGCCTTTTAGTGCAAGCAGGAATTGATTTATTCCTAACAGGACAATGTCTGCATGACATATGTGTTTATGTCCAATGTGTCAAGCACCACTTCACCACTTTATGCCCTTCTACACTGCAGAGCTCTGACCCCTTCTGAGGTGCTAAAATAGAAGGGGAATGTACCTGTGTCAAATCAGAGGCTTTGAGGAAACGTTGGCTCTTTCAGCACAGTCTTGAGAATTCTTCTTGTGCTGGCCTAAGTTGATCCATACACTTTGTAGGAAAGTCTAGTACTTGATGTCTTTGGTTTGCAGCAGCTAGGAGGCTGGAGTTTATTGAGAAATTGTCTCCAGGCAGGAATAATCTTTAAATTGGAAAAGTAAATTCTTACTAATGACTTGTTTGTGATTGTTATTGTTCTCAGCATCTCTCCGGACATTCAGAAAGAGATGATTGCTCTCTTGAGAAGTATAAAGCAATTATTTTTTCACTAAAGATAAAAATTATTTTGCTGATAAAGCCTGTATGAGATGTTGCAAAAGTCAAAGAATGCGTTCATACAATTTTTCTACTACTATTGCAATAGAGTTGATTTTCAAGAGATTGCAGGTCTGTTTAGCTATTATTTGCCTAAAATTGTAGGCCTCTGTAAAACTTGCATTTTAATGCCTTCATGTGGCACATCTGCAGATCATATGAAAATATCAAATTTGTTTGTAGTGAAAACCAACAGGAAACACCCTGTTGAGAGCTACCATTGTTCTCTGTGTGAGTCTGTGAGGTTCCGACTCCAACAGTCGCCAGTTTAAGTCAGAATCTCAGGTTTTAATGACACATAATTAAACACAAAGGGTTTTGTTGGTTGTGGGTTTTTTATTACATTTTAACTTGCCATGTTACACACCAGGAATAAAATACAGTACATGATCCTGGATGAATCCAGGACAAAAAACCCAATCCATATGTATTCTTTATTTATAAAGATTAATGTAGACTTAATTTTATTTCAATAGTTCATGTTGACTCTTGAAGTTCCAAATTTATTTGTTCGTAGTAGTAATCTCTGAAAGCTATTTTATCTTACTTCTGTCAGTTCCTTCTGCCTAATCTAACTCAGTTGTAAATGCATGCGACTTCAAAAGAAAGAAAAAAAAGCATAATGAAAATAGTCAATGTGTTCCAAAATGTTAAAAAGATGGAAGGCTATTTAAAGAACAAAACATGTCTCAGGAGCTCGAGAGTCACTGTGGACTGACATATGGTAATCGTATGTCAGCATATGCCTGTACTGCATCTACAGCATATACCCATTTGCTAAATTCTATTTGTGTCCAAAGTTGCAGCAAGAAGATCAAGTTCCAATGAAGTTAGAAAAATGTAGAAGCATGATGATACTTTTAATTTTTAATTTTCTGTAGAAGCAATCTTGCATATTATTTCCTTGCTCCTTTTCCTGACTTCAGAGACCATCCTGACACTGAAAAGTAAATTTAGCCATTTCACCCTGTGTTAATTTCTCAGTGTCAGGAAAGATGGGACCAAGACGAAGTAGAAAATGGGCAGAATATTTGTAGTTGGTTTTTTTCTTTGATTTAGCCTCTATGTGAGAACAAATATCTCTTCAGGTTGCAGGGGGGAAGGATTCAAAAGATGCAGTGCAAGCAAACATGCAGAATTAGGGGAAGGGGAAGCAGTTTCAGCTTCCTGCTCTAAATCTAATAATTTAAAAACCTAACCACCGAGTCATTGTGTGTATTTGTTTCTGGTTTCTAGACTAGAAATTCAGAAAACCTGAGAAATCTCCCTTTGGAAAATTTTGCTGAAGTTAATATAATGTTACTTACAATGAAATAGAAAAGTGCTGGAAAATTTCCAATGCTAGTCAGCTGCAAAGGGGCTGTGAGATACAATCTAACCCCAATTCTCATGTTGTTTCCCAAAGAAACAATCCTTCCTCCATCCCAAAGTTGAGGATAACTGTTTGTTTCAGTTTTAGCATCCACGTTAAAGCTGAGAAGCTACACATTTGAGTGTTCTGACAACTAGAAAAGTAGGTTATTAGGAGCTGCAAATAATTCTGACAATTAACAGTAATAATACTGAATATTGTACAATACTTGATGGGTCTGAAATTTCTTCCATTACTCTAGTGTAAATGGAAAGTGAGCATTTTACTTTGAGATACTGCATGACTGTGAAATAGGTTAGAGCAAGAAAAGAAACCAAGCTGTAGAATTTCCAAGTGTAATACAGTGTTGTTTGAATTACATAGATAAAGTAAACAGAGCACGTATTTCCTTTCTATCTGGAAACAAGCAGTGAAGAATTTCAATTTCCAGTCAGAAGGTCAGGAAATGGATTCTCAAGACAAATCCAAAATAACTTTGCCTAAGGGATGTCACTAGATCGACCCTGCTATACTCAAGATGAGAAATTCACCTACATTTTTGAGTCTCAAGCATGAATGAATGCAGCAGACCAGCGAGGCAATCATTTAATCATTCCGTTCCTTTTAACTACATGTGTCAAGATGTAAAAAAGGAGTTACTTTTAACATGAATAGGTCCTGGGATTAGACAACCACCAGGATTTCTGCCCAGGGATTGTGTGACTGAAACCTACTGAAGGTTTATCATAACCCAGCATGGTGGTGGTTGGGGAGAGGCTGTGCGACGTTAACCGCAGTTTTTGCTTCACTGCGTTACCTTGTAATGACATCAGCAAATATTTTACATTCTGTGAGGGGAATGCTTCCCTCCTCCTCTCTGCCACTTGGAAGCAGTGAAGAGATGAGATCTGACACTTGAAAATGCTATAGTGCTGTGACCTCACCAGGGTATAAGATGGTCTTAGTGGATGCAGAAAATTCAGCTGCCTGAAGTACTTTTGCTTTGTCCAGCTGGTGTCCTACCCTCTACAAAGCTGCTTCCAGACAGCAGTGCTTTGTTATTCACTTGACTTTACTAGCCCTTGTCAGAGCTAATTGGATTTGTGACATGGTCAGATGTTTATTTCTTGATTCTGTTGTCCCTTGCCTTACAGGACACATATGCCGGGGGAACTGCAGTACATCTAGCAAATACTAAAATACGAAGAGATATATGGGCATGCTGTCAAAATTTTTAGGAACTAAAATTTAAGGAAATGTGTGCTTCAAATGTGGGGTTTTTTTACTGTAATATATGCCAATATTGTCACTTAGCTCCTGATTTAGCAAGATAATTAAAGCAATTATAAAACTTCTTGTTTAAATATATCAACAGCTCTCTAGACAGTCAAATATCACACTCATTAATTTGGTCATGCATAAATGCCCAACTAAACCTTAATGTAGCTGAGTGACATTTTGGGGAAGAATGCGCATAAATCACAGAAATATGAGGTTACACTTCTGGTAAAATCTCTTCATTTATTACGTATTAGAAAACCTTACATTCTTTATGAAAACCACTGCCTACACTCATAATTTCACTATTGTTTCCTTTGTGAAATAACTTTTGGTTTTTATATGAGATTACAGTATCAGGCTATAAAATAGCTCTTACGCAACTCACTTTCTCAATCTTTGCTACTATTACTGATGTAGTATTTTGCTATAAATGTTTTTAATTACAATTAAAAAATATTTATCGAGTTATTGATACCTGTAAGTAATTTAAATCAAAAGCCACACACACACAAAAAAAGAGGCCTTGATTTACAACTGCTGTAAAAAAGCATGAGTTCTGGAAGAGATTCCCGGAGAAGGTTTTATTCTGAAATGCGATCTACCTACTTACAGAAGTTTTTGTTAGATGAGAAGCCCATACATCCCCACTGAGAACAGGCACACACGCACACTTCACACCCTGAGTACACGCAGCTCACACCACTCTGGAAGTCACAGTGGATAGTGTTTTCTTCAGGCTTGAAACAAGAGTAAATCAACCATGGTCTTGGGCACAAAGAGCGTACAAAAATACCTGAACGTTCATCCATGTGACAGAACGAGCTAAATTTCATAGATTTTATTTTATAGTAAGAGCAGTGAGGCAGAGGGAGAGAGACAGACTGACAAAGCAGTTAAGCATGGGATTAACTTTAAGATTGCATCTAAATCCTCAAGTCAACAGCTATGCAGCTGGAGCTACGCCAGTATGTAGCTGAAGATGTGACCATCACAGTCTACTACATTTAAGCAAGTTGTTATTAAGTTCGTAAGCAGAAATGGAGTTAGGCAATTATTTGTAATCTGTAAGTGCTGTGAAATGCTAGCAAAATTTTTATACTGGGTAGTGCAAAAGAATAATAAAATCAAAGAGAAACTACTTGTCATCAAGTCAGCAAGAAACAGCATGTATGATTTATTTCTATTTCATTCTAATCTTATTATTAACAGAGCTCCAATGCTTTCAATACATATAAAGTTGGTGTAGCACAGAAGCAAATCCATTGAGCTTGGTTTAATTTTGGACAGCTCATTGGAAGCATTTGCTAAATACATAAGGCAAACCTCCTCCATCCCAACATATTGTACTGAATGAGAAATGGGAGAGGAATTTATTTTTTTTAATTATAGTACTTCCATGTTTTGTAAGATTTTGAAAGGCCATTGGTTCCATTAAAGAAGGCAATGTTTGGTCCTTCAGTTTGACAAGACTGTATAAGAATATCCACATAGATTCTGAAACTGTTATTCTGCCCCACTCCTTTCAGATGGAATGGACTTACTAACTTAAGTGAGGCAAGGTATGAAGTTAAATCACTACATAAAGTCACTGAAAAAGTTTCCAAGCTGGACAAATTTTATCAGAGTCATCTTCTATAGTACCAGTGTTTGTATTTGACAAATTGATTATAAGAAACATTATCTTATACTCTAGTATATTATGATAATTAAAAATTCTTCACTAAATTTTTCTTGTGGGCAATCATTATAAAAGGTATCACCTCCAGACAACAGCCTTGGTGTTACTTGGTGTATCACAGTTGCTTCATTACGTTAACATGTGTCTTTCAATAGAATTATTTAGCTTCAATAAAGTTGAGATTTATTCATTTATATAGCATCTAGTAGCAGGCTACAAGCAATAGCTGGGGCAGAAAAAACAGTTCTTCTTCAACCATGCCTGCTATTGTAGAATTGATTTATTTTTGGCTTAGAGCTCCATTAGGAAAGATAAGTTTTCTAGCAAGCTATTCAAAATGCAGTAAAATATTAAAGAATAATCAGGAAAAGGAAGAAGAATTGCTTTGTGTGCTTTTATTATTTATTAACCTGTTTGAGTTAGCACTTCCTTTTATACAAACATGAAGAATTACATGCCCCAGAATGCTCTGTGCCATTAAACTGTACCGTTCTCAGCCCTAAAAAGATAGGAGAAAAACTATTAAGGTCAAAAACCATGTACACACCAACATAAAGCTTATCAGCTTTTATTTATTCTTACAGTTCTTTCACAATACATTATTAATACCAAGGTTGTATCAACTACCATGAATATCTAACTGATTAAAAACTTGCATGTAAGTCCACAAGATACTGCTGAGGTCTGATTGAATCTAAAATAAGATCAGATATTTGTAGGAGAACCAAGAATGTTTATTAAGATAAAAGGAAAGCACAAAACCTCTACAATGCTCTGTCGGAAGCCAAATTCCAACTTAAAAAGCAACCTTCCTCTACAGGTGCTGTTGGATTCCGTACCATTTCTACATGAACCCTGGGAGCAGGACTGCTACAAAGTGATGTGTTAAAGGCACAAATCCTCCTTTCAGATACAAGGCCTTCCTTACTGACAGGACTAGGATGTCCACTTATAAAGCAATTTTCAGAAAACACCAAAAGCTGACACAAGAGACAGTTCCTTAGCTTGCTGCCCTGCCAGGAGACAGGCTGCGCACAGAGCACATCACCCTGTGACAGTGGGGACCCTTTGGGTGGTACCTGAGAGGAAGCCCATCTGGCCCTGGAAGTGCTGCCATCCCCAATGCAGAGGCAGCTGCAGCTCTTGGAAGGCTGGGCCACCTGCCAAGTGGATGGGTAGATGCGCTGGCAGGCAACCAGCAAGTTTCTGGCAAAAATCTGACAAGCCTGGGATTCCACAAGATTTCACATTTAAAACATAAGAATGCCAGTTTCCATTCATAGCAAAGGACTAAGTAGTTTTTGTTAGGAAGTGCATTTCCTCCCTCCAAAAATGCATGTTGAGTAAAATTTAACTTGACAGTTCGCCACGAAGGTCATGTAAAAACAATCATTAAGCAATATATGCCTAATCAGAAAAATTAGCATTAAAATAAGTAGAACCATATAACGTACCTCATAAGTCTGTGTCATCTACTGCCTGAGGAGTGCAATACAGTGAACTGCAGAAACTCAGCAACTAGTTCTAAGAAACACTGCTGAAGTATCACAAGCAATGAAGCTGCTTAACTGTGGCACTTCTTCAGGCAGGTTGGGGCCTCACATGGGCAGACATTGACTATAATAATGGTTTAAAATGTTGTAACTCTCCCAAGTTTTTGTTGACTTCCCTTAACTAGAATAAGTAAAAGAATAATGTAATCTCCTGATACAGCTCAGTATGAAGTTGTCTCAGCACAAATTTTAATCAGTGTTTTAGACATAGAGTACTGCATATTAATGTTAATGGAGTTATATTGAGTATTGTGCCTGAGTTAGAACCTTCAGCTTCGATTGTGCAGTTTGCTTACCTGTTCAGAACAGAAGGAAAATCTACAGCCCTGCCATTGCCAAACAGGGTAATAAGTAACTAAGTGGCAACTATTTAGTGCTTGATGGAGCTAAAGTAAAGAATTTTAGCAGCCTTTAGCAGTGTAAAGTATTATTTTGAGATTGAATGTTGAATCCACACTGAAGAATCCAATATTGCTTCTGCACTTGTGTCAATGCTTTACAGTCCGACAGGGCGGCTGGCAAGCCATAACTCCAGTTCATATTGCCCTACAGTCAGTTCACTATAAGGAACACTGACAGTCATCCCTTGTGAGTACCTACATCTCGCTGCATTTGGTGTTCAATAATCCCCCTTCACCAACTGAAACGATTGCAGGCTTCATGCACCCACCGAAGTATTAATTAGCCCAAGGCCTAAAACTTGGAACCAAAAGAGCTTTAAACAGCTTTATGCCATGTTACGTTCCTTCAGCTCTTAAAAGTGCAAGAACCAGTTTCGGCTGTTACATACAACTCTGGGGTGTTTTTTTTTTCAGGAATCTTAAAAATCTGTCAAGGAAGGTAGGAATCACTGTAGCAAAGAAAGATTCACATCAGGCATTCTGTCCTTTGACAACAAATAAATACCAGCAAACCTTTTGCCACCTGGAATTTCTGAGAGAAAATATCTGGCAAAAGACAAGGAAAAGTGAAAAGCCCTGTCTCAAAGCCCCCATTTTACATGTTACTCAATTGAACTTCTCTGACCAAGGAAGGTGGTGACTGCCAGCTCTTTTTCCCTGAGAGCCAGCAGCAATAGCAGAGCACAAAGGGAGTCAGTATACGCTTTAATGTGCTGCTGTCTCATGCACACTCTGGGGCATCGAGAGAAACTGTGTCTTAATTGTAAGGCGTCCACTCTAATGAATGTCATCGGTTTGGCTCCCCTCCTAATAATACCTACCAGCATCCACCATTCATGTTCATACTGTATCAGAATATAACAGTTTTGTAAATGTGGAAAGGAGACACATTTTCTGAAGTCAATGACTGCAGTCAGCAAAAGCCATCTCATACAGAAAGGACTGCACTGCAGACCACTTGTGTGAGTCATGGCCTTTTCTTCAGCGAAGAATACCTTTATTTCATGAACTGATATTAAGCTGAATTGCTTTTTCCACCTTGCATGTCCTTGGTCACCGGCATTTTTCATGTGACAAAGCACATGCTGATTCTCTATGGGCTGTAAGGGAAAACAGCTGCTACTTATAATGGGGGTTTTGAGAGCACTTGGTCAACCAAACTTCAGAGAAGGTTTAAGTACCTCCAGACTGTACTACATCTGTCAAAGCAGCAGCAAATACAGCACAAAATGTAGAGTAGGTCCAATTTTTAGTGTGTCAGTAGAATCAGCCTGCAGTTATTTTTAACTGCCTTGGGAAGCTTAGCAGGCAGATACAGTTAATCCTTTAAAGGATTTGCAGGTATTCATAGCTTAATAAGTAAGCATAGTGGGTTAAGCCAATAGAAGATTGTAGACAGTCAAAGACAACCTTTACATGCTAACATTCAAAAAATAAAGAGAACAGTTTCTTTTGTATACTTTTTTGCCTGACAATCACTCTCAATTGTCAGCATGTGCCAGAATCCCATATGGTGATGGCATTAAAATGTTAATTAGAGACATTAAAGTCAATATGTGATATTTAAATCATCAGAAATCAGTGAATTTCTGTTGTCTTCTTTTTCCATTATCCTGTAAATGCTCTGAAAAGCAGAACTGCATAATGAAAATGAATTAAAAAATACATCTACTTATGTAATAAATAAATAATAAAACTAAATTGATAAGATTCATTTTAAGAAGAAGAAAAAAGGCCAAGTGATTTTTATAGGTCAGATTTTATATTGGTTGTATTGTTTTTCAGGATTCACTTACACCGGCTCAACTGAGAGATATGGGCCCTTCAATATATTCATGACAATGTGGAAAAGTACATCCATAATAAGAGAAAGGAAAAAAAAAAAAAAAGGGTGACACAAAACTATTGGGCTGAGGAAATCTAGGGCTGGCTATGAAAAGCTTTGAAGATTGGGTCAATACTGAATGGGTGATAAAATGCCAGAGGCAATTTGGTGTCATTAAGTGCAATGCACATCAAGAGAGGAAGAGCAAGTACACATATGTGTATATACACAGGGTGCTAGTATCACTAGGAAAGAAATCTGAAAACATCTGGTGCTTAAAGAAGCAAACGCACTTAGGAATTATTTAAAACTTAAAAGAGAAAACCATGAAAAATCTGCCCTGTAAACACTCAGGCCACAGACATATTATGAGTACTACATGGAGTTTTAGTCATTCCATTATCAAAAAGGTTATGGTGGAATTAGAAAAATATCTAAAGGATATGACAGTGATGTATTAAGTTATCAATTTTATTGAAAAGGTGAGCTGGGAATAGTTATTCACTAGTTTTGGTAACAAATATTGGAAGGCATTCTTTTTTGTGTAGCAATAAATTCAATTCATTTTCGTTAGACATTGCGAGGCACAAACTGTACATGGATGAAAAAAATCATGACTTCATTGATTCAGCAGTTCTATTGAGTAGGTCAGCAGTAACTACTAAACAAAAGAGTCTCCTAGCCACTGAAGGCTACAAGAGCATGATGGAAAAATCACTGTAAGCATGACTGCCTCCAGACAGTTTTCCATAAGTATCTACTTACTAGGTTAAGGAAGACTTTTCATCTGGCTGAATTCAGCAGTTCTCAAATCCTAATGACTAGAATGACTGAAATCATGATGTATATTGTTTGGCATATTTTTTACAAGAAATTTGACCAGGACCTCCCTGGTTCTATCACTGTTATTTAAAAAGAATCAAGATTAAACAAAATTGTTTTATTAACTGTACAACTAAAGAAGTCTAATTCCCTACACATTTTTTAAGGTTATATACTCTGGCTACCAGACAAACCACTCCTTTCACACCTCAACTGCATTAAATGAAATCTTTATACATATATACACACAATAAATGAAATACATCCAGATAAGAAATGTAAGAAAGATAAAATCAGAATATTACTCCACAAGGTTATAATTAGTATTGTTGACGGCCACTTGAACAGAATTGTGAGACATAGGAACATAGGACAAGAAGGGAACTCCTGAATCACTGCAAAAAACCCCTTCCACTTGCAGTTGTATCACTTAACCCCTTACAGAAACCCACCAAAGCCCCTTTCGTAACTCAATCAGATGGCAGTCTCAAAGTCTCTGCCCTGACAGAAAATTTTTTCATTTCTAGACTCAATGTATTCCTAGTCAACCAACAACTTATGCTCTTTACTAACACAGTCTCCTAGTTTAAACAGAGCTTCACCTCTCTGGCGGTACATTCAGAGAAAGAAATCTGTTAATACTCATCTGCTTGGCTCATCAGGTCAAGCTCTGTTCCAGCACATCTCTCTTACAACACGTGAAGAGGTCCGAGCTGATTGGGACACTGTGCCAGTGAGTGCAGACACTGCGGACATTCCATACCCGCGTGCCCCTGGTTCCAAGAGCTGTACAGATATATCAGCACACTCCTTTCTAGCCAGTGTGCCCTGTCACCAAGACAGCCAGTCTTCTTCAACGTGTATTCAAAGCCAAACTAACATGGCTGTACTAAGTCACTTTTGAAATAGTTAAGTGCTGGTTAGATCGATTATTTCTATACCATATTTCACTGTGTAGTGTAATTATGCTCCCAGTCTCACACTGTACACTTCTAATCCCATGGAACACCATGCTCTTTCTCCATGCTGACTCTGTACTGATTTGCCTTTCTAGAATACGGAATTCCCATGGAACAAACTCCAATTTTTTCATCCATCTCAAAGTCTTTGATAATCTTTGTCATGCAAACTGAAAAGACTTTCAGAGTTTGCACTGATGGCTTTGCTGGAATGCTGAGCCCCACGAGTCACCACAGTGATTCTGAAGCTTAGTGATAACTCTGTGATGAGAATAACATCACGTCTTATCGCTTTGGAAGAAATCTCTCCCTAATATAGTAGTGGCAGATAACTGCTATCACCATCACTGAGTTTTTAAGAGACATCTGAGAAAGGAGGAAATGAAGTTAAAACAGTAGGAAATTAAGACTGACAGAACACTTGACAACGGTTCTGCACTTTTTCTTTTTAAGAGCAGTCTATCTTAATTTCTTTCACGTTCCAATCCTTCCCCTGTACAAGCCAATTTGCTTAGCTAACCTGGACATCTTTCACTCCTCATGGTTTCTCTGGCTCTGTTCCACACTGCAGATTTGTTGCTGCAAGTCACTCCTACTGACAGACACTGCACAGAGAACAGGGATTCAGGCAGTCTACCACTTATCTGACTGAATGCTTCACTGTCATATCAGCACTTTTCCTGAATTCAGCAAGGGCGGGCGCTAGGACTGGGAACGAGAGCAATTGCTTAGGCGATGGATTCTATCCTGACACAGGCTTGAAGACCAGCACAAAGAGAACAGAAGTCTTAAAAAAAGGATCTGAGGGCATAAAACGGTTCCAAAACACAGGGATACTGTAGGAAGAGTTTTATCACAAAGCAAATGAAAGATAGCATCATGTAATCATTCGGCTGGAAAATGCCTCGAAGATCATTGAGTCCAATCATTACCCTAACACTGACAGGTCCACCACTAAACTGTTCCCAAGTGCCACAACATGAGAAGCTCCAGAACCCTAATGGCCTAGAGCGACTTGGGGGATGGGATCGTAAGGGACATTCGTACTTTATAGATGAACTCAAAAGGGGCTGTGAAAAAAACAACTGTTTAAGGACATACTGAAAAACATTCAAAATGGAGATTTTATTTTTTTAAACATGTGGCTTTCTGCACAAATTTAAATTTAGTTACTGAATATGACCACTTATTATTAAGTGTGTATGCATATTTATTCTTATGAAAGCAAGCAAAATATTACTGACGTTGAATACACAGACCATAGGTACCCCAATGTTGTAAAGTAATTTATACTTTAACATATGTTTTGGAAATCTATAATGCGTATCTGAAATCAGACTCTGCAATTAGAAATGCCTGTATTTGCTTAGCAGAGGAAGCAGGACAGTGGTACTTCCTCACTCCCTTTCTGCCATCATAATGCCCTATTGTCACTGTACCTGGCTTCTGTGTTCCTCACACACTGAAGAGATGAATGAATAAGAGGAAACAGCCTGCAGGAAGTCTCTGTGCTGGACTACTCTTTCATGCTCATTTTGCATTGCAGAAATACCTCTGGCTTAATAAAGGTTTCACTTGATTTAGTTCAAGTCAAGCAAAGAATCAGCTCCACGATGTGCCTCATCACCCCTGAGCCCATATACCTGTGCAACACAGCCCAGCAATCCAAATGCCAGTCCAAAGGCAAAACCAAGCCATGGGAGATTCCAGATGCAATCTGAGTGTAATGTGATGTGAGCCAGACAAATTCTTCAACTGAAGCACCATCGTTAATCTCTTTCCAAAACATGGAACATTGCATTAATAAATATCAATACTCATTCCAAAACCTTCAGAGTACCTGAGTACTTTCCCTGTAGTCCTACAGTCAAGGGTCAGCAAATATTCACTATAAATCATCATCTTGCAAAGAATTTAAAGAAAAAAATAAAACCAAACCCAGCATCCCCCAATGAGAAACAGAATGTTGGACAACTATAAACACTTGTTTTTGACAAAAAGAAATCCAATTTTCTTATAAAGTATCTTGTTTAATAAACCTAGAATTTTTCTTTCCTTTGTTTTCTTTGGTACTTTTATTCACTCAGGTATTCTTGCCGTGAATCAGTTTCCTAGGATGGTACTTCCCTGAATTAAGATTTGATTCTTTTTCTTTATCCTTTCAAGATTCTTACCAAAGTAATGAGAAATTGTTTTTATTATCCACAAGAGGCAAGATTTATTCCTTTATTATGAGTAAATAAATATATAAAATAATCAGTTAATCCTCAACTACATCCACAGACCTGCTCCCATCACACAGGGATTAAGAATTAAACAGAGGCCTTTCCCTTGAGTGTAGCATCACTGAGCCAAGGGCAGGGATAAGAACCTGGGAGGGTGCCATGAAAGGGACAAGAAGCGAGCATCTGTTCCTATGTGGATTTTTCTCTCCTCCCACACGCTGAAGGGAGAGATGCATATGTAGTGTGTGTGCAGGGTTTATTTTTAACCAGTCAGGCAAAGGGCCACGATGGCCCTGTCCCATTACTCTATTTATCTTGAGGACAGCTACAAACGCCTGGTGCTGAGATCTCCTGTTCTCCACTCATGGCATGACATTCCCCTCCCTGTTTTTCAAATGTTGCCTTATATGTTAAAAACGTGTCTCAGCAATACATATTCTTGCCGCTTTGAATGCAGTTCTGTTAATTTTTGTGCATCACATCTCTTAATACAACATATGGGTAGATTTTGTCAGGACTTTAAAGCAAAAAAACCCCAAAACAATCAGGTCTCCTTCCTCTTTAAAGAACCTTTGTAATTCTGTTTACTGAATGTATTATTTCTTTTAGGTTGCTATCAAGTGAGGACTCTTATTGCCTGCATTTCCCCTCTTATCCCATTAATAACTTTTTTGTTTTTCTGTTAATCATTCTAAGACATTGTGAAGCTATTCTACAGCAATGCTCCATATTGTCAATTTTTGTTTATTTTTGTTTGGGCTATATTTTTTCTACCAATTCACAGAGAGTAGAATACAGGTTGGTCTTACATTCATAACTTGATTATAGTAACCAAAGTCATCCATTATAAATGGATGTTGTGCGGATCAGGATGATTTTAGCAGGCAATTTTATTTAAAAGGACATCATCCTTGCCAGAGATATTATTCACAGCTTACAGAAAGAGTAATATGGAAAAGAATATCCTCCTCCAACATATGAAACAACATACTAGTTAGTTAAAATAGCAATTTCTATGCAGCAGTTTAAGGAAGTATATATATCTCTGAACTCTGTAGCCCTTCAATGCCTAGACTTTGAAATGGACAAATGGAAGGAATCACGTTGGTTTGTGTAACTAAATTAAACATGTTCCAAAGTTTTTGTTCTTTAACAGATAGAAAACTGGAGAGAACAAAATTTATAACAAAAACCTAAACTCTCTTGTACAGAAGCAGGATAAAATAGGAGTATGTCTCAAGATCATTGAGCCACTGAGATGATTAAAACCTAAATCAAACATATTTAAAACTCACATAACCAGAACATTTCTTTCCAAGCTAAGTACTCTGGAATGCTTACCTAGGTGGCAGCTAAAAATGCTCAGCGTCTTCAAAGGACTCCAAATTTTGTAACATCAGCCCCTTTTATAGTTTTTATACACAGTTCTGGAAATACCAGCCAAGGACTGGGACAGAGGGAAATGAGAGAAACCAAGGCTAGCAGATGAGACTCCCAGAGCATACAAAAGAGCAGCTGGGTGACTGTGTGCCAGCCCCAGCTTAGAACAGTATGTTTACATGAATTATTGCAATGAGGCCTGAGTACAGGTTTACACTTTTTAAGCTACTCTGCAGTAACTGTCTCTATGAACACTCTTATTTTGCAGTAAATCTTAATTTAATTCCTACTGAAGACAGAGTAAACACAAATTTTCAGATACCTCAAGACAACATGCATGAAGCAGCTACCACACCACAAATAAACCTTCTTCCTTTTTTATGGCAACCTATCCAAGCAGCCATGCCACCTGACAACCAAAAAGGCAGTACAGGGCAACTCAGTTACTTGAGAAACAGTCACTGTAGTGGGTTGACCCTGGCCGGATTCCATGGACTCATTAAATCCCTTTCTGCAACTGGGCAGAAGGGACAGGGGTCATCCACCCACCACCTTTATGGGCAAAAAACAGACTCAAAGTGAGATAATACCTAAAATTTATTACTAACAGGATAAAAGCTAAGCTAAAGTGTGAGGAATAAAACAGTCTTAAAACACATGGCACACACACACACACTTTCCCCCCACGCCTCCTTCTGTCCATGGGGGGTTGCAGTTGCTGCCGCTTGCGATGTGAGTTCCCCCACCCCTCGGGGTCACTCCTCCATGGGGTGCAGTAAAGGTTGAGTCCCTGCACCCCAATGGGTCTCTGTGGGTTGCAGAGGGACATTCTGCTTCACCACGGTTTACAGGGGACCACAGTTGAGTCCATCCCCTGCTCCATGGGGTCCCTTCCACGGGAGACAGTCTTTAATAGACTTCTCCAAGGTGAATCCACCCCTTGGGCAGCAGTTCAGCCACATCTGCTGTCCCGAGGGCCACAGCTCTCACTCGGGTAAAACCTGCTCCAGCGTGGCTCTGCCTTTCCATGGGTTCACAGGCTCCTGCTCCAGTGTGGCTCTGCCTCTCCATAGGCTGCAGGGGGGGTCTCTGCACTGCAATGGTCCTCCATGGGCTGCAGGGGTTTTAGCTCTGAGTCCTTCCCCTGCTCCATGAGGTGCCTCCTCCCCTTCCTCGCTTCTGCAGCGACCTTGTTGTCTGCCTTGTTATCCCATGTTCTCGCTCTCTGGAATTTCTTCTGCGCAACAACTTCCAATTTTTAAATATGTTATCACAGAGGCGTTACTGTGATCTCTAATTGGCTCGGCCCTGGCCAGGAGCCGGATGTCCCTCCTGGGGCCAAGTGTCATTGGCTCCCATGGGACAAGGGAAGCTTCTAGCAGCTTCTAACAGAAACCACCTCTGCAGCCCCACCCCAACTACCAAAAAAAAATAAATAACATTCAGCTACAGAAACCCAGGACAGTCACTGAGCTCCCTGAGGTAAAGAACTGACTAAAGGAGTAGAAGTGTAAATAATGCACAAGAAAGTGCCTGCTGCTGACTGCCTCTACAGTAATCTGGGAAATTATTAATTCATATATATTTTTTCCTGAATAAATAATATTGTATTTAAACGAAACAAAAAACCTAAGAAATGTCTCTTTTTGAAGAAATGATCCTGCTCAAACAAATGGGACAGTTTTACACCATGTGGCTTTGAAAGAACTGGATGTGCCTTGAGAGGGACTACAGCGAGTCTCCCAATGGATTTAAATCATAGTAACTATGACCTTTGCTGATCATAGTTGTCTTCTATAAGTACGTAGGAAGCACATATTTTTAATCATCAACCAGGCATGTAGAGCACATTTTAAATCTCATGCATTCCAAATAAATTCAAGGGTGTACTTAAACATGTGTTTCAGGTGCTCTGCTGCATCTGCTGCAGAATGGTAACCAAGTTAGATTAAATAAATAAAACATTGTCTCTGTGCCATAAAACAATCTTTGTCTCCTTTGCAGCAGGCCATAGTACACTGCTTCATAAAGTTGGCTAGCCCTGCATGTTCTTAAAAATTTACAGTGCAGTATGTAGAAAATAAATTTAGAAGTGGTACATTGCTGCATGGTCTGCAGAGCTTATATTACCAACCAGCACAAACTGTAACTGGATGAATTACAAGATTTATACATGATCAAATGTGAAAAAGAAATGCGACACACAAGACTGGTCACAGTCTAATATTTCTTACAGATTCTTCCCATTAAGACTCCCAAGACATACTTGTTATTCTTATTATCTCTACAGTTTATATTAACAAATTTCAGCATATAGATTGAAATATTAACTCTGTGCTGAAGTTACCCATTTGTAATTTGTGCCATTGCAACTATTTAGCTAAGGCATACAGTATTTTTTCATTTCCCGGCAGAGTAACTTGAATATTGTAAACAAGAACATAATCAGTAATTCACTTTCAAGATTAAGTTTCAGATGACTAACTGTTAATACTACCAAAAAGGCACTTTCAAAAATCATTACCAGCTTCATGAATTCTGAATATTAATCGCACACAAATTATGATCCACAAATAATGACAAATAGACAATATTGTATTTCTGTCTTCCTCTTCTAAAGGTTTAGTTTTATACTTTTGAATACACTTCAGCCAAAGGCAAAAAATAGCTTGTTGGAAATTTCATGTATTCTGCGTCTTCATTGCTGCTTTTTCAAAGAGATGCTTTCTGCACAGTGAACTCCTAGTAAGTATTGAGCACTGTGACCTTTATAATTTTGATTTCAACAACAAGGTCAATACTGCTAAGAAGCCAGTTTTGCCTTAAAGGCAAAATCTCTTGAAGAATCCAAACTGGATCTTTTAAATGTAATTGAACTATAACAATTCACTTCAATAGGTTTACTTTTGCAACCAATTTTACAGTATTTGGCCACTGACAATAGATGTAGACAGAGAAGCTGGACCATCACTTTTTGGATTTCATACCATGCTAACTCAGGCAAGTTTTTCTGTGAAGAGAGACAGGCAACCAGGAGCCGCACATTAAGAGAGAGCAGAGGAGCACAGAATAATCAAAGCACACCAGAAAGTGAAGAGGCACAGAATGTGAGAGAAACCAAGGCCCCATTCCTGTGACCACCAACCAGCTGTGCACAGGAGGTCCCTTTCCCTGTTGGTGCCTCCTTGGACAGCATGGCATAGCTGGCTAAAGCTGCACAGCTGCACCCTGACTCGGGGTCTGCACTTTGGCATCACCTCAGGGCAGCTCACGGAGGGACGTAGATCCTGCCTGTATCAGGAAATGAGATGTTGTTTTAGTTTGCTCTTGCGCACGCGTGTAGTTAAGCTGTTGGCAATGCTTCTTCAAGTTAGACCTGTTGTAACAATCAACAGCTGGAACAATGTTATTTCTCATCATAGCTGATGGACTCCATTCTTCCTTGTCTTTGTCCTGTATAGTCACACATACCTCTGCAAGCATAACAAGGACTGGGTATAAGGTACTATCAAACCAGAACGGCAGGTTTAAGTAAGAAAACATACTTTTAGCTTTAAAACTTATAATTGATGGTCCAGGAAGACCTTATATTTAATGTGCTTGGATAAACATCGACAGGTTGGGTGAGGTAAGAGGAAATGAAGCTTTTATGTTTGCTGGGCATCATTAACATCAGTTCATATTCACAGTTACATTTTGGAAAATGCTGCATGGAATGATTTTTCCCATACATTCACAAGATCATTTTGCCAGATAGAAACTTATTTCACAGGGTAGGAAAGAAAAGAATGTCTTATTGATTCCCCCTCCCCCACCTTTTCCATGGTTGCTTCATTACCGCTTTTCCTAAATTTCCTCTTCCTATCACGCTGTACAGGTAACTCTATGAATAATTTAATTGAGACACTGTATCACCACACTGCAGTTGATGCAGGCTCTATTCTCTCAACATTTTTGCTTCCATCCTGATTTTTTTTGTAACCTAACCTGACAGTATGATGACCAAGCATTTCCATTTTCACTTTCTCCTCTGCAGCTTCTGAGACAGAAATAAAATGGAGAGGAGGCAGAATAGGAGGGAGGGATGGCTTCTGGTAAAGGTAGAAAACACACCACACATCCATCATCAAAACCATCAGATGCGCCAATCTGGAGAGTGAATCCTCAGAGAATTTTAACATACACATCTCTTTCACAGATGCATAGCAAAATCCTCCATTAAAAGAGGATGTGGCAGTGAAAGCCACCTTAAAAATACTCCAGAATGAATGGATGTCAGGGGAAGGAGGAGGGGAGAAAGAGAAGAGGTGGTCTCTCTTTCACTGTGAACAACCTTTGATAGATTTATAATCACCAGGGTTTTTTTTCCAGCAAGCAACATTAGCCTCTATAAAAGCAGAAGAGCAGGAAAATTGCATCATCTTTTCTCAGCATCAATATGTTCCTTACTCAGCACAAAGCAACATGCTCTGATTATCATTCTTCCTTGAAGATTTTTATTTTCTATTACTTTCACATATTTAAATATTCCGTCATACACACTGTAGTTCCAAAAATGTCCTCGGGGAGTATAATTTACAAATCTCAATTGAATATACTTCAGACATGAATGGTATGATAAGGAACATAATTCAAGATAACAAGCAACATGAAGTAATTTAAGACTCGTTATTTTCAATGCCTTCAAAAATGAGGTGTTAAAATTATAGTGATTTTCCATTATTTAGTAAAGTTTCACAAAAATCTGAACACCACACACCAGAATAAATAGCAATCCATTCCTCAAATTATGTTAAACCGAATGTTTTCCTTTTTGATTGAAGCAAGCTGCTAAGGCTTGGACTCTTAGAGTTGTTTCCCATTAGGAAATGTATTCTCAAATCTCCTGGGGTTCTTTGTTTTTCCCTTTCTCTTAGAACCACAACTGGACCTGCAGCTGAACTCACCTGTTTACTGTCAATGGAAAGGCATTCCCATCCCACCGACTCCCAGATTCGAACTCCACCTTCCTTCTCTCCTTGCTCTCTGGTCAAGTTCTGTTCCCCAGTCTTTGCTCTGGCTCTGTCACTCCTCAAACTTTCCACAAGATTATTCACCTCACTAAACTGGAAGTATTACTCAGCCGTTTTAGTAATCAGTTTTCTGCTATTTTAGTGATTTAAACAAGCTAACTCAAAAGTGATGAATACCAGAGATAACAGAGGAAGGCAGTCCATAGCAAGCCATAAGGACGCCTTGCAGGGCCATGCAGCAAGTGGGTTTTTTGGTGGCTTTTCAGCGGCTTTCCTCTATTTAGTGGTCCCCGTTTGCCGGATGATGCAACCCCACCAAAATTTCACCAGATTTCCACAGCAAAACACTTCTGAGTAATAACTGTGCATCCGTTACGACTTGAATTGCAAGTACTTGTAATTCAGCACGTGGCTACTGTTGTTTAACCCATTTTATACCCAAATAAAGAAATACATGTACGTGAGTGGTGACCTACAAGGAATGTTTGTATTTTGGGTTGCAAAGCAACAGAAAGCCATTGAGAGAAATGCACGGCTAAGAAAAAGGGATACATTCTTTTTCCTGTTTCAAGAATACTACCTTAAAAGCAGGGTTTCCTGGAAAAAATAAAATTAACACAGCAGCAAGAAAGAACTTAATCACAAGCTGCTGTAATAGCCAAGTCGCTAATACAGCCAGCATCCTGTATATCCAAAGGCTCTGGGAATGGGCACCCTTTGTTTGAAAGAGAGCTACGCAAGGTTCTCCCTGAGTGCCCCGGACGGGACAAAACTCACCCACTGAACTTTTCACAGAGTTCAGAGCCATTCACGTGCTGCCCTGGCAAACACTGCCGAGAGCGGCAAAGGGGCTCACAGGCGGCCTCGCTCCTCCCGGCACTCCCAGCGAGGGCCGAGCTGCTCACACGGCGCTGGTGTGACCCATCCTGTTCCAAGTCTCAGGCCACACTCCTGCGGGAACTTCAAGCAGGGAGGCCCCTCGGGGAAGGACGGCCACGCTGTCCGCCCCAGAGGGCGCGTCTTCACCCCCCGCCGCACTTACTTCTCTCGGGTGCGAGGTGCTCCCCTCAGGGCTGGGGCTGCCCGGGCAGCAAACAGGGCAGGGCAGGGCGGCACGGCTCCCTGCCCGCAGCAACACCTCGCAGCGGGGCCGGGGGCCGGAGCCATTCCCCCTCCGAGCCCCCGCTCCGCTCCGCTCCGCTCCACTCCCGGTCCGTTGGCGGCAGCGCCTCCGCTCCCGCTGCCGGCCCCGCCCCGCCCCGCCCTCCCCACATCCGGGTTCCCGCGAGCGCCGCGCCCGCTCCGCGTCCCGGGGAGGCGGCGGGCGGGGAGGGGAGGGAGAGGAGGAGGAGGAGGCAGCAGCGAAGATGGCGGCGGCGGTGGGGAGAGCGGGCTCCTTCGGCTCTTCTGCCTCTTCCGGGCTCGGCTCAGCTGCCGCCTTTCCTTCGGCTTCGGCCGTCGCCGCCTCTGCGGCCGCCACCAACAACAACGCGGAGCTGCGGGCGGGCGGCGAGGAGGACGATGGGCAGAACCTCTGGTGAGCGCCCGCCCCGCCCCGCGGCCGCGGACCCGGGTGCGCTGGCCGCCACCGCCGCGCTCCGCGGCTCCGTGCCCTGTGGGCGGCCGGATAATCCCCCCGTGCCGCCGCTCGGCCCCGCTCTGTCACTGAGCCGGGCAGGGGGGGCACCTCCCCTTGGCACCGGCACCCCCTGCCCCCCCTGCCCTGCCCCCCGCGCCTTATCCCCCCTCCCCGGGAGATGGCGAGGGTGGGGGCCGGGAGGAAGGGGGAGTCCCCTCCTAAGCGCTGTCGTCTCTCCGCGCCAGGTCCTGCATCCTCAGCGAGGTGTCCACGCGCTCCCGCTCCAAGCTGCCTTCGGGGAAGAACGTCCTCCTGCTGGGTGAGGAAAGCATCCCGATCCCCCTGACCATCCCCGCCGCACACAGGCTGGCAAACGCGTCCTCACCCCT
>VWZG01009497.1:244311-270970 GCA_013396735.1 Grallaria varia
AGAAAACCATCCCGATCCCCCTGACCACCCCCGCCGCACACAGCCTGAGAAAGGCATCCCGATCCCTCTCCCATCCCCGCCGCACACAGGCTGGGGAGGGCATCCCGAGCCCTCTCCCATCCCCGCCGCACACAGGCTGGCTCCCGAGCCCTCCCTTGGGCTCCTGGAGCTTCCCTTGTTCAGCGCCCAAAGGGGAGGAGGGGTGATGGGTGTCAAGGTGCTGCCTTAACCCTCTGGCTCCTTCCCTTCCACGGCTCGGCTTCATTTTGGATGTGTAATATCCAGAGATGCTTTAGATACGCCCCTCCACCGTGGGTACCCCGCCATAATACCCTGGCTGTCCTTCCCCCACCCTGGTTCCTGAGGTTTAGACGGCTCGGATGGGGAGCTTTTATTGTCTTTTCCCCCGTGAGCGATGGCTTCGGGGTGCCTGCGGGCCCCGTTCGAGCCGGCGGTGCAGCTTGGCCGGGCGCTGTGGAGTGTCATGCGGGCACCAAACCTGCTTCCGTGGGCCGGGCCGTGTCAGTGAGGGCGCTGCCCGTGGGCCGGAGGGCGGGGATGCCGAGCGGGCGTGCTGGCTGTGCCGCACTGCCCCGCCCACTGCCCCGCTGCTGCCCGCTTATCTCCGCCCAGCGCCTCCGTCCGGCCCGGCCCGGCCCGGCTGGTGGTACGGACCGCGACTTTGGTGGGGCGGTGCTGAGACTCTGCCTGCCCTTCGCTGATGAGACTCTGCCTGCCCTTCGCTGATGAGGGAAAGAAGAAAAATGACACGTCAGAATTAAAAACTTCGGGGGCGGGTGGGCGAAGAAATGGATGCTCCCAAGCGTCATACTCATGTATATATGAATATATTGTTGCTGTTGTTATTAGTGAGATGGCCTTTTGTGTTTTGTTGCTTTGTTGTTTTTTTCCCTGAAAGACTGTCTACCAGTAGACAGCATAAGGAGTCCAAGTAGCTGGCTTTATAACTAGCTGCTTCTACCAGTCCTTTTCCAACCTCCCTGTCCCCAGAAAGAACTGTGTGGTAATACTTAGAAACGTGGTTAAAACTCAGTACATATATTTGTGCAGACTCTATGCACACTATAATTCTGCATAGTCTCGTGGTTTATACTCTCTTGAGGTTTTTCCAGTTAAGTGTTTTTTTCCTCCATAATCCTAAGGCAATCACTGTGATCCTTTTCTTCCTGTTTTGATAAGCCAAGCGGTGACTTAAAACTGAGTGAGGAGAAGACTGTGCAAGGATCACATCATGGTCTGGTGAAGCTGTTACAAGACTTGCTTCCCTTTGATTTGTTACCTTTTGTGTTACATGATTAAGTAAGATACTGAAATTGAAAGTTGTAGTGATGTTAAAGAAAGAAAATATTTCACAGTGATTCACAGCTTTTGATGTGACATTTTGAACCCAAATTGGATGATTGTCCTTGTTGAAGTTGGAAGATACTTCTTCAAGCGGTGATCCTTGTCAAGATTACTCTCTTTTATTTTTCCTCTCTGTTCATAATCAGGTAATCCGTAGTACTCCATAACTGGAGACTGCTTTCTTTAGAGCTAGAGCAGACACCACAGAATGTTTCCAAAAGCTCATTTAGTTTGTGATATTCAACCTGTTGTATAGAAATTTTCTTTTTTACCATTTATGTAGAGCTTATAGAATGACTTAATGTAGTACTTTTCTTTTTCTTTTTTTGACCAATGCATTTTTTTAAAAGATGTCCAGGTTTGTAGAAGACATTTTGATTCTTGCTTAGAAATCGTGTTTGCTAGAAGTTCTTGGGGTCCAAGAAGAGGGTGGGGGGGGGAAAGCTTGGCATGTATTTTGGAAAAAGAGCATCAGATCTGAGGACTGGTCAGTGAGGACCATGGCCATGTTCTTTGTGAGAATACCTAACCTTTGTTGTTCCTTTGCAAGTCATGGTGTTGCTTCTGAAGCACACTGGCAGAGAAGAAGATGTGTTATGTGTTCCATATTGGGCAGATTCAGTGTGTGAAGTTCTGTCTGTGTTCTTGATCTGTGTGTTTGCGATTTCTCTGTTATCTCACATTTCTTCTATGTTCAAGCTTTGTTCCTTTAGATAGTTTTGTGCTAACTTTTATTATTAATACAGATCACTTCTTGCTGTGATTATTTTCAGTTTGATTATGCTTTCAATAGTTGTAAGCATAAGTTGTAAAGCTGACCGAAGTCTTGATGGTTTTCATGCATTTTGTGGCAGGCAAATATTTGCTGCATAAACAGTCATAGTGGTCAAAACTTACCAGCTGAAACATGATATATGGTAACAAATGAGTGCTTATTTTCACTGCAATCTGCATTTTAAAAAAATTCCCCAAGCTTCCAACATCCCACTCCTCCACCCTGAAAAGCCAACCAGAAAAACCCACCATGTAGTGTTCTTTTGTTTGCTAGGACAGGTTTTCTAATTTGCCTACAGCATTTATATTTTTCAAACAGTGCATATATTTGTATGCCTAGTTGTTTTGGGAACCTGGCTGTGTCCGGCATGCTAATTCTTCTTTTTCAGTATTTGTTTTTAGCTGTGTTAACATCTCATTTTTAAGAACCTGGAAAGCAGTTCAAGGTATCACAGCAGAAACTAAAGGAAACTGGAATGCCAAATGTTAATCTGTAGATATGGCACATAGTTTTGTGAAGTGAAGGTTATCATACAATATTGGTAATCCACTTCCTAAAATCAGCCAAATATTAATTAACTTACAGTTTTACTTCTCCAAAATTGTTTCACTTGCAGACATTTTTTCAGTAACTATTTTTCTGTGAATACTTCAAACTGATTCGCTCCACCTGTAGCATGAAAGCATTTTTCTGTTCCTGTATGAACAGATAATAAAAACGCAAGCTTTTCTAAACTTTTTGTAAGTCACTTAAGCTCTGATTCCATGGCAGTTCTGTCATGATGACCGTAGCTACCTCATTTAGTAAACCGTACCAGCAGAAAAATATGAGATGTCCCTGCCTTCTTAAAGAAATTGAACGTTCTCATTGACATTTCAACCTACTTTTTGCAGATAGCCAAGAGAGTGTATTTTTGTTGCCCTTCCTTCCTTTTTTTTTCTTTTTTTTTTTTTTTCCCCTGCTGGAATGTCTCTTCTGTTTACTTGTGTAATAAAGGTAGTTGACTGTCCAAGATGTTTTTTGTTCAGTGTGATGAGAAAGCTGATGCTTATAGCTGGGAGCTTTCTTGTTCATTCCTTTTCTGATATATCTTAAGCGGCAAGTGGAGTAGAGGGAGCAGCTGACAAGTCACCACTGCAGATTACGGATGGAATCCATAGTGCTATAGAATGTGTGGGTACTTGGATTCAGAGACCTGAAGTAATAATTTATCCAATGAACTACAGCATACATTCAGGCAGTAATGTTCAGTCATTCCAGGATGCTCCAGAAAACAGGCTCCCAGCTAGCAAGTGAATTGAATAGTTGTTTTCTGTCTGGCTTTATATTTCATACATTCCTCTGTCTCTGGAGCATAGGATATTCTTTGCATACAATTCTAACAGTTTCAAACCATCCAGTGACACATGTACACCTGACTCTATGTGTCTGTGTTGCACACTTATGCTTCTACTGAATCACTAGCATTTTAGTTTTCTTTATGCTTTTGACTCCACTTGATGATAAAGGCTTTGATTTAGTGAGCAGTGAGAGTTCAACTGGCTTGTGTCCACATTTCCTCTTCACTCCAGCAGGGCCAGGCTTGTTTGAATCTTCGAGCTCTTCCTTTTAGTAGACCCATGAAATATAGTGAACTTCTTAAGTTCCAATACAACAAATTGTTATGAGAGTATATAAAATCTACTGACTTAAATTTGTACTCACCACTATAAAAATTAGTTTTCCATTTTATTTTCTCCTATTCAAACACCTGAAAGTTTCACTGTGATCAGTTCATCAGTATAACTGATGAAATACTGCTTGTTCATACTGTACATATTGTTAATCTCAAGTGTTTCTTAATTCCATAGTACTGCAGATTAAGTCAGAGAGCTTCTTTTCCTCCTTATTGCAAGTGCTTCACCTTCTGCTGGTGATGAAAGCCTTCTGAATGTAGTCAAGTTTTGTTTCAGTCAGCAGAGTTATACTCCTACAGTGTCAATTGTTTTGGTGGGACATTGACCTAGATAAAATTCTAATTGCTTGTTTCGTAGCTACATTTTTTTAGAATTAAGTAGTACTTTTTCATAGTGTCCTTCCTTTTATAATACCCTTCCAAAAAGTCAAAATTACATACATGCTGTGTAGTAAAACTCACTTGGAACAGCATGGGAAGTTCTGAAATTCTTGAATTGCATTTATTTTAGTTTGTTTCATTGTTGTCAGAGGTGCTGCTGGTTACTGGATCTATCTCTGAAATAGCTCCAAAGGTGAAGAACAGTGAAACAAATTGTGCTTCTGTGTTTGCCGGGCAGCTTAGTGGCAGGAGTACCAGTGAAGGTGTCCCTTGGATAGCAACATGGGATTATTCTATTTTGGTAGTGAACCTGGGAAAACACACTAGATGACCTCCTGCTGTGTTAAAGGAGGCGGCTTGTGTTAGAGATGGATGCTGTTCATGTTCACTGTAGAATTCTCTGCAAGATTTGGCTTTCTGACTGTGGGTTTCTCCAAGCATAAGTAACACTGTTGCTGCTGTACCTGTTTCCACTGTCAGGCGGTGTATTCTCCTGGTGCAGGACTTGGCAAAAGATGTGTTGGAAGAGTTGTCCGCAATCTGCTTTCTATCATGTTGAAACATAGAAGTGCCGTTAAGGTGCTTCTCAGAGAAGTTACGTAGTTTTTCGGTGCCACAGAGATACCAAATGAATGGTATGCGAGGAGAAGGACTTACAGAGCAGAGCAAAACAAACCCAGAGGACGAGAAACTTTTTATCCAATGAGTAAATGATAACTTAGTGGCAAGTTGTATGAAGGCATGATATGACCTACTTATTGTGAACTTCTGTGTTTTGAGGGATTGAGAGAAGGATCTCTTCAGCACAGTTAATTTTGCTCTTCGGTTCTTTGAAAGCAAACTAAATTTGGCTTACTCTGATTATTTTGGTCTTGTTCTGCAAAAGGCATTCTTCAATTAGTACAGAATATGTGAACAAGCCTCTTTCACTAATATGCAGCTGTGGAAAAGGCAGTTATTAGCTTGTGAGAAGTGTTTTGTCTCAAGAATAGCTGTAGTACACATGTGCTTGGTTCTAGTAGGAAGAAGACCATTATGTCTCTACACCACTGTATCAGGATTCAGTCATTGCATGTGGTGTAGAATAGTGATTGCTCTGGTATTCTGGGATGGCCTCTTGGCCCCATTCGATAACACATGGTTAGACTTGATAGCTTTGTTGTATCATATTTAAGCAAGATGGATGTTTTTCTATTAATAGAAATATTCAATATTTTATGTTACAAGTATTAGATGTTCTAAATCATTCTACCCAGAAGCTGTCTTTTGCATTGTAAAAACTTTAAAACTAATTCACAAAAATATGCTTGAGAGTGTGGGATGTGCAGAAGGTATTAATTGGGACCTTTTCTAGTTTTGTTTGGCCTTGTTTGAACATGTTTGTGTTTTTTTAGAGATGAGTTGTATAATTCTCATATCAAGCTGAATTTTAATTCATGGGCTTAGAATGCAAACAAACAAACTCCCATCAAGGCACCAGTAGGATTATAGATTGCAAACAATTAAGTGCATCCAGAGTTTTTCAAAGAGCCGTTGAAAAAAAAATCAAAGCCCTGGATCGAAGAGGGGCAGACCATCAATGCCAATGACACAAAGGAAATGTTCACTTCTTGCTTCTTTATCCTGACGTATTTTAATCACACTGGAACTTTACAATAGAAAAACAATTTAAAGAAAAAGTCAAAACTCATGTCTGTCCTGGGGACACACTGATTACTCTTCCATGTACAGAGTGCTGTGAGAAGTTAGGAATATCTTCTTTTACAAGTGAAAATCTACTTCTGTTTTAATTTTCTAAATTGAAAGAAATGTGGAAATAGCAGAAGTAGTAGATATTCTGAATTTTAAACTGTGTAATTGAAAGTTTGAAGACATTCTCTAATAGAACCTAAGTTCTCTTTGATGTGGTAATGTATGGCTGAAGAGTTTGTGTAGCAGTACATAGATAAGTGCCTGCATGCCTGCACTCACAGAAGGTGATTAATTCACCTCATTGCCCATCCTTCCTGTCTTGGGTGACCATTCTGCTAAATTCTGTATTGGAGCAGAACAGTTAATGATACTTGATTTTCTGCTCAGTAAACATGCAGTTTGCCTGGAGTAGTGAGAAGGGAGGAGCCTGGGAAGGGTTTGTGTTGCTACAGTTTCCTGTATGTTTGAGGGCAGCAACAAGAAAGATGTTGTCAAACTCTGTTTTGTGGGCAGAGTAGCACCTTGGACAGAGGAGCTTTGACAACCCCAAATTCAGAGTGAAGTAGAAGTGTGGCCATAAAGATGTAATGGCTTTTGTTTAGTTGAATTCCCATTTTGTTGACAAGATGGTGAAGTACTGTGCATAAGCAGATTGGGTTGGCTTTGTTTCAGCTGCTTCCTAGCCCGACTCTTCTGCAAAATTAAATCTGGTGTTTCTCTTGTAGTTGTGTTCAGCTTTGGTGGATAGCACTGCTTGGTAGAAGCATCACTTCTGTTCCCTCACTGTAGCATTAATGTGTGAGTGCAGTTTGATGTAACAGGCAATTGTAATTCTTTCATATTTACTCTGGAAAAGGAGGAGCTTTTATGTTGTTTGCAAAAGAAGGATGCAAAATCTATCTGATTTTTATTCTGCCTAGATCAAAAATTGTGTGTCAGAAATGTTTTGCTCTGTGAGTTTATGTATAGAAGTCAGTTGTTAATTTAATAATCCTACAGTTAGAAATAAAGAAGCTAGAGGATTTTCCATCTTAAAATTTTGAAATGGAGGATGATGATAACTCTTTTTGAAGGTACATAAGGCTCTGTTTTATGTATTTCAGTAGCACTTAAAAAAAGCTGTCTCTTTCATAATATTAGTACACACTGATGTTTAAGCCTAGGGAACATGGTATTTTCCTTTTGCCTAAAACTATGCAGCAATACTTTTGCAGATATTTTAGCGATATCCAGAGACAACAAAAAATATAAATATGCTTAAATGTGTTAATGTTTGTCATTTTAAATGTCATATAGTGTATATGTATATATGTATTCTTATTGAGATTTTTTCAAAGCATATATACTGTTATATATGTTCCTGGTAGTACTTAATGCTAGTTGTATTATTATGCTGTACATTATCCATCAAACCTCAAATAGCTAATAGACTTCAATTTCCTCACAAATGTTTCCCCGTCCTCTGGGGGAGAGAACCTTCTGTAAACAATTAAAGACATTACTGTCAAATGTTTGAGTTTTGAGAAGTCTTAAAATTTAGCATTGCATAAACTTAGAATTAATTTGACAGTGAGATTTCTAATAACTGCTTAGGAGTTTTAGATAAGCACTGGTTTAAGATTGATTTGTATTTTGATATTCTTACTGAAGAGCAGCTACAAAGCAAAATCGTACTGCTGCTCTTTCCTAGCATAACTCGATATATTCAGAGTGTGTTGACTTTTCAAGAGTTTTATGTTGAAGTCTTCAGGTTGGAAAAAAATTAATAACAAGAATGCAAATACATTTGCAGTTTTCGTAATTTTAAAAGGTACATTCAACATGCTAAAAATAGAAAGTAGAGGCAGATGAAACCTCAAGTCTTAGTATGTTGTATTAATCTAGTGTGGGGTTTCCTTTCAACCCAAACCAATCTATTCTGATTCGATGTTCTCTTGGCCAAAACAGTTATCTTTTCCTCACTTTTTATGATCAATTGTTTGGGCTAAAAGGAAGAAGTCCTTACATCATGTACAATGGTCCTGGTTTTACTTTCTGACTGCTTTTTCAGTAACATTGAAAAATTATTCACTCTAATTTGGCTTAATTATGTCAAGAACTCTGGCTCTCCTATGGAATAGGGCACATTTGGCTGGGCAGCTATCTTGCACCCTGCAGGTGGGTCATTCTGTTCGTAAACTTGTTTTGGACCACTTGTCAGTGTTGTTTCTAACCCTTTTCTCCACAGATCTTCTGGTTTATCCTATATCCTCTGTAAACTGTACTATTCTCTTAATTTACCTGAGTAATTAATGAAAGTAGTACCAATCCCTTCAAACTCCACTGATGCATCATTCTGGCTTTCTAGTGAAGGAGGAGCACTGCTCTCTGCATGCAGTGACTTGTACAATACTGTTATATGAATCAGTGATCCACCTACCTGACCTTGGTGTTCTGAAATGGGTGGATATGTGCTAACGAGAAGGGAGTAGACAGTCTCCTTCATGGAACAGATTAAATTTAGGTAATTCTGTGATAGAAGGCTGAAATTACTGTGTGTGCATGTGTCCAGAGGAACCAATTTTACATTAAGTCAACTTATCTTATGCTGTACTGATAAAACTTCTTTCAGTTTAGGGGAGGAAATAAAATTCCAGCTCTTTTTTTGCCGTAAGATATTAACTTTACAGAATTGAACTCCAATTTCCTTTAGGCATTTGGAAACATGAGGGTGGAGAGGAAATGACATAACACAGAGCCATAAGCAAGGGGCTTGTGGGATGTGTATTTCAAGTTTGCCTATATTGTTCAGCACAAGCACTTTCAAACAATAGTTGCATAGATATTAACGTCTGTATAAGCATGTTTTAGTTGAGACTGCTGAAGTGTATCTGTTGTCAGGTATAGAACTTTTCATAACCACAGGTGTTTTTTAGACTTGCTGCAGCTACTTTTGTTAAGAACTGGCAGATATGCTTTGTAGAAGACAATGAATTTTCCCAATGCAAACAAAGTGAAATCTTTATTGCCACCTGTGTGAAACAAACTAGTGTGCAAGAGAACTTAGCTGGGAGTCAGATGTTCTGAGAAACTAAGAAAGCTGTTAACTGCAACCCCTCATTAAAAGGAATAACAAATTTTGTTTTGTCTTAGCTGTTGAGCCTTCTGCTAGCACAAATTAATTGAAGCTGCCTGTTCAAAGAGGTAAAACAGCACAATGAATCATACAGACATTGTTGGCAAAAGTTAAAGTAGCTTCATAACATGTCAGAGCAGCAGCTAATAAAGTCTTTCCAGTTGTTTTTAAATGACAGTTTTAAGAAACTTGGATAAGTACTTGGGTGAGGGAGGAGGATGAATTTTATTTGATCTCTGGGAATGAAGCTTGAACTTCTTCATCAGAATTTTTATTTTAAAAAATGTTCTTACAAGAAGAGGAAAGGCTTGATGTATGGCTAGAAAATAGCAGTGCTTTTCAATGGTTATTTAAAACTAGCTACAATTGTTTGCGCGAGTATGTCTTGATATACATTTAAGGAACTCACAAACAAACTCTTAAATTTTGAAAAAGTTATAGTGATACAACTTAATTTTTCATTTAACTTGTCTAAACTAGACTTTAAACTTCAGCTCCAGTCTTCTTTCTCTTTTTTTCTATTTTCAAAAATATGTGTTATTTAAAATAGCCTTTTCATTCAATTGACCAAAACCCCTGGACTCCTTAAAGTAAGCAGTCTTATGCTTTCAAGGTTGTTAGTGAAATATGAAAATAAAGCTTTACCTCTAAATTTAAGACTTCATGTGGTAATCTTAGGAATGATATATTGAGCAAATTCAAAATCAGTCTATCGAAGCATGATTTTTCTGATCTTTCCAGTGGTTATATCTGTAATGTTTTTAATGTAGCCATAATATTGTTTATAACATCATGGTCAGTTCCCTGTAAAGAGAAAACATCATTGTGTTTAGCAGTGAAAATTACTGCCCTTGAACTTTTCTCTTTGTTATGTGATTCGAAGCAAGTGTTTATACTCTCTCTGTATAGGAGAGACTTGGGAAAAAATATTGTGTTTGACATAAAACTGATAAGGTGTCTCTTAGGCACCTGGGATTAATCTTTATTTTATAACTTGTGAGTGAGTTTCAAGAACTTTCTAATGTCTAATTGTTGCATACTCATTGTACTGCAAATTAGAGAGGCAAAACCCTGCTTTGTGTCCAAATTCAGCTTGATTACACTTTCAAACTGAAAAAACTGCATGTGAAGTTTTCCAAGTCTGGGCCATAGGACTAGAAATAAGGTTCTTCAAGAAGAGTCTCTGGCAGTAGTAGAGGTGTTTACATTGTGCCTGTGCTGTAAAGTTCACTGGTTACGTGAGCTCCCTTTGGAGGGGAGAGGAGTGAATGGATCTGATTGCAGGCTTGCCCCTCTGTGCTACCCAAATACACACAGGTGTACTGTAAAGCAACAGGCTTACTGTTTGTCACGTCTTTTTAAGGTTCCTTTACACCTGTAACAGAAAATATTCAAAGAAACCAACCCATAAAAGCTGAGGAAGCAGATTTGCCTTACTCACCTGGGTGGTGTGTGCTGTTTGATATGAGGGAGTTCTAAATCATGTTCTGCTGACTTCAAGAGGAGCTTAGAAGCTACTTTAGAAAAACTTTGTTAATACTTTAGTTGTAGTTGAAAGACTGAAATTGGTTGAGGTGTTTAACTACTCCTTAACATAGCTTTTTAAAGATAGGTATAAGTGCCTATTTCAGATAGGACAGTTAGTGGCATAACTGCATTTATCAATAACTAGAAATAAGATTTGAAGCTGAGACATGCACTTAGGACAGATGGATGAGTTGGGCAAAACCTGCTATATTTCAACACTTCAGTGAGGTCAGTCACCCCGTTAGGGAATGGTTCCCTTATCGCCCCAGGTGGGTTTTAATGTGTAACTGTGATTAAAGATTGAGTGCTATCTTACTTCTGTCTCTCCAGGTGAAGATGGAGCAGGTAAAACTAGCTTAATAGGAAAAATTCAAGGAATAGAGGAATGCAAAAAAGGAAGAGGAATGGAGTATTTGTATTTAAATGTTCATGATGAAGACCGAGATGGTAAGTTTGTATTTCTAACAGGATCTTAAACCAATTTGAAAGCGGTGGTGGTTCGGTAGTGTGATATTTAGGATGTTTTTCTTTCTTTATCATTTGAAGGAGTCCATCTTAGGACAGAAGTGATTTGTATGGTAAGGAAGATTATCAGTGTAATTGCCTTAGTAGAGACCAGGAATGACCACTTAAGTGGTAGAGGAGGAGAGAAACCTGTCAAAAGAAAAGGCTGAAAAGACCAGGGAAGCAGACTTAGCCTCAACATTCTGAATGGATGTGCATTCCTCAGGCCCACAGGAAAAGGTGCCCAGGCTCCCATCTTCCATTTCAATTACTGTAGCAGGTAGTTACCATGGACCTACAGAGAAACCTTTGTCTTGGCAGCACACAATCTGCAGGACTATTATCATGGATTGAAGGGTAGGAAAATGTGCATTATGCTAAAGGAGACTTAAACAACAAGACAACCCCAAAATTTGGGTGAAGGCATGGCTAGAAAGTAAAAAGTATGTTTAAGATCCTGTTTAAGATCAAAATACCTGGAGTTAAAGGTTGTAAATAAGGATATACTGGAAGCTTTGGGGGAAAATAGGAATTCTTGTCTATACTGTAAGAACAAATACATGTAGGAAGAGAACCAGAAGAAGTTGGCCTGTTTTCTTTTTCTTTTTTTTTAATGAAATCAACTTCTTTCCTTACTTTCGTGCCTGGCTATTGGTGTCAAAGATGACTTGAAACCAGGGTTAAGAGGATTGAGAGTTTGATCGAAGTCAAACTTCTGTAATAAGTGATAAAAACTTACCTGACGGCAAAATGTAATTATATTAAGCTCCTTAATTTTGAATCAACAGCTCCTCTTTAACTGCAGAAGTGTCTGTGAATATTGCAATATGGTGGTTTTTTTGAGGAAGAAAAAAACCAATGGGATGGTCTATTTGTATGGTGATTGCCCTTGTGCAGATTGGAAGAATAACTTAAAAGTCCATCTCAATCATTAAAAACTCACAGTTCTTCAGTTTTTTGAATGACTAAGGTACATTCTGTACTATAAGAGCTATCTAGGCATATCACATTGGAGTTTTGAAGGGGAGATGGCAGCCCTTGAGAGCGGAGCAGACCAAGGGCTGAGAAGGGATGACTGAGTTCACCCAGTTCTGCTCCTCTAAGTTGCATCTTGAAAAAAGCATTTTTCCTCTCTAAAATGGTGAACAACTATTTTGGAAATGTTGATTTCTATCTCTGGATTCTCCCTTTCAGATGATGTATTTAAGATCTTCAGTTATCAGCCATTAAACGTCAGGGTTTGGAAGAGGAGGAGCTTGTCTCCACAAGCTGCAGTTGGCTGTGATGTTATGTATGTTCAACTGACTGATCAAACATGTCATCTGCTTTCTTCCTTGTATTTTACATGTCTAGAGAAGATATAATAGCCATTATGTAGTGGTGTGTTTCAAGTAAATCTCATAAAATGTTTTTTTCTTTTTTTGTAGACCAAACAAGATGTAATGTATGGATTTTGGATGGTGACCTGTATCACAAAGGCCTTCTTAAATTTGCAATGGAGGCAAGCTCTCTAAAGGACACTCTAATAATGTTGGTAGTAGACATGTCTAGACCTTGGACTGCACTGGATTCTTTACAAAAATGGGCAAGTGTTGTAAGAGAACATATTGACAAGTTAAAAATTCCTCCTGAAGAAATGAAAGAAATGGAACAAAAGTGTGAGTATTCTGCAAATACAGAATGACATAGGAATCCATTTAAATTTGCTTAATGCTTTCTGCACCATTTAATCTCTCCATTGCAATCTTTTTCATTCTTTGGAAATGTTACTTAAAATCAGGAGTTATCAAAGAAATCAAGCTTCAGATAAGTCTCAAGTAGGTATATGAACAATGCTAGTACTTTTTTCTAACAGAATAACAATTTAGGGGGGAAAAAGCTTTCAGAATGAACACACAGCTGAAATTACAATCTTGCATTTAAAATATTTTTCTAGATGAGATTCTCCAAGAAAAAAATAATTCTTAAGCTTTCAATTTTTCATTTTATTTTTTTATTTAAAAGGCAGGTCACTACATCAGCTTCATAATGGTTCCTGTAAATACTCAGAGAATCTGGGATCTGTTCTGTGCCTGCCAAAAGTGTAAATGTTGAGAGGGTTCATGAAAACATGGTCATGTCTGGGCCCTTTCTACTTGAAGATTTTTATCTTAACTATTATTGACATATATTTGTTTTGGCATGGATAGGATATAGTTCTG
Organism: Grallaria varia; assembly: GCA_013396735.1. NCBI lineage: Eukaryota > Metazoa > Chordata > Aves > Passeriformes > Formicariidae > Grallaria > Grallaria varia. Next base: position 257,547 of record VWZG01009497.1, read on the forward strand.
TCAGTGTCTTCTCTTTTTAGTTTTAAACTTGCAGAACACAAAGATCTTTCAGGTTTCCCTAAACTATCTGACTGAACTTGCTAGCATTATGGCTCCATATTACTTTTGGGCACCCACAGTATTTCCCTTGGGGTAATAAAACATGAGTATTTCCCATTCATCTCTCAGTGAATAACTACAAGGAAGAGCATTTGAGAAAGATGTGTGTTAAGATCAAATAGTATGATTAGAGTTTGTAAGTCTGAAGTCACTCTGTAACTGGTATGTTCTTAAGCATCTTAGTTGCCAGGTTGCTGAATAGGTATTTTAGAAATGTAGGTTGTAGCTTGTGTTGTGATAAAGTAAACTGTAAGGCAACAGCTGTAGATACTTTGGGCAGGGGGTGGGGGAAAGTTGGTTGTTTTGTTTCTCCTTGTAAGAGAGAAATTCTTCTAAGGGAAGTATCATCCTTGAAAATCCTATCTTCCTTGGAAAGAACTTGTTTAGGAGGCAGGAGCTGAGCTCATTTGGATGTGGTTTTTGTTTTGGTTTTTGGGAGTGGAGTTTGTGTGTGTGTATGCATTACACATCCTGACATGCAGTTTCAGGACAGGATTTTGCTGGATTAAAGTAGTAAGGATGCAATATCTCTGTTATCAAAAATGTGTAGCTGGTAGTTTTGCTTCTTTACTGACTTGAGTGAATAGAATAGTGAAACACTACAAAATCCAAAAACTGTAAGCAATGAGTCAAGAAGAAGTGCTACTCGTTTAGTTTTGTCAGTTCTTTTGTTCTTTTATCATCTGGTCTAATTCTTACAGATTTTGAGAGTCTGCACATTGGGTATAACAGAAGCCCTGGATACAATCCAGATGTGACTTGGAAGCTGTTTTTTGTTTTGATTCTCTTGTGATGTGGCTGCATGCGTTGCTAGGCGGGCAGAAGCTTGACGCTGCCAAAAGGAGCAGGGAGGAGTCTTGCTTGCCTGACTTCTGGCTACACAGTCCTGCTTTATTTTTCTGTCAGGCTCAGTGCTCCTGAGAGGTGGTTTAACTTGCTAACAGGACCGAAATCTACTGAGGGTTTATGTGTGTAGTTCTCTGGAGGTATGCTGCTGTGTTTGCCTTCCTGTTCTAGCAACTGTCTCAAAAACAGACCCTGTGAGGACTAGAACTTACGTGGAAAAGGGATTAGGTATTATGTAGCACCTGTGTGTGAAGGGTTGCAATAGCCCTCCCTCTTTGCTGAATTAATCTGTGTCTAATGAAGTTGTGTCTCTAAGGAAGACCTGAGATTGCATTTCAGTCTTTGAGCTGTGATGTACTAAATCAATCCTCCTTTTTACTGTTCTCTTTATTTGTATAAAGATTAGTATGTTATGTCATACAATGGGAATTTTAGGAATCCACTGGAGGACTGGTAGCACTGATGTGTGATTTTTGTTTTATGCAATTATCCCAGAACAGACATGATACTGTGCAGGAAATACTCTGTTGAGTGACTGGCATATCTTGGTGAGAACTCTGGGTCTGAAACACAGTTTATTTGGAAGGCTTTCACAAGCCCTCAGGCCAGACTGAAGTAGCACCAGTCCCTGAATAAGAGCCCAAATTGACTGTTCAGGTAGAGATTATAATCCGTGCATGTGCTTTTTGTTATTGTGAACTCAGAGATCTGCAGAAAAATTGAATAATCTTGACCTAATATAATTTTTCCTCTAGTGTGTTGAAATAAGTCTTGCTCTGTTAACTCCACAAATAATTTTCTAGGTGTGAATTTGGAGGGCTTCAGTCAGTCTAGTGAAGTTAACACAGATTGGGACAAAGGAGTGCAAATGTACCTGGGTAGTTAAGCTGCCCCTGTGCGTGGTGCAACTGAACTGCCTTGCTGCCTGACTTCCTTTGCTGAATCAGGATGTGCTACTCATGGAATGGTAGTCTGGGGTTTGGTTTGGTAGAATCCTGTTTCTGCTGTGTGAAACAGGACGTGTGGTGTGAAAGATACAGACATTTTATGCCTAATATTGCATCCCTGCCTGCAGGAATACTAAGTGACTGTAATTAGAGGCTTGAGTATGCAGCAGAACATAACAGGAGAGTTACAACAAGAATTAGGAAATAGAAAGATACGTTCTGACTTACCCTCTGTGCTAAATTTTAGAGTAGTATCTGATCTATTTTAAAAGCATACCAAACATCTTAAAATGCTATTAACTAATTATAAAGCTAGTTAATAACTAGTGCTTGTGTATTCTTTTTTTTTGTTTGTTTATTACTACTATAATTCACTGTACAAATAGTGAAGAATGGACAAAGAGTTTGTAGGTAAAACCTGGTATATAGTAGCCGCTAAGCAGTATGTGTAAGGCTTAATTCTATTTATTCTGACAAACCATTCCATTAATTTTGCCAAGAAGAATGGAAGGAAACTTATGTCCTTCAGGAAACAGATGAAACAGTAATCATTAATAGCAACTGCCTAGTGGTTCCACAGTGATAAAATAAAAATGGTTCCCTGTTGTCCTTACAGACAGTTTTATCATGTTCTTCTGGCTGCCAATCCAGCAGATCTCAGACTTGCTAGTTCTCTCTTGTGCTGCACAGAGCAAACAACTAGTCAGCACTAGGTGCATGCTCCATTTTTTTTTCATCATGAAGATGCAGAAGTACTATGCAATCAACAGTGCTAGAGATCAATGGCAGTGGAAATCATTGTTGAAATGATAAAGTAGCTGATGTTTTAATGTAACTTTTTTTACTTTCAGTGGTAAGAGACTTCCAGGAATATATAGAACCAGGCGAGGATTTTCCAGCTTCTCCACAGAGAAGAAATACTTCATTACAGGAAGACAAAGATGACAGTGTGATTTTACCCCTGGGTGCAGATACACTAACATGTAACTTAGGCATTCCAGTAGTAGTAGTTTGTACAAAGGTTTGTTTCATATTTTAGGTTTTATTCATATTTAATTTAAGCAACTCTGTCAATTTTGGATTTGGGGTGGGAAGCATGTGGTTATTAAGTTAATCTGAATAGACTGTTGAAGAATTCTTTGTTTAATATTGAAGGTTGGTTATTTTCTGGAACCTCTCATTGCATGTTATTTTGGAATTATCTTTTTCTTTAGTTCTCCCAATTTCCAAGGAATTGAGAAACACCTCACATCTGGGTTTGGTCACAGAATTCAGTTAGTCAATAAGCAACTACAATCCCCCTTGATTTCCACAGTCTTCTTTAGTCTGAAAATAGTATTTTGATAAGGGGTTTTTTTTTTAATATTTTGGATCTTTTTTCCTGAAGATGAACGTATTTGAGAGTTACAGTTAGTAAAGTGCTGCTCTATTAACTTTCCTCAGTTCTTAGGGTGTTTGCGGTCTCTTTTGGTTTCTGTTAGATATGTAACCATATTCTTAATCTAAAGAAAACAATGGTGTGGTTCTCCTGTGGCTGTTTTTGTTGTTTTTTCTGCCTCTGGTTCTTCAGTTCTCATTGGCAGTAAGCATACTGCATCTGCAGCCTCTGCTGGCCCACAGTGAAGGCATAAACCTTCTGATGCATATGCTGTTCCTTCTAACCCTCTCATTTGAGCAGCACCTTCTTTCTCACCTGACAACTCTCTGTTATTCTTCTCCCCACACCTTTTTTCTTTTTCTGCTTCCACATTCCTTGCTTTTGCTTCCCTTTGCAAAGGGCTAGTTAGTAACTGGATTAAAAACACTGTCTTGCAGTACCACAGTGTGTAAAAAAAAAAAAAAAATTGGGTAAAAAATGGTAATGTCATTTAGTGGTAAGTTTTCAACAGACTTTGAGTTGTTGCATTGGAGTGGGGAGGGGGAGTGAATGAAAAATGCCAGTCACTTTAACTCCCAAGTTAGTGCTGACCCAATATACGTCCATCAGGTTATATGTTAAAAATGTTCAAACTATCTTAGCAGGTTTTTGTTTTCCTTTTCACTCCCCCACCCCACTCCATCTCCCTTTCCCCTTGTGAATTGGATGTGTAGCAGCACTGCAATTTCAGCAAGTGACTGGACTTGGTATATTAATCCTGTGTTTATTTTGACAGTGTGATGCCATCAGTGTTCTGGAAAAAGAGCATGACTACAGAGATGAACACTTCGACTTCATTCAATCACATATCAGGCGGTTTTGCTTACAATGTATCCTTTAACGCATCATAAAGATGATAATGACTCAATTAAATCTTCATATTAATTATGACAAGCTTAAAAGAGTCTTTGAGTCTGTACAGAGTAGGATGCAGTCCCTTAACTGTAGCTGTCAGTCTGCTTCAGCTACCCCAACAGGGAACGCTGAATTAAACTTTTCAGTTTAATTTTATATTTTCACAGAGCTACAAGAGTCTCTAGCATGTCCCCTAACCATGAATCTCTTTATTTGCCTCCAGTTCCTTGATTAGGAGTCAGTTTGCAAAACAGCGCATCTTAACTGACAAGATCCCTAAAATAAAACCAGGATAATTTATTTAAGTATGATTTTGCTTCAGGTGCACATAAAGCATGTTGGTTTTGTCCTAAATAAGCAATCTCCTCTGTGTTGAGTAATTCCATGGGAGAAGGTTATGAGGGAAGGAAGGAAGTGTGAGTTGCTGTAGTAGGTAAAGTCCATTGCCTTGTCTTGTATTGGTACAGAGACAATGCACAGAAGCTGTTGGTGTCCTTTTATTACTTTTAAATTTAATTTTTTAAAGAAGTATATTAAATACTGCTTAATGTTGTTTAATCAGGTAGACATGCTGAGATCTAGATTTTAGATGCCAGTAACACCCACATTGTGTCATCATTTGTGCTGTGGTAAAGGGACGTTTAAGTGCTATTGGAGAGACAGTAGTTGACAGCTGGAAAAATCAGTCCAAGAACCAGAGACCTCAGCTGAAATGGCACTTCCTTCAAAGGGCTTCCAAGACCTAATTTTTCAAAATGGAATTATAGGTAACTGTAGTAACTCCTGGGGATGGAGGAAAAATAAAATATATTAGTAGGGATTAGCCTCTATGATTCTATATGCCATGTACAACTTGAAATTCTGTTCTAAACTTCATTGAATGGGAATTGAACCCCATTATGTAACTTGCTTGTAGAATTTGAATTTCAAGCATGTAGAAATAAATTAGGGGGTTGGTATTTTTATAATGACAAAGTAGAAATTTGTCTTTTATTAATCCTGTGCATAAGATGTGTAATTTGATACCGAACCATGCTGGAATACTAAGCACTGTTTTGGTCTTTTAGTGACTTACAAGCAGCACAATTCTTTTGCTTTTGTTTCATTCGAAAGCAAATCACTGTATATTGTAAGAACTTACTCTCCTAATTAAAAAACACAGGTGGGAAACTGGAAGATCTTTGGCGTTTTTGAAGCTACTAATGTTAATGTTGCTGTGACTGTGTTGCAGGGTGAGATAATGACAAGATATAACGGTATGGCATGAAAATTTTTGTTCACTCTAAAAGCAGAGACTGTTTGAAAGGCATCATAGTGAAACCACTGGTATTGTGGGCTTTGAAAGTGAGAAGAGCCTGTACTTTACTTGAAAATCAATAGTTAATTTGGCCTAAAACAAATGCAGAAAGAAATATTTAAATTACCTAAAGCTTTTTTTTTCAAAAATTAAGTGTTGAAAGTTATTTGACCTATTTGGTTTTGTATTCCCTCTCTAAATTCTACAGAATAGATGACCATTTTTTGATAGTTTAAAGGTTACTTTAGTATCTCTCACTAGCCACTAAACTAAGTTTTCTTTAACTCGTTTATTCAGATGGGGCAGCACTTATTTACACTTCAGTAAAAGAAAACAAAAACATTGATTTAGTGTACAAATATATAGTCCAGAAGTTGTATGGATTTCCTTTCAATGTTCCAGCTGTTGTTGTGGAAAAAGATGCAGTATTTATGTAAGTTATCTGCATTATTATGTATATATGACTACAAAATGTGTATGTGCAATACTGTAAAGCAGTGTTCAGAGCCTTTTTTGTTTTATGCTTTTTAAAGTTCTGTTCAGCATTCTCATGTGTTGCAGTTTGAGTGCCAGTGGTTGAAGATTACAAATATGCCCCAATGGGAAATGTTAAACCCAGAGATTTTTCTCTTTTCTGTTATGGTGAATCAGTCTCTACCTACTTGTACTAATCAATGATTCACTTGCACAGGAGAATGGGAGCTATGTCAGATTTCATGGCTTTCAGTTCTGTGCAGTTCAGGAATGCATAGAAGAATAGCTGAAGTAACAGTAGAATTTAAAGCCAAATAATCCTTTCTCTAGTCCTGCAGGTTGGGATAATGACAAGAAGATAGGAATATTGCACGAGAACTTTCAGACACTAAAAGCAGAAGACAGTTTTGAAGATATAATAACAAAACCACCAGTCAGAAAGGTAAATGGAGATGTTTTGGCACTCAACTTCTTTGCTATTTATTTACCTGTCAGTTTTTTGACTGTTTCTCTTTCTTTGAGACTAGGCTTCCAGCTTATAATGTGTGATAAACTCTGCAGGGTGTTTTCTTATTTTGTTCTCCAAGTTCTTCTTTAGTTATAAAAAAAATCATTATGTATTTTTGTTCTGTATAATGCTTTCCTTCAGCTTGCAGTTTTTTTCTTCTGCCACTATTACTTTGTTCAAGACTACAATTATACTTCTTTTAATAGATATTTGGTATTGAAAAGCCTGAATGTCATTTACCTGTTTATCACGTTGAATTACTGTTTTTAAGAACATTGCATTTTGCTCTGAGTTGCTTGTAACTTCATATAGTTGCTTGTAACTTGCTTTCTGGTTTTTTTTAGAGTATTTAAAATCAGAAGTCTTGAGACAGTGTAAAATGAAAAATAAACATGTGAAAACAGGTTCAGCATATATCCAGTATGTTTTCTTTCTCGTACTGTTTAACAAAAGGCTTTGACAGAACTACTTGTAAACATATATGAGGTTGTTGAACAAAATGCCAGCACCGGTGGACCACATGCCTACAGAAGTTATTGAAGGCAAATATTTCAATGGCTTTTTTCTAACAAAACTAAGATTTTGGGACTGATCATATTTCCAAGTGGGAATTATTTTAGCTGAGGAAACTAATACTATATCCTTTCTGCAATCTTTAGGGGAAAAAAATCAAGGCATATGTAGTAGTGTGTTAAATAGATGTCCAAGGAAAATAAAAGACAGTATTTTTTTGCATGATTATAAACTTTGATATTGATATCTGCCCTTGGGAAATTTTTTTACGAGGTTTTTTGAAAGGAGAGTACCTGCAATTTGATGCCTAGGGCTGGGATCTGTGTCCAGTGAGATGTCTGTGTCCAGTTAATATACCTGCCTAATACAATGCAGGTGGAGAGTCATGTTTGCCATAGTTACCTGTGAAGTAATACTAAGATGAGGCCTCAGTAAATTCACAGAGACATGAGCACGATGCAGAGTGTGTGCATCCATGAACATTTCTTACTGATGCTGAGACCCTAAACGTGCATTGATACCATTTACTTCAGTCCTCTTTTACTGAACACTTTAATGAACTTTTTAATGGGTCTTTCTACAAATATATCTGGAGCGTTATGCCTGACATGTCAAAGGAGTTAATGATACCTCTATTTCACTTCTAATTAACTTAGCCTAAATGGAATCATGAGGCAGCAGTCTTAAATATGGAAAATGTGATATGCAGTCATCATGGTATTTTTTACATGTACTTCACTGTTGAATATTTTGATCATATTCACCAGGAGATACAAAAGGAAATACATTTCTTACTTTCTTTTAGTCAAAATTACGTTCATGGTTTTGTATTGCAGTTTGTTCATGAAAAAGAAATTGTAGCGGAAGATGACCAAGTGTTTCTTATGAAACAGCAGGTAACTTTCTGTCTATAAATCAAGCACTTTTATAAAACATTCCCAATACAAATTTTGGGTTGTATTCTTAGTCACTGTAATATCTAACACTTCACATATATGTTTGTCTTTTTGCAGTCACAGCTGGCGAAACAACCACCTACTGCTGCAGGAAGGCCAGTGGTTAGTAATAAAAATCTTAAATATCATCACATGAAAATTATTCATATATTTAGAGGGTTGCTTTTATTTGCATTATAAAATATTTTTGATCTAATTGTTTTAAACTACACAGTGTTTAATGTGGCATCATATAGTGCCCTAAAATTGACACTTCACAGCTAGTCACGACAGCTTGTATTGACAGAAAGATCTAAATGTCATGGCTTTCCTTTTCATATGTTAGAATGCATCTAAGCAGGTAGTTTACTCCCCTTTCTGTCCCAGGAGTGTGCCAAGGAGCAAACTGTGTTGAGTGGATTGCCTCAGTGAGTTTCATATCCTAAATTTGGCACCATCACTCCAGGAATATTTAAGATTCTGGCATAAAATTAAGGACAAATGAAAACTGACATCATCTACATTTAAAATAAAAATAAAATAACAAGTTTAAATGGGGAGCCTGTGATCTTATAAAGGTAGCTTTACCTCTTTAGATGAACTGAAAACATCTTGAAGTAATGAATAATGCTTTTTCTTGTGGACTGCATTTAGTCCTTTCTGGAGTGTTGGTGGTATGTGTTGTCTTTTTGTAAAATTTGGTGTAGCTCCTTTGTGATTTAATTGGTGCAGTTTTCATTACTGTCAGAGGCAATACTGAGTAACAGATGGATTTTCAAGTTTCTCTTTGGGGTAAAATGAAAAGCTTCACTAGTGCTTTAGTTGCACTGAAGTTAATAGTTTTAAGAGTGTTATGTGCATAAAGAAACACATACACAATCAGCAAAATCTAATCCTGTGTCTTTGCAGTTGCATGAGATACTACTTTTAAAAAATGTTTCATTTCTTATATGCTTACAGTTTGCTTTTTGGCCTTATTCTTTCTTTCTTTTTTGTGATTTTTTTTTTTCCAATAGGATGCTTCACCAAGAGTTCCTGGTGGATCTCCTAGGACACCAAATAGATCTGTAACATCAAACGTTGCCAGTGTTACACCTATTCCAACTGGGTCAAAAAAAATTGACCCCAATATGAAAGGTACCTTTTCTTATGAGGGCACAAATGCAGCTGGGGAAGTAAAATAGTTGCTTTGCATGCTTGCTTTAATATGCATATTTAGATTGATTAACATGCTGAATCATTATTTACTTAGAAAATCTGTGTTGTTTTTGTGTTGTGGTTTTTCTCCCTTCCCCTCCTTGTAGCTGGAGCTACATCTGAAGGAGTCCTGGCTAACTTCTTCAATAGTCTCCTGAGCAAGAAAACTGGTTCTCCTGGTGGCCCTGGTGGTGTTGGTGGCAGTCCAGGAGGCGGTGGACCTGGAGGTGCTGGCAGCAACTTAGCACCATCAGCAAAAAAGTCAGGTACAGTTAAAGACAAAAGATCCACTCAATCCAAATTGAGTGGTGGATCATTCCTATTAGTAAAGTTTATCAGAAGTATGAACACTGAATGCTTTGTGTGTGTGTGTGTATATATGAATGCTTTATAGATTTGCTTTTATATTTTATGTGGGCTTTTGCTTCTGTTTTCACAGCAGTTTAGCATTGCCTTTTTTTGGCTCTCCGAAGAGCACAGAAGATCTTTTCATGTAGCTATTGAAGTATGAATAGTGTTTGCATGAGTTCTTAGTTTGTTCCTTTGTTCCCAATGTCCCAATAAAATGGCTTATGCTGCAAGCCACTTTTAATATTATTCAGGTAGATTGGGACTAGATTGGTTTTTTTTCTATAATACTGTCAGTGTTAAAATAGTCAGTGTTTAAATTTTCTTTTGCTAGCGTTCTAGCTCTGATGTGATGAATACTTTGAGTTTGGTGACAGTGTGTAGAAATACTCACGTATTGTCTTTTTGACAGCTGTTTTTATATGATGTAGTTAATAATTAGTATTAATCTAGTGATGTTTAATAGTGTTTGTGCTAGAGCTAGATGCAGGACTACTCTTGTACTTCTTGCTATTCCAATTTAAAATGTTTCTGTATTGCTTGAGAACCGATGTATACAGACACGTTCCTTCCATGCTTCCCCAGAGTTAGTAATGCTGCATTTAGGGGAGAATGGTGGTCACATTGGTGTTTACTTTCATGCAGTAAGAGAGGAGAAAACATTTCCCATAAACATTTTGTGTAGATTGATCCTAACTGGGTTTTTTCCCTATATGTGTGCACTTCCCTTTTTTTAATGGCAAAGATCAGTTGATAAATCAAAATCTGAGTACTTCCTAATCTGCTGTAGGCAAAGTCAGCAGTGCCAGTTTGAACAGCATATGGAGATTGTTCAAACAAATGCAACTGATGCAATATGAGATGCAGATCACCCACTGAAAAATCCAGTGGGGAGTGGCTGGGCAGCAGCTTTGGGTGATGCCAGCAAACAGAGGCAGTGCTACAGAAAAGTGATGTGTCCGGGGCCATGGCAGAAATGTCAAGAACAGAATTAAGCTATTAAGGAGCAAAACTGTTCTCAGAAATTTCCTAATAAGCAACAAAATTAGGGTTAGAGTGTAGCCAGTTTAATGTTGCAAAGAACTATATTTTTAAGCATTTATCATAAATACAACTTAAGTTTGGCTTAGATATGGCCTCCTCACCTTCCTCAGTATTTGCTGTCTTGTGTTTAGTGATATCTATAGTACTCACTCTTCAAATCTGAAACTTGGCTGTTAAGAGAGTAGTTTGGGATTTGAGAATTACTATTCCCTCAGCAGCTGTAGGAAATTCCTCTTATTATTAGTTGGAATATTAGGTGCTTTGATTCTGATACAGCATTAGCTTTCATCAGAGGATTTGAAGAGCAGCATAGTACATCTGGCCAAAATTACCTTTGTGGGTAGTTGTGTTAATTTACATCCTCAGAATGGGTTGCTGGGACACTGCTAAAATTACCTGTGTGTGAGAACAAGATACTGTGTACACTTGTCATGGTGTTAGACTCCAATATTCTGCACTGCCTTTTCCCATATTGTCTCCTCCATTATTGTGACAGAACACAGCAGCACAGAAACCTAGACTTTGGAGAAGAAGGATGGGGGGAAAATGGTGTGTATTTGAAGCTTGAATTAGGTCTGAGTGTGACTGCACAAATGTTTGTGCCATTCCAAGTTAGGGAAGAGGTAAGTGGGTGAGGAGAGAGAGAGATTTACCACCCGCAGGTCTGTGTGCATCCATGAGCAGCAGTGTCATGTTTATGCTGACCAAGTATGCAGAATTGACTTTACTGGGCTTTGTGGAACCCTGGCTTTACATTCAGAATTATTTCAAATACATATGATATAGAAAATAGTATAGAAGTAGTCATAACTGCTAGCCTTAATAGACTTTTTTTGTATTTTATACTTTAATTCTTCATATACTGACAGTATATAATTATGGAAGTTTTTTAGAGAAATCAGAAACATTAAAGGATGTGAGTTTCTCTCTACTGCTTCCTTTCTGTTTCTTTTTGTTTTGTCCTTATGCCTTTACTCTGCACCCAAAGCATGCAGTAACAACTATTAGGATTTGTGTAATTTAAAAACTAAAGGTACTACAGGTTTTCCATAAATGTGACTGAATATCACACTTTTATTTTGTAGGTCAGAAGCCAGTTTTAACAGATGTTCAGGCAGAATTGGACAGAATTTCACGAAAACCTGAAATGGTCTCTCCTACATCATCCACATCTCCCACAGAAGGTGAAGCATCTTGAAGACACCAAATAAAAGCAATTGTTCAGTTTTCTGGGATAATTCAAACTTGCCTCTGCCTCTTCCTTCAGTGACTGGAACTAAAGAACTGAAATCTCTTTCAGAACACAAACAATTGATGTCTGTCTTTCTTTCATATGTGTTGCCCAACTTTACAAAAGGGAGTTGTACAAATGGAAAACGGTTATCACATTGTGTAGGAGCACTGCTCACAGTGCAAGAATAGTAAATTAATTTTTTTCTGGGTTTTGTTGAAAAGTCAGTGTAATTCTGTAAAATTGCAAGTCTGTCCACTTAAGTGATAGGGGTTGCTTAGAACAGGAAAACTGATACACACCACAGGCACTTAATTTATATTGATTTCCCAATCTGTTAGGTAAGTTTAATACTATCTTAAATAGATTAACCTCTACACGAGACAACTACTGCTAGTTTTTGATAGTGAAAAATAATTGCACAAATCTGTAACAACAACGAACTCCAGTTATACTTGAACACTTCATTGGGAGTATGGTTTAAAAAAAAATCTGTTTGATACCCACTGAGATTTACACTGCGTTCAAAAACCCATGCAAAAGTTCATTCCAGGTATAAGACTAAATTAGTGGCCAGTTGTTTTGGTCTTTTCCTCTTTGAATAATTTCAGACACTGAATAAAAGATGTATAAAGAAAAAGCAGAGGTTAAATGTACAGATTATCAGCATCCAGATTTGTCTATATATATATGGCTCAGCCTTAATGTCCCCCACTATGTTTCCCACACTACTTCTGGTTTAAAAATTCGTCATCAAAACTGTAATCAGTTAATAAAGTATTCTCTGCATTCAAATTTAAATAACTTTCATTGAAGCCATGGTGTTCTTGTTTGTTTACAGCTAAATCTAAACATGTGGTGTAAAACATCTTAAAACATACTTTTATATTTTTATCTCTCAGTGAATAATATCACTGGTAGATATTTAAACTTCCTTAAAACATTGCTTCTGGAAGGAAGGGGATAAGTCTGCAGTGTTTGTTCCTAGGAATAAAACTAGCTTATCCAACTTGGTTGGTTTCTGCTGCACTGTGTTTTAAAAGCACACGACGTACACTAAGGATCCTGCTGATGACTGCAGTGTGTTGTCTAAGAAGTAGCTGACCAAGGTTAGGACTTGACTTAAGCTTTCAGTACAGAAATCTTGAATCTCAACTATTTCCTCTGTGAAATTTGTGGTCATTTTCTACTTACAGCCTCAGAATAGCAAGTGCATAACAGGTATATACTGATCAGATTATTGCCAATACACTAATGAATTCAGGTTTTCTAGTTTTTTTAAAAATCAACAAATCTTACAATAATTTCTCTGATTATTTAGAAACCTCTTTATTTTGAACATGGTGGTACTCTAGTTTCTGCATTCTGTAGTGGTTCTAGCAAATTCACAGAATCACAGAATGGGTAAAGTTGGAAGGGACCACAGTGGCTCATCTGGTCCAACCTCCTCAGGCAAGGTCATCCTGGAGCACATTGCACAGAAGTGCATCCAGACAGTTCTTGAATATATCCACAAACTCTCTGGGCAATCTGTTCCACTGCACAGTCACCTTCACAGTAAATAAGTTCTTCCTCATGATCAGGTGGAACTTCTGTGCATCAGTTTCTGCCCATTGCTTCTTGTCCTACTGCTTGGCACCACCAAGAAGAGCCTGGCTTCTTCTTGACACCCCGCTTCATACTTACAGATATTGATAAGGTCCCCTCTCAGTT
>VWZG01009500.1:0-29224 GCA_013396735.1 Grallaria varia
AAGCCAAGCCATGATGATGTTTAGATGCAAGTTTCATGGTTTTAATAGATGTTTGGTTTTGGTTTTTTTAATAATAATGACTGAATTGAATTCTTTGATTTTAACCAATAATGTAAAACCTTTGTCTTTTGGAATGGAGTTAAGTATATGAAGTTCGGACTGAAAAACAAACAAACAAAACCAAACCAAAAATGTGACCATCTGAAACTAGTGGGATGGGCGCTTTTTTTTTTTTTTTTTTAAATAATTAGTGGGAATTACTTCCTCTTCACATATTTCAGACCATAACAAAAACAAGATGAGGCTTACCAGAAAAGTATCTTGTTCCCTGTTTATATCAAAGGTCCTCAAAGAATCTTACAACACATCTCAGTTCCCCTTCGTTATATAACACAGAGCTGTACAGGACAGGTCTTGGCTTATTCTCCAATTATTTCTGCAAGTAAATAATTGCTCAGCAGCCTTCCATGGCTAGGATCTCAGCAGGGCTGGGGGTCTTGCGTGAGGGTTGGAAGGCTGGCGACAGGGAGTTGTCTTGTGTTGGAAATCTGGAGACCCAGTCCTGTTCGACAGTGATGTTAACCCAAGGGTCCACTGACCCGTGCAAGGTGTTAGTGGTTCTCTCCTTAACGGTCAGTAAACACACAAATGGAGTTTTGTGTGTAAGTAGTTATTATCACTGAGTAACACTTTGGTATCAGATAAATTTTGGAGGATGATTCTTGATCATTTCTGTTCCTGTAGGACATATTTTGGCATTAACAGCTAGGATTGGACTGGTGGCTTCTTTCTGCTCTTGGCCTAGTACTATTCCCAATAAAGGAAAGTTTTTTGTTTGATTATAAAACTTTTTTTTCTATCTAAGAACTGGTGTAATTTCTATGTTGTTAGGAGCAAAATATTATTGATAAAACTCTGTAGCTGCCAATATGATTTTAGTGGAATGTATTTACATTTGGTGGTGCAGCACTTCCTGAGAGCAACAGATTGCTGTGCAATTTTTGCTAATGTATGGTTGGCCAGCATCCCTGTTTTCTAACAGCATCATCCGGTGTGTTATTTTCTAGAGGACTTTTACAGTGGTTTCTGAGAGAGTAGTTGTCCCTTTAGGGAAAGATAAAAAACCTGAATCAGCCCTTAGGACTCCTACTCTTCATTAAACAGACTTCTCTTTTCATGATTGTAAGAGAATTAGAGAAGAGAGGTGGTGATAGTAACAGTAACAGAAAGGACGTGAAAGAGTCGTATGTTCTCTGTAAAATGCACTCTTTCTGGAAATACATGTAGGAATAGTGCTATTTGTCATTATCTGTTTTTAAACAAGAGATTTAGAGATTCTGAAAGAATGACTTCTCCAAAAACTGCTTTGATTGTGTCATATTCCTAAGGAGTACCAACTTTGTGATCTATGCTGCTTTTTTTGTTTATTTGTTTTTGTTGTTGTTGTTTTTTTAACGGCATCTTTGAAAATAATTATTCCAGAAAAGGAATGATTCTTTTTCTCCAGAGTAAGAATGTCTCCTTGAACTCATTCATTGTAACACAGTCCTACTGTAGGAGTCTGTATAAGATGCTAGATGAAAAGGCCTCCTTCATTAACTAAATGTATGTCCTAAGTGTTAAAGTGGAGTGCTAGTTAAGATTTTAAGTATTGTGATTTCAAACAAAATTAGGTAGTAAGACACCGTGGTTGTTATATGTGATTTAACAGGGAGACATCTACTTTAGAAAATGGCATTTTGGAACACTGAGGGTGAAATATCATTTTGCTTGTCTGTATTGTGTTATTACCTTGTGCACTAAGGTTTTTGTTATGTTTAAAGTACAGTAGTCCCTTTTAAAAAGAAAGTAAAAAAATTACTCTCTTTATTTTGACAATAAGTGGTGAAAAAATGCTACCGAAGTAGCATTTCACGCTTTTCACTAGTAGCATAATGCTATTATATCAGTGGTCTGACAGCTAACTTTGTGGGGTTTGTTTGGTTGGGGTTTTGTTGTTGTTGTTGTTGTTTTATTTTGTTTTGTTTTTCTAATGGTACATCCTGTAAGTAGAAATAAACATAGATAAGAAGGTATTGATGGTGACTCTGATGATAAGAAAGGGACTTGAGCACTCATGACGTGCTGAAATGAAATATGCCTGGAATGTTGGTCCTTCTCCAAGTTCCCTGAATGCAATTTAAAGAAGAATGCTAATACTGACAAAACATCTTTTGAAGCAGAAAGTAAATCTTTGTTTGTCCTTAAAAAGATAATGAATCAGAAAGCTTTTGCCTGACTTTATGGCTCTGCTCTGCACAGGAACTTTGTCAGAATGGAGCTTGACAGACACTGCTTCAGCAGTATCTGGATGCAACTTCTATTAAGAAGATGAGATAATCTGGGAAGCACCTTTCCGTTTCGAAGTGAAATATTTTGGATACCTTACTGTTACTGTTTGCTCTTCTTTCAGTGTAGTTCCATGTATTTAATTTTATTCACAGCTTTGAAGGCAGTTCGGTTACTTGCATGGTTCTGCATTTGTAAACATTTCCTTTGATGCATAAGGCAAACAAATCTTAGACCAGTTGTTCCACAGGGGTTCTAATCCTTTGAGGTAGAGAGAATTCTGCTTTTCACTGGAATTCTTAGGTATGAATTGAAAAGTTTTTTGTGAAATAAATTTTTATAAGAAATTTTGCAAAAAATACCATTTAATGTAAAACTGCTCTAAGTAGCGGGCATATATAGTGTAGCTCAGTTTCTAAGGGCTTACTCTTTAGTTAGGTTTAAAAATGCCCTGTTGGCTTACATTAGGTGTTTTTGCTCTGACTCAGGACAGGAACGGAGTGTTTCAAGTGGAGAACAGTCACTTAAAACATAGCTGTAGGTAAATAGATCCCAGGGAATTTTTGCAGTCTTGTCCTTTGTGCTTTGTACAGTGTTGTCTGATGGATGTGTCTGAATGGACTGCATGCAAGGGCTGTACAGGAATTGTTTGTGCATTTCACAAGTATTTGAAAGGTGAAAGAAATATTTAAAAGGCAATGCTTTCTGTAAGTGCCTCTGATGGATAAATGAATATAAGATGATTTATGACTTAATGTCCAAAGTTGAGGAGAACCAAAGGAAGTTACCTTAGTGATGATCTGGTGAAAGGATGACCTTAAAATACCTTACTCAAGCCTGTGCTGTGACTATATTCAGAGCTACTCAACATATCTTATCATAGTGCTAAGCATGCGGTTTTATTGGATAATAAGAAAAAACCACTGTTGTGAAAAATGTTCAGGTGTCAAGGCCAGGACAAAAGCATAGAAAGTTTTTCTGGGGGGGAGGCTGGTTAATTATTATTCTGGGAGTTATATTTTTTTCAGGAAAAAAATACATTAAGCAGCTGAATTAAAATGGTGTGGAATTAGCAAGAAAAATAAACTCTGCTAATTAGATAGGCTGGTTGGTTTTAGTTATTTTTAATTTAATTTTTTTCCTTTTCTCTTCCTAGGTCCTGGGCTGTTGCCCATAACATAATCATCTGTAGAATATTTCCCTTTTTCTGACTTGTAAAATGCCTTTTGCCCGAACTTCGTTGTTTGTACTAGAGCTGATAAAACTGTCTTCTTCGCTTATCTTACTAGCTATTTGAATAACCTTGAAACCATCTGCATAAACCTTTCTGCTCACTTGAGGCTTAATCTAGACTTAGAACTTCAAGGGCAGCAATACCAGGCATCCAAAACCAGAGACAACCTGAAAGTTTTACCTTTTGAGCACTGTGACCTTTTGGTAAAAAATTTTATGTATTATGTTTATGTATAAATAATCCCATATGATTTCTTCAATCGTGGGCTTAGAATTTTTATTTGGTGAGGGGGAGAGAGTGTCAGAGGTTAATATTTTTAATGTTTTCATCTTTGTTTTAGTGGAGATAACATTTGCATTTAAAACTTTGCTAGGATAGGTCCATTTGAAGTGCTTGCTATTTCCACAATTATTCTCAAACCCTGCCTGAATTTTATTTTTATAGCTGGAATGCAGCTCTTGTATGTTTTATTCTCATGTTGTGCACAGATGTTTGTATTTCTACTCTTTTCCTTGATGATTTAGGAATGCACTAGGAATAAAGGATTTGGTCTCACTGTTGAATAGTTTTCAAAGCCAAGAAAATACTGTGCATAATTTCCTTAATGAAGTCATAATAAAGTAATGCTTTTGTTTTCTGTTTTTCTAATGCAGTAGAAATCAAATGTGGAAGAGAAAATCAAATTTGGTATTTGAAAATATCAAAACTAGCATTGGCTTTTGCAATTATCCACTCAAAACCACCGGGAAAGAGCTCCAGAGAATACACAGAGCACCTTGCCAAGATTGTATCTGGACAAGATTTTGGTTGGAAATGGAAAGTTGAAGTGCTGGAAGCTGAAGTTCTTCGATTACGACAGGAACTTCTTTTGAACAAGTTCTGTCCAAGATTCTGTTTAGAAAAGAGTAAGTTTCTCAAATAATTTCTGACTATGTTGCAGTAACAGGGAGCCAAACAGTTTTCATGTTGCCTGTAGCATTTCTTTTACCTAGATATGACGGTCTTCAATGTACAGCTTCTGTTTTTCCCAAAGCTGTGAAGTAGTGGAACACTTAATTAATTTGTAACGGGATTATACTTGAAAATTTGGTCTTTACACAGAATTTGCATATTTAACCTTCAGAATCAATATGTATTATACAGAATAATTGCAGACAAAAATTGTCAATACAAAAGGTTACTCTATAACCTTGAACATACTACTTTGTAAGAATATCAATGTACCCTATTTACATTTGGAATGTCTTAGACATATCGCATATTTTTTAACCACTTTGCAGATGTTTAAAATCTGAATTTAAGCCTAATGTGTTGGAAGCACTAATCCCTAATGTGTATAACAAGAAGGTTGGACAAGCAAAAGACTGTATGTCTGCTGATTCTGTTAATGTATTGAGACCATGGATACTGTGAATGGTTTTTTTAATGGCATATGATAAACTATTGTGAGTCTGATATTGTAGGATTCAAGAAAGCTGTTAGTTAAAGATGAAAAAAAAAAGAAAAAGATAAAAAGATGGGCTCGAACGGCACTGTTTGTCTGACTTACGCATATGGAGTGTCATGCTTACTACCAGAGATCAGTGGCACAGGGGGAGCTTGGAAATCAGGCAGTGGATGTCTCCATGTTCTGGGGAAATATTTCCCTGGAAGATAGAGGTCAAAGCGCTCTGGGCTGAAGGAGAGAGACAACTCACTGTTGAATGGATCTCTAAAATCTAGATGTGTAGTTGATTTATGACTTGAGATTTTTAGAAGGTTCCCTCGTAGAAAACTTGATGAAGCTTTACCACACTGCTTTTGTACTGAAACGTTAGCTTCTTTATTGCCTTGTAAAAAGATTTCTGGTTTCTAACTTTCACTGATAGGGGGGATGCATTAGACTTTAGTTAGAAGCTCTAATGTTTTATTCATTTAATTTTTGTAATAGACTTTCCTCTCTAGAGAATTGATTTAATGACTGTTCAACTTAGTTATTATGTGTCAGTTCTCTGCAACCGGTTTCAAACATGAAGTCTAAGAGTAAAAGGTACTTTAAAGATGCAGTTTGCAACAGATGTCTTTTGTTGTGAGGAACTGATTGCAAATGATGCATATGATCAGGAGAGATTTATTAACATTTAATGTCTGGAGAGGATATGCTAATTGTGGATTAAGCAGAACACAGTAAACACTAACCAATTAGCAAAACATTGCAAATAAAAGCAAATCTTCTGCAACTTCTAGGTCTTCCTTTTGAAAGATTCTTTGAATTTTAATTATGAGGAGGGCAGAGAAAAGCAACTGTCCCTAGCAGATAACATCCCTTGCATAGGTTGTTAATTTTCATTGGCCTAGTCACAGTGAAGCTTGTTTGCAGACATAAAATGTATTAAATCTTTTCTAATTTTAAATGTCTACAACTGCACAAAATTTTCTGCTTTTTCTTCTTTACCTGTGCAGGGAAATAGCATGCTTAGTCTGCAGTTTATGGTTCAATGGGCCCATTGCAATGCTTACTAATGTAGATAAGGTGAATTGTCTGGAAAAGACAATTCTAGCAGTAATCTGACTGGCTTAGAGAAAGTACCATGATTCCCAAATTGCTTAAATAAGCTGCTCTTCTTTTATTTTTCAGTGCGTCAGCAGCCTCTTGAAACACATCTGACCAATTCTTGATTTTTAGAGAAGCCAAACTTCAATTTCAGTCTATTTTTAGCTAATGGATGAATATGTGGTATCCATAATCCTTCTATATTCCTTCAGTTTCTCCAGGGTTCAAAACCAACACCCTACTGATTTGAAGGATTAGCATGTAGCTGCTTTTTCCTTGAAATTTTTGTTTATATTTGTGACTATAGTGTGTATAAACCTGTTAGACAGAAAACCTGTTGACATATGAAACATCTGTGGGAGTTCACATCAACCCCACCTATATTACATGTTGTCCAAGAGAAGTAGGGCATAGTCTTCCTCTTCCGTTTCTCTTAACCACTGGAGTGTAAGAGCACAAAAATTTGTAGAAAATCTGAACTGCATTGATTCCTTCATATGGTTTTTCCTTAGCATTAAAAGGACACTTTCAAATTCTTGGAGTCTAACTTTGAGATGGNGTTCTTTTGACTCTGTGTTTTTTGGGTTTTTTTCGTCCTTAAAACTTGGTATGGCATGTGAACTGTTTTGATAATGGATTTGAGCCATGTGTTATTTTGGAAAGAGGATGTTTGTTGTCAGATGTAACTGCTAAGTGTGCATTCATGATTCCAGTGGCATTGGAGACAAATGCTCAGTCTTTGCTTTTCGAGTAAAGAAAGATCATTCCTAATCCTAGGTGGGATATCTGCTGGTGAGATCTACACATTCCTCTGGTGATCAAGATGATGATGTACATTAATAGTAGAACACCTGTGGTTGACATATATAGGAAAATGGCCATAGGAGCAAAGCCTTCCTGAAATAGGGGCCACTACACTACTGACATCTGCTCCTGAGAAAAAAAAAAAATCCTTTCTTATGTGTTGTGCCAGTTTTGAGATTTTTTTCAAGCCTACAGAGGTTAGAAGTTAAAGGTTGGCTACCACTGAGATATGAAGGCACCAGGAGGTCAAATCTAAGTTGAGAGAAAAAATGGTAGAAGTGGTGTTTCATCCTGTTCACTTGAAAGCTACTGTGGATCCATCAAGCCATCTATATAGTTTGCTGTTGATGGTATATATAGCCCAAGTTTACCACCTAATATCATACCAGAGACGTGCTCTTTAGGGCTGAGGATAACTAGGCTTGTTCTAAGCACCAAGTAATCTGCAGGTATCATGGATGCTTTTCCTCCTTCAGTTGTTTCTCCAGCCTCATTTTTGGAGTTGGTGTTCTGCTTAAAATGATGCAGCCTCAGCTTTTCTCTGGCTTTCTTGTGTTTTGTTTAACAAGTCTATAGATACAAGAATACTTGGGTTTCACAAAATCCACCACCAGAAAATCTCATACAGTAAAGATAAGATGCTCCATTTGTTTCTGCTGATGCCTCTTGAGAACTGAAGAGTTTGAGTCCTTCAGTCAAGGTTCATTTTGCAGCTGTATCTTGCCTGCTCTGCATTCTGAGTGGTAGAGCTTTCCTCTCCCACCTGCTGTTTCTAATAATAATAGGAGGTATTTGAGAGGCTTCAGGAATGATTAAAGACTGCCCACAGAGTTTTATTTCCCTGATGTGAGAAATTTGTGAGCTCTTCGAAGCTGTGATACGTGTTTTCCCTTTCCACATAAAGTTGCACATAGTATAATGTGCAAACACATGAAGGAGAAAGAACAAATTATGCATTTTTTTTGAGGATGTGTTGTCTAAACTGTTTTTGTCCCACATGAGTAGTTCTTTATCCTCAGAGACCCTAAAATAGTTAGAGGTGCCTAACTTAGTGGAAGGAGTATGCTTTGCTGCAGGTAAACTGTTCTGTGGTGTGAGTTGTTACAGTTTAATGTGTTTATAAAATTGCTCTGGTGTATATTCAATGACTGTGCTGTGTCTGCAAGTTCCTTATTTGACTTACTGTTCAGTTGCCTTTCTGAATACAATTCCTTGGTGGTGCTTGGGGTTGTGTGTCAATCATCTGAGGAGAAGGAGAAGCAAACCTTTTTGTAATTATCTGTTCATTATTTTTCACCTTGACAATATTTTCCTGATAACTATGCCCATGGGTAGGAAAAAAGTAAAATTTTATATTAAATCAAAGTTTCTTGCCTTTCTTTGATTCAGACTGAAATTTCACAGTAAGGAGGATAGAAACTTCTTGGTGTTATTCCAAGAATAAGGATATAAAGTATTTGAGCCTTCCGTTGTCATTTTGCTTTGGGAGCTACATGAAAAGATAAAGGGTCTTACAAAGCATTGATGAATTGATAGATTTATGGATTGAAGCACCTGTCTAAGAAAAATTTCTTCACTGTTATCAGCTCATAAAATCAATGATCATATTGTTTCTTGGCAGGCTCTTTTACAGAGCTCTGAAAAGCCTGCAGCTGTTACTCCAACCTAAGAAGGCATAAATGCAGTACTCTACGCTTTTTTTTGCCAAGCATGTATTTTAGGAATGACAGTTTAAAGTATAGATGTTTATTGCCTTGGTTGCTTTTGGCTCATACTCTTAAAGAGTTCCAAATCAATTATTCAGGGTATATGTTTAGCAAAACTTGTATCAAGTATGTGTTCTCTCTTGCTTAGGTTCATTTTCAGTCTTGGTTCATGCTATTCCCTTCTTATGCAGGGGGTAGAAATTTACTGAATTGCTTGCTCCTCTCATTAAAATAAAAATCAATTTGTCTCCATCCTGTCCCTTTTTAGAATTAGAATTAGTTTAGTCTTCCTTTTATAGATCCTTTACAGGAGAACTTCATCTGCCTGCCCCTCCTGTTCTAAGCCTCCAGTGTAGCATGTGGCTGCCAATCCACCCTACTGTAGTGTGTCTGTATGCTTAGGGAAACACTGAGCTCTGAGTTAGAATGTGATTAACATGAATGTCTGATTTTTAACTGTACTCTGAGGCTGTATTTGACCTTTCAGGTTACTTTCCCCTAAATTCTAATATCTGTGTCAAAGAAACAACTTGTATCTCTTTTGGAAATAAGAGCCAGAAAAAAGCAAGAGGACTGTAGACTAGAATTTCCAGGTTATCATGAGATGTTTAATTAAAAGCTGTTTCTTCAGGTCAATATGTTTAAATGAGCTGCTGTTACAGATTGCTGTGTCCTGTCATCACTTTTTCTCCCCTGGTATTTGGCAGGAAGCAAGGAATGCAAAAGCATAACAGTAGCAAAAGAATTGTCAGGCTCGGAGGTGTACCTTTAAATTTTTTCTTTTTCTCCATTCTTTCTTCCAAGGTGAGAGGATTCTCCATTGGGCAGCAGTCAACGCTTAGTTTGATGTTGCCATGGAAAACAGTCCTGATTATTTTTGTCTGGTGCTTAGGGATGTGCTATTTCTGCATAGAGACATTCTTCCCTTCCTGCCTCTGCCCTACCCCTCCCCCTGCAGAAAAAAAAAAAAAAAAAGGGGTTCTTCTCTCCATACCGATCCATACGGGCTGCCCAGTGTGTCATCTCAGCCTGTTTCTCTCTAAGGCATAATGATATCAGACAGACAGCACTTCAAAAAGGAACTATCAATTGACATTTTAAGTGTACTAGTGTACTCCCATGCTTCTACCAATGGAAATCATGCAAGCAGGCAGCATTGCAAGGAATGCCTCACAACCTAAAAAGTATTTTATGTTTTATGAGGAGAGCAGAGAATTGAGAACAGATCTGTGAGATGGCAGAAATGAAGTTAAATTGTGTTTAGCACAGATTTATAGAAATATGGCTCTTGGAATATGATGATGAGATAAATCTGTTCTCCATAATTGTAGTGACACAATGGGGAACTTCATGTAAACTGAGGCCTTTTCAGGATAATTAAATAAGTTAATTTGCAATCTGGAAAAAGCACCAGCTGGAATGTAATGATTCATTGAAATCTCAGAATACTGCTCCTTCCATGGATATCAGGCCTGTTTTGGTTGTGGCAACTTTCTCCTTTTGAAAGCAGATGCTTTCTGTCTTATTCGATGACTTTGCTACAGATGTTCTGAGCACATACTTGGGGTGAAGGGACCCAAGAAGCATCCTTTTCATTTCAGATTTCTGTGTAAGGAACCCATTCAGAGGCAAAACCAACCCAATTGTCCCAGCAAGTGAAAGGGTTAGTTATTGTTAATTGCCTGTATAGATCAAGCTCCTTATTAGGTGCATAGTGATTATTAGGAATAAGGTTCATAAAAGCAAATGGGATTCATAATTTAGTGTAGATTAATTTCTTTTCTTCTGGGTAACGATGATAGTCTTGGGGAAAAGTAAGTGTATATGGTAAAAGCAGGGTAAGAAGTGTGGCCATGGCAATTAAGATCCTCTTGCCTATAAGTCTACTCTGGGAAGCTAGGGATCAGTCACATTTTTCACTAGAAGTACAGAATCACAGAATGGTTGACATTGGAAGGGACCACTGAGGTTCATCTTGTCCAAGCCCCTTGTCAGGCATGGCCTCCTAGAGCGTTGTGCAGGACTGTGTCCAGACAGCTTCTGACTATCTCTGAGAATAGAGATTTCCCAGACTCTTTGGGCAATTTAACCTAACTCAAATTTAGAATCTCAGTTCCTCAAGCAGATCTTTGTGTCCTTATGGATATATAAAGGGAAAAACTAAGTATTTATACCATGTTATATTCAAGAAAAGAGGTGTTTTTAGGAAGGCGCACCCTAGCTGATTTCTTAAAGAGTCCACCTCATTTCAACCTTCATCTCATTACAGTTGCGTCCAGGTCATTGCTGCCTGCATTGACTGATACTTCAGGTCTCAGCAAAACTCTGTTTGTTTCACAACAGGCAGCATTTTTATTAAGACATAGTACTTCCAGTTCAGTACCGCTAGTTCAGACCTGCAGTCTGTAGGTAACATTAATTCACTTAATACCTTGAAATATCCCCTATCTAGCTTAGAACTCACATTCGGTCATGTAATTGAGATGGTCAGTGTTGTAAAACTTGTCAGATCTTTTGTCATGAAAGCTGCTTGATGAGCATTAACTGACCCATATATGTGTTTGTCACCTGATTATTTGTGTTTTCATATCTTTACTGCAAGTACTTATTTGATTTGAACTACAAAATATTTGTGTTGTCATCTACAGAAATCCCTTAAAAATTAATGTTTATATACTCAAAATCCTTCTCAGTTCTTACTGAATTCTACACATTTAGATGCTTTATATAAGGAAAATCCCTAACAAATTGACGTATATGCTTCTAAGCTTTCAGAGAAGCTTTTAAACCCTGGCATTGAACAATGACTTGAAAATTTTACGTACTTAGTCCTATATTCATTTCTGTGAATTTATTCCTAAATGGGTTAAAGTATGTCATCGTGCACCTTAGCATTAAAAAGCATTAAAAAAGCATCATAGATTTAAACAGAGGACCTTTTTTTCCAAGCTGGTTATAAAAAGACCCATGGAAATGCAGATGAAAACTGTGGGATACATGGCTTCTAAAATTTCTTCATTTGGAGAATCCTAGAATCTTTTTACTATTTTTTCATTATTATTTCAGACTAGTGAAAACAGAAGTTTGTTTGGCTCTAGGTTAGGACATGATATGCTAAGCGTATAGGAGTTCCTGAGTGGGGAGAGCTGGGTTTTTTTCTCAACCAGTCAGGTTGGTTAGTAATGTAAACAGCAGACAGGATTACACATCAAAAAGAGGCAAAGAAAGTATATGGGTTTTTTAAGAAGAGAGTAAACTTGATTCATTGCCCATGGAAAGTGCACTTCAGAAAAAAAAACAATCAATGAAGATTAAATGAAGAATAACTAAGAGCCCTGAAAAATGCAGAAGTGGACATAATTTTACTTAGGTTTTCATTTCCTTTTAGAGGTTATTGACTGAACACCCCCCTGGAAAGCAGAATGCAATATCATCAAAGAGATCTCTAAGATTGTCTCATTTTTAATTGTCTCTTACTTTTTATTCTAGAACTGGAACTGACCCTGTTGAGTTTTAGGATAACTTTACATGTCTAACATAATTGGTTTTGATTTTCAAATGATAATCCATGCATATGCTCATGCAATGAGAGAGTATTAACAATGTCTAATGCCAGAAGTGGAAGTAATTTTTTCTTTGCAGAATTCAGATGATCTCTTCACCCTGTTTCTTACCTCTGCCACTTTCAAGCCCGTTTTCTGTTCTACCATCTCTGTTGGTGGTGGATCTGCAGGTATATTAAGTTTTCCAAAAGACTTGAAGACGATTTTACTATTCTACAGCAAGTTCATCAGTTCAGGATGCTTCTTCAATTTTTAAATGTTGAACTACATATGGCATGTGGCCTTCCTCATTCAAATGCTGTCTGGTCTGCGGCAGTAGTACAAATGTCTAAGAAAGTACCTTCCATCACTCCTGCTCCTGCTACATGGCTATTATACAAGGTGCCTCTCTTACTCCACATTGGGTAGTGAGAGAATGAATTTGGGAGATGGAGTTGACTTTGGTGTTTCCCAGATCTCTGCTTTCTTAGGACTCACATCTCACTGCCCTGATGAAAACCTCTGTGTTTTGTGGTCTCAGAGCAGTATGCACATTCGAATTCTGGTGCCTACACACCTACTGTACACAGTATGCAAGTCACTCCCCTGTCCCTT
This sequence comes from Grallaria varia, assembly GCA_013396735.1. Classification (NCBI taxonomy): domain Eukaryota; kingdom Metazoa; phylum Chordata; class Aves; order Passeriformes; family Formicariidae; genus Grallaria; species Grallaria varia. The sequence continues at coordinate 12,763 of VWZG01009500.1, forward strand.
AATGACTTCTAGTTTTCAGGCCATACTCTTTCTGCAGTCATGGATATGTTTAGAGAGATGTCAGTTCTTCAGCCTTTGTGCCTCAAGGCTCTTCTTGTGACCGTATCTTGCTTTGCTTGGGGCTCAGCATCTTGGTTTTTCAGCTCTGGATCTTAATGTATTAAGGAGCTAAAGTCCTAAACAAGAATTAAGAATTTCAATATTTCCTGAATCTGATATGACATATTTAAGGACACTGCAAAATTGCTCGTGACCAGATATTTCATTACTTATATGAAGGCATTATAAAATTTTGTGGCCAATTTGCACACACTAAATTTTCATATTTCTCGTTCCAATATATTTCTACTTGAATGTTCTTGAAATTACTGTTTAAAGATTCTTGTTAGTGTGAGGCAGGCTTAATGCTGTTCGTGGGTTTTTTTCTCTATACTTAATAACCACATGGTGTGAATGTCAAGACTGCTTTCTTATTTAAATAATAGGTAAGTACAAAGTGATTAGTTTAGCTTCTTTCAAGAAATAAAATATAATTTATTTCTAGACATTTTGAGGGAAATAATGAGAATCTCCTGGTGGGTTATTTATTTATCTTTTTTTAAAGATGACTGCCACCTCCCTAAATTACTAGAAGAAAGACATGAGCAAATATTTTTAACGCATTTTGTATTACTCATTTAACTGGATATATGCTGATATTTGAAACTAAAACATGGTTTTCTGGAAGCTCATCATGAGACAGGAGTTTGTTATGTCAGTGCATAGGAACCTAAGCATAAATGCGACATTGTCTCCTGCTGGAAGCAGTGTTTCATTGAATATGGTATCTCTTTTATTTGAGAACAGCTTCCTGTGGATATTGCTGTACTATCCTTCCCTTTTTCTTCAGTGAACGTACTATTTTTTTTTTTTTCCACATAATTCTTGCTCTCTTCCTTTGACTTCTGGCATTATATCCTCATGAGCAACTTTCATGTTGCCCCATGGGATTAAGAACAGGAATAAAATACTCACATAGCTGAACTCATAGTGGATGGATTCCCTAGAAGGGCTTATTTTACTTAAACGGCACCAAAACCAACTTTCATTTTTTTTCTTTTGGAATGTGTTTTGCTCAAAACCCTTGGGAGAGAAGACATGAAAGATTGATGCCTGTTCATTTTAGTCAGACCATGGGAATTGTGCTTTGTTTATTTGCTTCTTTCCAGGTTTGGGTATACAGAGCATTTGGAAACAATGTTAATCTATAAAATGCCAGGCCGGCCTTAAAAGCCCAACTTTTCCTACCTCCTGGAAACACTGGTTGATTTCCCTGCAGTTAACCCTTTCATTTTGACTCTGTAAAAATCCTGTGCAATTTCCAATATCTCTGAATGTTAAAGTCATGCAATTCAGCAATAAAGAAATAAACCGTGTTTCCAGTTTTGATCTCGGTAGTAGTAACCTCGTTGGATGATCTGATATATTTTCAGGAACTAAAGTAATGGTCAGAATTCAATTTGAAATTGTGAATTTAATGTAGTCTGTATAAAAATTTTTGAGTAGTGTTTTATTAGCACACAAAACACTGTAGGTTGCTGCCTAGGGATATTTTCTCTGTTAAAAATGCTTTCTTTAACTTGCTGTGAGGTATAACATTTATTTGCTCTCAGGTCAAACTAAGTATAAACTCTTTTATTAATTTAATAATACAAAGACAGGAGTATGGTATTGCTTCAGTTCCTTGTAGAAAATATGAACAGTATATGCAAGTTTTTTAAGACTGAGAGGAGAAGCAGTTTGTGGCTCTACACCGGTAAGCAGAGCAGAGCCAGGAGTGCACCAGATGGGGTTCTAGCCTTGCCTCGTGGCACCAAGATGTTTACGTGTGTTGGGCTTCCACTTCATTGCTCTTGCTTGTTTTGACTGTGATCTTTTGACGTAGGTAGCATGTAGAACAGGTGTCTGTTGTCATCTAGTACTGAATTTATGCCAAGAGGTACTGACTTAAATGTATTTAATGTGTGAAATGGGATGAAAGAGATTCTATAGTAGTACATGAAAGCAATTTATTGGTGTAATTGCATAGCATACCTTCTGTAATGTCATTTTTCTGTCTTTGAAGAAGATGGGATGAAAGAGGTGGTGATTGGACAAGCTTTTGATTCTGAATGTTTTTCTTTGTTAAATAATGAAAAAATCAAGCGTAATGTTCTGTTCAGCTTTGCCTCTGTTAGAATTCCTTACCTGACTGGGTAGAAGGAGTACACATGAAGGTGAATATCTCATTTGATGCAAGTATAGTAACAGAACTTTACCGGCTTTTAAAAGCTGTCTGAGTTCATGAGAACAAAAGTAATCAAAATATTTGGGGGACCAGAAATTTACATGCATTTTCTTTTATAGGAATTAATGGGAATATAGATATCCACTTAAATTGTGTTATATCTACTTAGATTATATGTATGAAAACTTAAAATTCCTGATAGTTTTAAACTCAAAATTACTGTTTATATTACTGTGAGTATAAAACATCATGTTCACAAATAGGCACTACTTTGTGAAAATTATGACTTTAATGTAAAAATATTATCTTCTACAGCTGAATTCTGGTCATGGGGAGTTCTTGAGGGTCAAAATACATATGTATTACGTGATTTTTGCCTGGAAGCACCTTCCATAGGCATGTATTTATGCATTGCACAAATGTAACTTTCACCTTTGCATTTCAGGAAAACCAGATGCCTCTGCTGAAACTCTTCTGGATCAGGAATCTGTAAACTCTACAAGTTACTCAAGCCAGCTAGAAGACTCTGGATGTGATGTCTCTAATGACACTGCATTTGATTCTTTAGGCATAACTTCAGATTTTCACCAATCTGAACATAATGTCAACATTTCTAAACGGTGGTTGGAAAGAGTTCCCCCATTGAATCTTTGCCGTACTAGCAAGGAGCAGTTTCTAACTGCTCCAGTGCAGTTTTTACAACATTTGCTTGAAATAAGAAAACTGTCAGAAGGAGGAATTCTTCAGGCAGACTTCTCAGAGCTTGAGAATGATTCTTTCACCATATGCAGTTCAGTGTCTCAGTTAGTTGATGGACTGATTGTTTTTTACAACAGTCCTAAATTTCCAACTTCAGATTTTCTTACTGAAGCAGTTTGTGTTCTGATCAATTTAATAACTGATACTAAACTGTCTAATCATGTTTTGAAGAAGTGTTTCAAGAAGCTGGAAGAATTTAAGAAAAATCTAATTCAAATTATTTTAAGAAAAAGCAGTGTCAATAGGGTAAGTTTAAAACATCTCCCATCTTTCCTACCCTACTTCAGTATAATGTAATGTTCTTCTGGTTTTATGCACTTTTTAAATATCAGTTTGTCTTATTATATTTTGAAAAGTATTACTCAGAGAATTTTTGTGATTGTTGTTTTTTGCAATATGGACAATAAATGCTCTAAAGTATTTGAAAAAGTTCTTGCTCATGCATGCAGGAAGTCCTATCCTATTCCTGAGTATAAGACTTTTAAGAACTGATAAAAAGGCAGTTTAAAGGAACTTTATAGAAAATAGGAGAGAAAAGCACATTATTTCTCTTGTTGAAGATACCTCGTAGATATTCACACGGTAATGAATATGTGATTTTTTTATTATTTCTTGAGCACCTAGATAAAATAGATTGGCTTACTGCAGAAGATCTGTGTCATTGTCTAGATATTTGCAAATTTGTGTTTTAAAAATAGATCAGCAAATGAAGGAAGAAATCAGAAACAGCACATCCCCAGCACACACACACACAAAAGAAAAAAAAGTTGCATTTTGTTTGTATTTATCAGTCTGTGTTGTTCTATGCATCATCTTGTTAGTTTCCTCATTCAACTGAAATATCCCTTGTCTGTCTTCATGAGGTGCCAAATGAGTAATGAATTTCATTGCCTGGTTTAGGATTTTTTGTTTTCATTCTGGCTTTTAGAGTAACTTGGAACAGACATGATGGTGGTATGGTTTGAGACTAAGTTGTACCAATTTAGTGTCCCCTTATATCTATTCTATCATTATACTAAATGAAGTCATTACCATGGGCAGCCATTGCTTGAATCAAACGGATTAAAAGAGTTTAAAATTCTGTAAACCAATTACTAAGGTATAACCATGGAGGTTTCCTGATTTCTAGGGAAACAGGGAAAAAGCTGTGTGTAGTAATTGCAATGTTTATAAAGTTTAGTTGAAAAATCCTATTAGAGATTCAGTTTTCTTTAAATGGAATTTAATATGGAAATAAATATGTAGAATTCAGAATTAGTGTAAATTGTATAACTAATTCTTCATGTGCTGTATCTCCCAGGGACACTTTATATTTCAGATTTAATCATCACTGTTTACTCAAATGGTGATTGAAATATCAAGATTATATGTTTAAAATAAAATTACCATAAATTACAAGGCTGTTATCTGGAAAGAGGGGCAAACTGTGTGAATTTCAGTTCCAGGAAGATACTTAAATCCCTCCGCTTTAAAAATATTAAGAATTTTGTTGTATCTCATCTTACTGCCAAAAAGCATTTGTATAGACAGCCATTGATGCCGCTATTTAGTATTTGATATAACTTTCCCTTCCACACCTATAAAACTGTCAAGAACTTTCAAGAAGTACAAAGGGCTGTGAGAAACACCTTAAAAAAAGTGAACAAAGAAGTGGCTGAGGATTTCACTTAATGCCTCATCTTTGAAAGCAATCTCAGCATTCTTCAGAGCAAGTTAAATAACTTAAGAAAACTTTGAGAATTGGAAAAGAGATAATTATCTCTACAGTAAGTAGATGTAAAGGACAAAAACCAGCAGTAGAATTACTTGCTGTAACTGTTGAGTCCTATTGTTTGAGATGTTTCTAATTATAAAGCATTGGAAGCTGTAGGAACCAGCAAAGACATGTACTCAGAAATTTTTTCCCTGGATTCAGTTGCCTAAAACTGTGTACTTTGGATACAGATTTTGGCCTGAAACTCCAAACTGACATGAGTATCCAAAGGAAACAAAATGAGTCTATCAATTAAGGTACGTGAGGTAAAATAAGAGGTAGTATTAGTTAAAAACTAAAATTATTTAAATCATAAAACTTCAAGTAGATGTAGCCTCTTGAATTTCCCTTTTTGATTTTTCTCCTCTCTCTTCATGTTTGGAGACCAGCTCAGAAGTCTGCACACATCTGTTAGGCACACGATCTTTTGAAATAAAACTTCTGGAAATATCTAGGAGGAACCTCAAGTCACAGCTTCTAAGGGTGAAGCCTGAATGTTCAGAGGTTAAACCATCTGCTCAAAGGTCTGACTTTGCACCTTCTGCTGGCATGGTCTTGTATCCCTATGTGTCTGCCACAGAAAAGCTTGTGAGGATCCTGTGCCTCATTCTGGCACAGATGAGCTGTTGCTTTCATGCTGCAGAATGTGTGACAGTCCCAGTTGTGCTGCAAAGCAAGCACTTTGTTCTTTGAGTCCGCAACACTGAGACCTTTCGAGATTTGTATGGGTGTGTAATGCCTTTCGATGTCAGCAGAACCACTGTTGTATTTATGCAGGTTCTTTGAAAATCTTGCTTTCAAGCAGACCAGAGCGTGTTATAAAACTCTCTGAGATTGTATTCAGTTTGTGGAGTTGCTGGCTCTGCCTTTCAGATGGACTCTACTACCTGACAAAACATGGGAAAACAGTTCCTATGGAAAATTCTGGTAGTAGCTACAGTATGTAATTACAGCTCCTACCAGATTACTTTGTTTCTCCACCTTCAGAAGGGAAGCACTGGAATGTTTTTTTCCTAAATCTACCTATTTGGGATTTGACAACAGCTATCTCCATCCACCTCCACAGGCATATAGCAAGTGTGCCCTTCTCCTACTTTTAGTTGCCTCACTCACTCACTGACACTGAAAGATGACTGTTCTGTTGAAGTTCGTCTCTTGTCCAGGATGTGTTGGAACAGGGGATCATTTCTCCTGTACCAGAAAAATGCAACAGGCGGAGACACTGGGGGTTCCCAACTCACTGTGCTGTTTAGAATAGCATGTGCGTTTTATGTTTCTGGTGAAGGTTTTGCACAGTTCATGACAGTAGGGGACTTCAGGGAGGACATCCTGGAGCCTGCCTGGAAGCCTGCTGTGGTGAATCTAGGTTGGCTGTAGTTTCGTGGTGCATAGAATTTTAGCATTAGAATTCAAATCCATGTAACAGAAATTAAGACACTTCATGCATATTGTATATACATCTCTTGTATATACAACTGTGAGAAAGTTCAAAACAGTTATTGTTAAGGAATCCAGAGTCTTGTTTGTTACTTTGGAGTTAGAAGAAAAATAGTTTCATCTTTGGCTTCTTTCAGTGCAGTTCAGCTGTGTTCAAAGCTGTCATGGCCAAATACAGTCACAGGGTGCTGCATTACATGGGATTTCTGTGGTGTGATCCCTTGTGGTGTCACTCTAGTTTATCAGCATTGTAGACAATTCAATTCACTGACTGTACTTTTAGGTGCAGCTGATACTGTCATTCAGAGCATAGCTAATGCATTAATTATGTATCAAAAGGTTCTGGCCTTCACCCTGGATTCTGTACAGAGATCTATGTCTGTTTCTTGGACCTCTTGTTTTAAGGAGTTAAAACACAAACATAGAAGACACTGCCATTAGGGTTCTAGAGTGAAGTTGAGCTGTGTTGGGCTCCTGGTCAACAAATGCCTTGTGCCTCTGGCCCATCTCACTCATAATCTCTTTCAAGCAAGACCCAGAAGAAAGAGAGATGTGTTTCAGTTTTATGTTGTTTTGTTTGCTTCTTGTCATGCTGTTTAAAACATCAATACTGACTTTGAAGATGCTGGTAAGAGTCATGAATCGCCTGCTCCATTGAAACAGCACACACACACGCACACAAAAAAAGGTTGTGTGATATTTCCTTTCTCTTTTTTTAACCCTTTTCACTCGTGGAAATTGGCCACCCTACCTTTAGGGTAGTTGTTTTGAAGTTATTTAGCATTAGCAGCATCTGGATGTACACCAAGACATAAGCACAGTCTTTAGGAACTTCTCTTATCCTATTTGGGACTTTACTGCCCATGTTCATTTTTCTCTCATGTTTCATCTGGAAGTCTTTATATAGAATGTTGCAAGTGCTCCAAATTAATTACTGTTGATATATTTAGCAGAAAAGCAAATGCAGGAGTTCTGAGTAGTAGTTTAATGCCCTTACTGGATATTTGTGTGAAAAAAAATTCACAATTCTTATGAAAATAACAAGTTGAAATGTAGTACAGTGAAAAGCAGAAATACAAATGTTTGTATCACTTTGGCAATTATGTGTGGAAGTGTGCTTGTGCAGTTGAAAACAGTACACGTGAATCAGAATCATGGTTTTCAATATTTCCTTATCTAGGGTGAAATTTGTGTGATTCATTAATGGTTGATTTTACCTAGAAGAGAGTAATCATGAACTTACTTTGATGCTTTAAAACATGCAACAGTACACATTTAATATGTGTTCCAGCTAGTTGTGGGTGAAAATAAATGCCCCTGACTGTGTGTAGTTCGCACTATCTTTTGTCAGCTGCTGCCAAGACAGTACTTAACTCATCAGTTTACAAGAGTCTTGCCGGCTTAGGGACAAATAATATTTAAAAATAGTTATTCATGTTGCTGATGGTTTTCAGCTGTAAAACTAGTGGGCTTCAGTTTTCCTAAATTTTTAGAGTCCCGAAGGGAATGTCATGGGTGCAGCTTTATGAGCCAAAGAATTTTGCATATCTAGTGGAAGAGCATTTCATTTGTTTGAATATTAAAAGGAATTGTCTGGGTTTTAAGGTCTAGTAAGAGTCAATGTTTGAATCTCTTGACTGTTGAATTATGTTTTCTCAGCAACCTGTTGTCCTATGTAGAGAGCTGTTTAAAGTCAAATGGTAATCAAAATACATTGTCTTCTAAATCTCTACAGTGTAAAGAAATCACAAAACTAATTGACTCTCATTTACTTCAGTAAAGTGAAATTAGCAGAATTTTCTTATACCATTAGGGGAAAAAAAAAATAAAATTAGTCATGATTTCCAACCTGCCCATAATGCTATTTGCCCAGGATCATCTCTTTTCCTGATACTGCCATTGCCAGTTTCTATGCGAGTAATTAACTAGTATTGAGGGGTTTACAAATTATTTCCATTTGGAGAAGAAAAGGGATAGAATAGGCCTTTGCTGTTCTTTTGTTTTACAAAGTAAATATATAGGGGTCCTTAGTGCCAGATTACAGAAAGGTTTCGGTTTTGTTGAATATTGTAGAAAATATATGTCAGAAGCTGGTTGTTTCTTTCCTCCACCCTCAGTCTCTTTCCAGTGAATCCTTTCTGTCAGAGCTCACTTAACTTTCTGTAGCTTCACATTAGCAGTGTCATTTTGCTTCTTTGGCATCTCTGTGATATTTGCAGCTGAGACCATGTGGAACTGCAGCATCAAAACCCATCCCTGAGTCCTTCACTTACCATGCCTGGGTAAAATAATTTGAATTCTATCTAGGTCTTGTTTTCTGTTATTTTAGACATCTTATTGAACAAAAGGACCTAAAATTGTCCCATTTTTTTGTCTTGGGCATGAGGGACTTGAGTATGAAATACTTTGAATAACTAGGTCATTTTTCAAAGGGGTGATAGGACCATCTCAGCTCCATCGCATTATTACTTATCCCAGCTCTTTAGTTCCATTCTGGTCCCTCCCAGGCCACTTTTAGGGCTGTTCCCACCGTAAGGATTGTCTTTCTCTTCCTGGAAAAAATCGGTTTGTTGCTGGGGAGTGCCTTTGAGTTTTTTTGAGTGCTTTTTTATTTTTTTTTAGGGGAAAATTACTTCTTATATCCTCTATTTTTTGAGGGTGACTGTATTTCCAAGGGGTTTTTGATAGTAGTCCTTAAGCACTGCTTAAAATGTATATTGGGATTTCTCTCTTCTTCTGCCTGTTTACTAATGAAACTTTTCTCATAGCTTAAATTTGTCATGCTTCTCTAGGAAATATTTTTTGTGTGTCCAAGTAGGGAATGCGTTTGTGTTATGGTTATAGGATGAAAATGGAAAGTAAGCTCTGTACATTCTATTATCTACAGCCAGTTGCAAGAACAGTTGAATATTCCTTGCTTGCCTTTTTAGTGTTCAACTCCTGAAGTGAAATTTACAACCCTCGTCACGGTAGTCTGTACTTTGTATGTATGCAGGCCAGATACTTGGTATCTTTAAGTGGTATTTGAAGTAGCTCACACATTGTGGGCAGAGGAGAAAGAGTGAAGGAATGGAAAATAAATGTCTGAAATTCATTTTCATTTGTTTACACCCCTGATTTTTTATTTTTTTTTAAGAATGACCAGCTCACTCTTTAGTTTAAAAACCTAAAAGCTAAAGAATACCTGCTTTCTTTAATTTATCCAGTGACTTTTTCTAAGATGTCCTCAGATTAAAAATTTGAATCATAATTCTGCTCTAAGCAAACTCACACTCATACTGTTTCCTGTGTCCATTAACATGGCTTGGCAACACAGCATCAGCGGACACACGTGCACTTCTTCACTCTGCAAGGCTTCTGACTAAGACTAGTTAAGAAGGAAGAATCGAGTAATATAAATTTTAATCTCTCAGGTCTGGAAGACTGTATCTAGACCTTCTCCCTGATAATACATTATTTACAGTAGTTATTAAAAATATGGGCAGCAGTAGCATCAGAGTTGTCTGAGTGGCAGCTGTTGTGGATACTGTTTGTTTAACTGGGATTGATAGTCTTTCTGTTGGTAGTGTTGTCTGATTTTAACCTCTTGGATGAACTACATATTTAGATGCCTAATTCCTGAATCCCAAGAAGATGCAGACGTTCTTAATCTCTGCCAAGGTGGTATTGCTTAAAGCAAGTTTATTATTGAAGACTCAGTGGGATTCATCCCACTAAACTTCAGTAATGGCATCAAGGTTGTAGCTTTCTAGAGCACAGAGGTTTTCAACTCCTGTTTTTGCCCATACTGTGTGCATTGGTGTAAAGACACCTCAGCTGAACTGTTGGTCATGTCAACTTCCTAGAGGAACACCCCTTAATTCCTTTGAGACATTTCCCTGGTGTTTTCCTGTTGGCCTCTCTTATCTCAGGAGTCCCTGGCTCATCTCCCTAAGACTGAAGGCATGCTTCAGTGTAGCTAGCACATTTCAGAGTCGGCAGCAGAGGACCCCTGATGGCACCCTGTCCCTCTAACCTTTGTGTGTGGAGCATAAGCCTGATACTGGCAGCTTGTAGCAGTGAAGCCGATGGGCTGTCCTAGCAGAGAGCATCAGGTTAAGAAGAGTAGAGAAAAGCATGAACAAGATTATGAAAGAAGGGAGATTTAGGCTAGGTGTTACGAAGAAGTTCTTTGCCGTGAGTGGAGTGAGATACTGGAACAGGCTGCCCTGGGAGGTTGTGGATGCCCCAACCCTGGCCATGTTCAAGGCCAGGTTGGATAAGACCTAGAGCAACCTGGTCTAGTGGAAGGTGTGCCTGCCCATGGCAGGGGTTTTGGGACTAAATGATCTTTAAGATCCCTTCCAACCCCTAACATTCTATGGTTCTATGAAGGGATGAGGGCAGACCAACGGTTTGAGATGAGACTTACAGAGCAAAGTGTTGAAATAACATGTATCAAATCCCAAGACTTGAAGATAGGAGAAATAGTGGCACATGAACAGGAGGAGAGATAAATGACAACCATCAATTAAAAAAGGAAATAGTGTGACAGTAAGGTAAGAAAAGAGGTGGAAATGTTCTCTGTATAAAAGTGAAGCTTTTGATTAGTACTGAGGATTAGGAATGGAAATCAGTTTGGACTAAATGGGCCAAGGACAAGGGTGATGTGAAATCAAAGGCAAATATACTGTGTTGTCTATCACACTTCACAATTTTAATATACCCATAATATTTATTTGCCTTAGTCCTGTATTGCCAGATATGCCAGTCACTTGGGAAGAGAGCTGTTAATTGGCACAAAAACAGTAAATAAATGAAACAGAAAGTAAGGTGCAGTTATCATACTTGTCAGGTGTAGTGAATCATGCAACTCATGAGGGAATTAAAAGCTTTGGGTATCCATTATTAAAGAAAAGTCTAACATCCTGATAAATGAATAATAAAATATTTCATAAATTTTCTATCCTGTTTCCTGTGAAACAGGGCTCATAGGAGTGTGCTGTTTGTTTTGCTTATCAGTCTTTTCCTCTACTAGTAACATTTAATAGCCACTTTTGAAATGACTTGCAAAGAAGTGGAAGGTAATACCTTTAAATGAGTAAATCAGCTTTAAAATCAGTAGCTGGGTGGAGGAGAGACCAAGTTAGTATGCTTGAGGTAAGCAGAACATTGACATTATGTATTAATTTTGGCAACAGCCAGGTCGACAGTCCACACATCCCTTCCCAGTTACTGCCACAGCATTGCTCTCTCTTGCTCTGCATCCTGAAAGCAAGGGAAGACAGCAGAAATGAGTGTGTGGGAGGAGGGTTAGGCACAGATGATGCAGTGCCTGAAGAGTGAACCAGCCTCCCTTATTTTCTTGTTTCTAATGATGTGTTTTTTGCAATCTAATTTTGTGACTGCTTTTACCTGAGAATCCCTAAAGCTCATAGGTTTTATTTCATCTACACCATTAAGCAAGCCCAAAGGATTAAAAGATTTCTATTCCTTTTTAACATTGGGTAGATTGGAGAGCTGAAGATATGCTTTTATCTTTAATGAAACTGCACACTATTTGAAGTATTTTCAGTTTGAATGTTTCCAGAATTTAATTAGCAATACATGAGCATTGCTCTACAGCGAAGTCTTACTTCTGTTTGCCATTTACAGATTTATTGCTTATGTGCTATAAATTTTTTCCAGATTAATTTAGTGCATACAGTCTGTGAGCATTATTTTAACCTTCTTTGTTGTCTCTTATTTTCTTAAAATATACTGAGATCAGCAAGATGCAATGTATAATCCATAATCTTTAGTAAACCAGCATGATTTTAGAAATTGTTAATACGTATTAAAAATCATGAGAATACATCTGCTATAATATATTACTATAAAAGATTTTTATTATAATGATATATATAATAAGAATATTTATTAAATATTAATAAAGTCTCAGGTGGGATTTTTCAGTGACGTTGATATCCATATCTCAAGTACCCTAAGTGGTATCATTACAAAATACCTGTCTACTTTTCTTAGTAGTGGCTCAGGCTTTAAATTTGAAGATCCCCTGTTATCTAGTCCTACAAAATTCCAACTAGAAAATGGCAACTTTTGCCAAATCAGAAAGTGTATGGAAATCTTGTGAAAGATGCTATTTTAGTTAAATCTCAGCTTCTAGCATTAATAACTGCACAGGAAAATTTCATTGTTTCACTGTCAAAAAAACTTGTAAGCAAATAGTAGAGAGTTTAAAAAAGAACAAAAATAATCTTGTTTCTGTGAAAATATATACCGTTACTGTCATCTTTGGGAGAGGTAGCATTGAAAACCTACTCTGGATTGTCTAGTTCACTTGCTTGCCAAAGGCAAATTAGCAAGTATTCTCGATGTTACACTCTGATAATATAAAACTGTAAAATATGTATTCCTCCTTAATTTATTAAAAAAAAAAAAAAAAGAAGTCTGATTTTAGTTCGTATATCCTCAAAGCACATATTGGTACATGCATTGTATTATCCTTTCATATAATTTTAATTGTTCAGAAACATATTTTTATCTCACCTTCTTTCACATTTCATTCTTATACAGTATTTGGTGTATATGTTTTTGAATTACCTCAATATCGCATATTTTCAAAACTGTATGTGTACAGTTTATGAATTCCCTTTAATAGCAGTTTACTTTGTATCTCTGTTAGCCTGAAGATTTGATTCTGAACATGAGACCTGTGTGTCTTCTGTAGTTTTCTTCTGTTGTTTGTTTTGGGATTGCATGTAGAAGTGACATGATTAAGAGCAGAGATTTATTAAAGTTTTGTTGTTTTGTTTGTCTCGTATGGGGGGGGGGTGATAACCAAGCTGATCAAACTCTTCAGTTGCATCAGCTGCTGACCAGGCAGATAAGCAGTAACTGTAAACGCGAAGCTGCCTAATGGTTTAACAGCAAAAGTTTTCAGTCCACCTCACTGTCCACTTATGTAGCCCAAAATTTTGTCAGTTACAATTTTACAGGAGGCAGTTATGATAACCGTGGTGAAATCAAGGTAAACCTTTTCCCTTAATAAATTCATGCTGACTGCTGCCTGGATCACCTTCCTGCCTTTCATATGTTTGGAAATGTTTTCCAGAAGGATTCATCCAATGCAAACAAAATGGTGGACAAGTATTTTTATTCATATGAAAATAGAACTTAAAGTAATTTTATTCAACGTGTCTTACTTTTTTTTTTCTTTGAAAGAATTTTTATATATAGAAATGACAATTTCTTCCAGTAATGTTTTAACAAAATAACGTTGTGTGCACTTTGTAGAGTAGTATGTTTTATTACATAGTAGCTATTTATTTCAGTTTCAAGGAACAAAGGAAATAGTTTGGTGTTTTGTTTCTTTTTAGTAGAAAAGATCATGGAAAAAAAACAACCAAAAGTTTAACTTGATTCTCATAAAAGTTCCCATCGCTCCTGTGGTTCAGGAGTTAAAGAACCATGTGAAAGTGAATTGTCTGAATTGAAAATATGATGTGTCTTCTAGCAGGTGGCATTTATTCCTGATAACTCTACTGACCAAAAACCATAGTACATCTCTTAGCACAAGTGTTTGAATTTCAAAGAATTCATTTGTTCATTTGTCTGCCTGTGACAAACAGAAGTACTGCATGTGCAGGGTGGTCACCAACTTTCTTTGTTAGTAGATGGGCATGGTGACATCTAATGCTGAAAAGCTTCGTCCTGGGGAAGTCATGCTTTTGGAGGAGTTTGTTCATATGACAGTTTCCTGTACTGTTAATCTTTTGAGAAAGGATGTCAGTTTCTCACAGATCTCATATGTACGTAATTCACAGAGTTTTAAATTCTAAATTTTTTAATTTGATTTTTTCTTTAAAATTTAATATGTAAATCCTACTTGTATTTAAGGTAGTTGTGGTAAAAATGACAGAGACATATTTTGACAGAATAAATTGACCTTTATTTCTCTTTAGTTTCAGGCACTGCATTCTGTATCACAAACACTGGTTTTGCTGGGAAGGAACAACATACTAAGAAATTCTTTAATATCGCTTCTACTATCAGAAGTACGCCAGTTTGCTGAGCAGCTGTTGCAGGCCCACCAGGTACTATCATCTTTTCTTTTGAAGAAGGACCAAAAAGTGGTATTGGGGAGTGGTTTTGCTTTATGTATTTGTTTCGTAAGACATAATTAATGCCTCCTCCTACAGAATATGCAGGTTCAAGAATTCAGAAAATGCTGGGAGCTAACAGCAATAATAAAAAACAGGTATAAAGTAAAAGAAAATTTCCATATGGAAAAGTGAAATTATCAGACTGTATAATAAATAGACTCTGTGTGTTTAAAGATCATGATATGTAGTTGGGAAAATACTTGAAATATTTGGTTAGAACATGTAAAGTGCAAATTGTTGACTATACAGAAAATACAACTTCAGGATCCAGCTGAACACACAAATAATTATTTCTGTCTCTAGCTCATGTAAAACTGGAAAGGTAGTTGCTTCATTTTATTTCATAATTAGATTTCATATTTCACATTATGCTTTTAATTTTCTTTACGCAGAAGTTATCCAACGCATAACATTGTATTTAGTTTATTGCAGTGAGTAGGAGGTAAAGAGCAGAATAGAACTTTTTGGTAAAATTTATTCTTAGATTAAATTCTTTCAGTAAACTATAGAGTTTAAAAAAAGAGAGGGAGAAAGAAAGTGGGTGTTCCTTTAACATCTGAGGAAGAGAGGTATGAAATAAATAGGGATTTCCTAGATTTTTCATGTATTTGTATGTGGTGGTATGCATTTTATGCAAAGTGTTTAGCTTCACTTGGGATTGCAACTTGATTGTGCTGTATCCAAAAATGATCAATAAAGAGGAATCATGCAGCTTTTTATTTGGTGGCAAATAAATTTATTGATCCATACAGAAAATATTCATCATAAGTATATTTAGCAGTGGCCCAGTTTAACCAAATGTCTTGCATGTTGCTCAAGAACTTTATTATTTTTTTCTCTAGGGTATGATATGGTAGTAAGTTTGGACTGCTGGAGAGGGAATATGTAATTTTCAACACAAATTTCAAGTATGTATGAATCATATTCTGAATAGGCTTCAGAAAGTCCAGTTTTGAAATAATTAGGCAAAGACTTGTGTCTTATTAGACACAGCTAGTCACTGATAGCATATAAGACATTGGTGGCAAGCAAAAGTCAATAGACTTTTAGCAAATAGAAGAATAGGGAAGTGTGTGTAGAGACAATAATTAGTTTCTAAGTTTAAAGAAGTTGTTCATTTTTAGCATTATTAAATCTCATCTCTTTAACAGAATTTGTCATCCTTTCTGTCAGAGTTTTTGCCAGTGGCAACACCGAACCTTTCAGGGCTCCACAGTCATGCCAAGCTTACCCAGAGCATTGCACTTTGCTGACTTAGTTGCTATGGTATGACTGTGGTACTACCTTGCCTTACTGTAATTAAGTATTGCTTTTGTAATTGGTGAAGTCTTAGGAGCTGTGTGTCTATGTAGCTGATGCTTTGTAGGACTTTGAAAAGCTGCAGTTCATGTAGGGAAAGTAACTGAAGTTCTGGTTTGCCTAGCTTGCTGTGAAGTCCATGTTTTTAGAGTTCATGCATTCTTAAATAGATTTATTGTGTTCCTTTACAAATTCTTACACATTCTCTATGTGATAATATTATGGAAATCTATCACAATTGGTTTCTAACCTCTGGTATTTCAGATGGCCTGATTTACAGACCTGCTTCTAAACTTTTCTGACTTTGTTAGCTTTACTTTGGGTAGGTATGGTTCTAAAAAGGGTTATGGTATGTTTTCCCTTTTTTATAATCGAATCTCATGATACAGTATCAATGTGAAATATAGAAAATGAAAGCTTAAAAAAAATCTTCCTAAATACTTGAATTAGAATTTGCAGAAAGATAATACTTTATTTAATCAAACTTCATTAACTGACAAGTATCTTAATTGTGTTTTGTTACTTAAGCAACGCTGCTGTTAACTGTAAAGGTGTTTCATTGCAAACAATCAAATTAGGGACTCTGAATTTTAGTTATGATTAGAGGTGTGCAAATATGTGGGATTTGTTTTGCTTTGTTTGGTTGGTTTATTGTTGTTGGCAAATGGGAGAAGTAAATTATCTGAGGCATGTATTCAGGTTAGCTTGCAGTTGACTTTTGAACATTTGATGGAAAACAGTAATTGTAAAAATAGCTTATTCATCCAAGCAAATTCCTATGTTTTATTTTTTTATAGTAATTTT
>VWZG01009500.1:40671-128949 GCA_013396735.1 Grallaria varia
TTCAGTTTTTTTCTTTTTTTTTTCTTTTTTTTTTTTTTTTTTTTTTTTTTAGTGAAGGAAGCAGTTTTTAGGAAAGGAACACATTAGCTTCTTTATCTGTTTAAGTTAGGACTTGTCTGATTTTAAGAAGGGTCTTAAATAACTTGAACAAACAAGCAAAGTTATTTTTCTGGAAACCTTAATACTTGGATCTTTTAGGAGCTGTTTTGTTTTTCATCAGGATGTGTAGTTTAGTTAGGAAGCTTGCAGTTTATATTGTAAGCTTGATGACCCTTCTTTGTGTCTGCTCATGTCCAAGAGCATACATTCTTTTTGCTTCTGGAGGAGGTAAAGTATTGCTGTTGTGGGAATGTACAGGGAATAGGGAAATGACCGAGGATTACTGAGATCTCAAATTACGTCTAGAGCAGCGCTTGCCACTAGCAGGAGTATCATCAATATGATGGTTCCTTCACTGGGACTAACCTTGCTTCTGTGTCCATCTAGATATCTTGAATCATACCTCATTGCCTAGTCATTTTCTGTCTGCTTCATCGGTGTGGTAGTTTTAAATTTTAGGCTTTGGCTAGGTTTGTTCTTTCTTAGGGCTTCCTGGGAAACGAGTCAGGTGACATGCATTGACAAATCAGAGGTATTCCCTACTATCTCACATCACAGGGGATATAAGAGTGAGGGAGGAAGTTCTGGGACACACTGTCTTCGGACTCTTCCTTCGGTCAGCCTCTTTGGTGCAGTCTCTTCTCCTGTGGCCGGGTCAGTCTCTCGTCGGGCAGGTGGTGGGGAGAAGGATCGCAGCTCGGGGCTGGACGCTGCTGTATTTGGGTAATACAGTGCCTTATCTGTCTTCCTTGGGCGTATATATAATGCCTATATAGCACCATTTGAGTTACCTCTCTTTCCCTATATTTGCCTGGTATTTGTGTTGTGTGCATATAGTACTAAGTTCCCATTTCTCCTTCTCTAAATAAATATATATATATATATCTTCCCCTCACGGTCTGAAGCTTTTAAGTTTTCTCTCCTTCCCCTCGGCTTTTTCGCCGTTTTTCTCCCTTTAGTGAGGGGGTTGTCTTTGGGGTGGGGACGCCTGTGCTGGTGCTGGGAAGCTCTGCACGGTGTTTCTTTGTTTTGGTTTTGGTTTATTACTGCTAGTCCTTTGATGTTATCATGCCTCCCTTCCATTTACCTAAACCCCATCACAATTACCTTCCTTTTACTTTTGTCAAACCTTTTGTCTCTTTCGCAGACTCTTAGTTCTGGAGTAGCCAGGAGAAGGTAACAGCAGAAATCTGTGGCTAAAGAGGGCAAGGAACTTTCAAGCTTGAAAACTTTTTCACTAAAAATAAGAAGTAATTGGAGATAATTGCTAAGTTTTTTTCTCAAAAGTAAATGGTGCATATTTCCAGTTGGTACTTCAAATATTGATAGCAAAATTAGACTAGTGAGTTGTGCTTCTGTCAGGTAAATGCTACCTGGATGAAAGTTGTTATTGTACCATCTGCTGAAAACAGAATACATTTTCAGGTATAATGTGAAAAGAATACTTTTCTATCTCAGGAACAAGACAAAAGAATCAATTCCCAGACAGCCAAATTCACACCCACTGTGGATCAGGTAAATGATACTGTTTTCCAAAACTTTTTCTCTGTACATGTCTGTCTCAGGCCATTTCGTGTATATGCTTTTTACTGTCCTAGACAGCCAAGATTGGCATTAACAGCTACACTGAGTATTTAAAAGATTCTTTCTTAAAAGGAGGAAAGTGTTACCTCTCCCTCTAAAAGTATTTATGAAGTTAAAGTAATACTTGTGGTATGTGTGGAATTATAGCAATGATTGCCATTAAAATATTAATTCTCTATTCAGAGCAAAGACTGAATGCTACACATTTCATTCTCATGCATATAACAAGGATATAAAATAGTATTTTTTTTTCTAATTGAGTATCATCTGTTCTCTATAGTAGCTGAAAAAAAAACCCTGCGAAAACCAAAACCAAACAAACTACAACCAAACAGATAATTGCAACTGTAGGCATAAAAGAGTCAAATTATGCTTGCAGTGTCATTATTGATTTAAAACTGCCCTTCCTAATAAAAACAGGTAGCTAGTAGTACATTAAGAAACTATATAAAATAAATAATTATTTGCAATATTAAAGAACACAGTCTGAATCATAGACCTTAATTTTCTCAGTGTTCCATGATTCTGCTAATGAATCCTTCGACCAACTTCTTGCTAGTTTGTTCTACAGAGTGATTGCTAAAGAATGACTCAACTTTACTTAGCTTAGAGGAAAGTGTATTTTGACAAGTGTTTGAATTTAATTAATTAGAAGTTCATACCTGTATTTTCTGTCTAATATAGGAGCTGATTCCAGTTTGTGGGTTAAGATATGGTTTTCCATGGTCACAGTTTCTTAAAATTAATTATCTTATGAAAGACAACTCTTTCTAAACTATGCCTGTCTGTTTCTCTTGAGTGTACATACCACTGTAGAAAAAGTAGAGGAATTTAACTTTCAGGGTGTAAAGTTGCTGAGATTCTCCTTACACATGATTTATGACTAATGAAAAGGAATAGGGTTTCTGCTCCCCTAATGCTTTTAGGGAATCACATGGGGATTAAACTGCATGCAGAAGTATCTTCTTTATGTAATAAATATTTGCTATACAGCATTGCTAATCACCTTTAAAGTGTAACTTTTGAAATAATGGAAAACTTACTGTTATCTTTCTCAAAATTCGTCTGTTTTCTATAGGTAGTGTTGCTAAATAGTCCAAGCAGTAAGAGTTGCTTTATGATGTGGAGTCTGAAATGTTGCCCAACTTTCATTATAATTGTAATGTAACATTCATTGTAATTGTGCTAGTATATAACTAGGCAACATATGATACATAAGAAACAGTGAGTCAAAATGTCAAGGATATATTATGTTTACGAAAAAAATGATTATTGGTAGTTTGTGGTTTCGGCTTGTTTTTAAAGCTTTGCATCTATTTAAAAATACAGCAAATCATAGAATAGGGCATTTCTGTGTTTTATAGGTAGTCATCATGGATTCATTGTGTGTGTGTTTGATGTGTTTTGAGATACTGTGGACAGAAAGTCAGTTCCCATAAAATAGTGTAGAAAAGAGAGGACTGAGTGGGGAGAGCATTTGTAATGGTCTTGCAGAACATGAAAAGTTGCTATACAAGGAGTAGTCCTTTTGTGTTCTGAACAGAAGAAATGTACTTGGTGATTAAGGTTACATGTCAAACTTACTTCTGAAATACTCCAATGCATTCATGATGAGCATCTTTTGGGGGTGACATGAGTTTATGGGAACCTGTCTCAGAGCAAGAGCTGGGATTAGAATGCTTGAGCACCCTTCCAGCCATAAATCTGAACTCTTAAACTTGTATTTCTGTGTTATATTAACATTAATAATTGTGGGCAAAATTTGCACAGGGAGGGGTGTGAGACACTGGATTATTGTATTAATTATTGACTCGGACCAACTCAAGTGTGTGTGTGGCAGGAAGGGACAGGTCGAATTTCAGAAAGGTGAAATGGTGCCCTGTTCCATATCCCTGCCCCTTGGGGCCTCCTTAGTCACAGTTCCCAGAGGAACTGAGAGTCACAGTCACACTTGGGAGCACTGCCCCACACCACACCCTGGAGCCCCAGTCCAGTCTCAGAGTGGCCCACTGGGCCAGAAGTTCCACTGGAAGAGGGTGGCCAAAGATGGGCCAGAGCAGGTAAAACCGAAGATCTGGTCTCCTTGTTGTCACAGCCCTGCCATTTTCTGGACTCCTGGTAGCTAGATCTACGCTGGATATAGAGTGGTAGCTATAATTGTTCCTTTCACTCTTTCTCTCTCTTTCTATACTTCTTCTTCTCTTAATCTGCTTTCTTGATATTTGGGTAACTTAAAGCTGGATGGCTTGGATTTTGCTAAGTTTTGGTTAGCATGTGCTAAGTCATTGCTTTGTGAAATGCTTTATTTTGGTTGAATGTTGCCCTTTAAACTTTTGCTGAGTTCCCGTATTTTCTAAAGTTTGCCAGTAGAAGAGTGTTATTTGACCTCCCTAGAACTGTGTACAGCATCTTCTCCCATGCGCTCTCTCAAGGCTGTTTTAAGAAATCTGGTGTGTGGATTTTTGAAGTCTTGTATATTTTTATGTAAAACCCCTTCAATGAGCTCCTAGGGTGAGCCTGGATCTATGGGATAGGAGGGAAAACTGCATTGCAGATTTCCTCTGCTTCTGAGTTCTGGAAGAGATTAGAATACTATTCTAATTAAATGTGTAGATGCTAGTTTTGGGGCGATTGATATAGTCAGGATGTAATAATTAATGCTAGTAGTTCAGGAAAGAGTCTTTACAGAAAATTTGCAACATTTCAGAAAATTACTAACGTATCCCACTATCAGGACTTCAAAGTGTGGTAGTTTGAAGCTCTCTTCTTCAGGCAGTAATGAAAATTCAGGATGTAGTTTGGCTGTGTCCTGGTGGGGACAGGTGATTTTTGCACAGAAATGACTGGATTGCATCAGAGGAAGCTGTTTGGGGATTTCATATTTGGAGTTCTCTGTATTCTGTTTCTCAGGCAGATTGTTTCTGGTGTCCCTGCTTATATTCATTAGTCACAGTAACACCTGTGTATAATACATTTTATCTATAAAGATGGAGGAAATGTTGATTTTAAGAGAGGGCTTGGAAACTTGTACAAAAAGATAGCAGAAGACTGGACTGCATCATTGATTGGGACTTTATAGGACTGTGCACAGTTGCAGTTGTGCTATACATAAGTGTAAGGATCTCAGTAATGAGTAGATTACAGCTGCATTCTCTTGAATAGTATTTCAGAGAATATGTACTGTTCTGGGTTGTTTTATGCTAATAACAAAATTAATAATATTCAAGAACCTTCTTGCTCGTTTTTAAATATTCTAATTATTAAAAGAACTGTTCTTCAAAATGTATTTTAGCATACATTTCAATTTCAGAACATACCTCTTAACTTCCTTGCAAACTATTTTATAAATGCATTTGAAAGTTAAATTGTGTTATTGATTCATGGATTCTGAGGTCAAAGGGAGTAATTTAGTCCAAACACCTTTCCACACAGGCAATAGATTTTTTTCAGATAAGAATGTGTTATTAATACATCAGATCTGAAAGTTGTTATTGATTCTGTTCATTGTTTACAATTATTATTCTCCTCATTCTTTAATAATAGCTTATGAGTTTTGGCTTTCTCCATCATAATTTCATTGCCTAAAATT
This sequence comes from Grallaria varia, assembly GCA_013396735.1. Taxonomy (NCBI): domain Eukaryota; kingdom Metazoa; phylum Chordata; class Aves; order Passeriformes; family Formicariidae; genus Grallaria; species Grallaria varia. The sequence goes on from VWZG01009500.1 coordinate 45,944, forward strand.
AAGTAACAGCTAATAAAAAAACCAAAACAAAGCCAAAAAACTGACAAAAACCGCCTGATCAAGATTGATGGAATATACTGAAATGGTATTACAGCTGCATAAAGTTATACAGTGCTATATATAAAGTTATATAGTAAGTTAGATAAATTAGGAATTAAGTGTAAGCAATTGTCCAACCAGTTGTGTGTTGAATCAACTCGAATCAATAGTATTGACTAAATACTTGTTTGTTTCATTATTTTATGTGTTTATTAAAATATGTATTTGAGGAAGGAATCCATCTAGGGGAAACAAAATTTTTACTAGAACTCATAGTCTAATAGCGTTCTGTACACTGTTTAATTCAAAATCTGAAGACCAGATCCAGAGCCTTTTGCAGTTACTAGAGGACTCCATTTTCAGTTAAATTTCATTAAATGTTTGGATTTGTAATATGATAGCATTATACACTTGCTGAGTTTGGGTACTCTTAAAATAATTGAATTAATTTAGAATTAATAATTATATAAAACAAGAATTAATAATTTGTTTATGTAGGTATAATTACATTTTTTTCTAATGTTTTATAATTTCTGCGTTATCTTCACATAACCCTTACTTTGTGTCACTAATTTTTATTACGATCCTATGTAAGGCATGCTTTCATTCTTTTGTTTTCTATGAAACAAACCCTTATATAATGCTACTTGTGTTTGGCATTGGTGTCTACCTTGGTTGTCTCTCCTGCTTGATGCTCTGAAACAGGATTCTCTTCTGTCACCTTATTCACAAAGGATATCACATTTAGCAAACCTGAAGTACTCTATTTGCATCGTCAATGTTTTTATTGGCCACAGCTGTTGTGATTCCTGTAAGAAACCATCAGTTACGGCAATATGTATTCAGTAAAAAATGCAAATGTTTGGTTTAAAGAGAGAAGAAATCTTAGTAGTGTAAGATGTCAGTAATATTTTATAATCATTTTCATGTCATCCATGTTCTCCTTCTCTTAGTGCTCTTGTTTGAACAGTTTTAAATTGCAGTGTAAGATATTCAAAGAAGAAATTGAGTAGGGATTTTGAGGGGTTATCAGGATACAAAAAAAAAAAATCCAAAAAAACCCGGGTATTTGAGATTGCTTCAGCAATTCAGTCTTATTCATTCTCAACAGTGTTGCAATGGGAAAGAAATTCTATGGTCTTAACCCAAACCCCCCAAAGAGATATCCAAAATAAGATTTACTAAACGTAGAAAAGTACATAGCAGAGTTGCCGTGGCAAAGCTATTCTTCTTTCTGTTGGCAGGCAAAGCAACTGGAAGGGCTCCTGATTTTCCATATGACCCTGGTACCTCATCAGTCTCGGGTCCTATGGGACAGCATCCCAGACAGTTTGTTGCCAAGCCTGTGAGTAGCATTTTCCCTATAGAGCCCTTTAGGATCATTTGCTGACTTGGCAACCTGGCACATCTTTTGTCATCCTGAGGTGCTTCCTGATTGATTCTCCTGCCTGAAAAGTGAAGGCAGAGGAACCAAAGCAGGGGATTTTAAGTATCTTTGCTGGCACCTTTGAAGACAGTTTACTGTCACTGTTGCAGGTATGAGAAATTCTGTCAGAATAGCAGATAGCATGCAAGATTGCTTCTAACTCTACATACTGCACCGCCACCTCTCTACCCTAAAGATCTCTAGTTTTCATTGATTGTGTTGTCTTTAAAGATGCATTCCTCATGCCCACTTCTTTCCCCAAAGAAGGAGTATAGTATTAGGAAACAAGATTTTTTTAAATCTCCTTAATCAGTATACAGATCTGAATTCCCTGTGAGCAGCTGAGAGTAGTTTATGTGTACAGAAATGATGACTCCCAATGAATTTCTGCACATACAGGAACTGGTATAACATAAACATGGCAAATTTTATTGTAATCTGTGCACAAGGGACTGATAAGTTTGGTTTTTTTATTGCGTTTGACTCAGCAGGAGACAGATTTCTAGAACTGCATTCACAAAGATAACGTGCCAGTAGCCATTTGATCAGTAATATCTTACTTTTAAATTATCATGCCAAGTTCCAAATTCCAAAGAAGACTTAAAAAAAGGTAATAAAAAAAAAATCTAAAGCTGAGAGTCTGAAATACCAACTTATTTCTAAGGAACTTTTTTCTTCCAGTAGGAAGTTAAAGGAGCCAGGATTTTCAGTAAAATGCATGATGTGAAATAGCAAGATTTTTAGAAATTTCTTGGCTAGCAGTATAGCTATAAGACTAGGTTGACAGAGCAGTCTCTGGATTTTTTTATGGATTTAATTATGTTGAAATTGAGGCATATTGATTTAATTGCCCTTGTGGTATATTGAGGGTCTGCAAGAGCAGCTATGGACAATTCTCTTATCTAATTATTCTAATTGTTTCTATCACTGGCAAGTGGTTTTTTTTTTTTTTTTTGAAGTCTGAATAATTAAAAGCATAAAAAACAAACTCAGATGCAGAAATCCAGTTTCAGCTGACGTATTTCTAACAAGGCCTTCAGGACTTTGTTGCTGTAGGGAAATACTAGTAATTAATGTGAAATTTACTAAGTGCATGCCTGTCTGCTGAGTTAATAAATAAAACATAGATGGGCTTTATTAGTTGCCAATTGCATCTAGGAATTCAAGAAGTGAACTGTGATACTTAAAATAAATTGCCATCTTACAGATACTATTTGAGAAATAATTACAGTCCCTGAAATGATTACCCATAATAATAAATTTTATTTTTCCACTTCTTCATGCTATTTTAAAAGTAATTAACTACATAAATGCAAACTTACATTTTTGTAATTTAGTCTAATTTCTGTTAGTGCCAAGAACTTTCAGGAGTAGAAGAAAGGTCTGCTTTCTTTGATACTCTTTATTTGTAGTACAAACCATGAAATACTGTATTTGTATTGAACATAACGGCGTTTGCGCTGGAAACCTTGTATTTTCATAATACTCATTGTGAACGTAGGGGCCAGAATTGCATTCCAGTCAATTTGTAACTGTACTAGCATAAAGGAAATTTCTTAGTAGACAGGCCCCTGCCATTTTGGCAAATACATTATTCTATTTTATTTATATTTGAACAAAGGGTTTGATGTATATTCATTGTGAGAAATACTACAAAGATGCTCTGGAAAGTACTTGAGAGTATCTCCTAATGAAGTGTTAGGCTGTTGCAGATGATATTTGTGCTGGTTTAAAAGTAAACCGGCAGGAAAAATGAACCCAACTCAAAAAGAGTTTAGAAGTCAGAACTACAATTTAATAAAGAGATTACAATAGATACACTGATACAAAGGAAAATTGGTTTTAGCCCACAAAACCCAGTTATACAACCCAGACCCCTGAAGCACAAAACAGAATGGTGGTCCCCCTGAGTCCAAAGCCAAAAAAAAAAAAAGGAACACCTGTTTTCCTTCCAAAAGGTCGGTGGTCACAGTCTGGTCGAGAGTCACAGTTGCAGTCCTGTTGAGGTTCTGGTCCTCCTCTCAGTCTGACAAGTGAGTGCTCTAAGTCCCCAAACCCCAAGCTTATATATGCTTGGTATCAGATGGGAACGCCCAGTACCGCCCCCAGGGTGAGNATATTTCATATCCCCACTTTTTTAGTTCTGTCTGCAATGTCATGGAGAATAGAAATATTCCTTTCTTCTTTCACGTCAGGATTGGAGCACTCTGGACTATTTCCAGGTTGTTGCTTTGGGGTGGTTTTTTTTTTTTTTTATAACTACTTGTAGTTTTTCTACTTATATTTAGTAGGATATCTTTGTTTTGACCTGTGGCTTTACTTTTGCTCCTAACTTGTTTTGAAGCTATTTATTTTGTGGGGTTTTGGGAGAGTTTGGGTTTTTTTTGTTTGTCTGGTTGGTTTTTTTAGTTGGGGGTGCGTATGTGGTTTTTTTGGTTTTACTCTACTACTTATTGATATTCTTTGATCCCTTTAGTTTCTCTCATCATTTACTTGCATTACAATTTTCACCTTACCTTCAGTGCCAGTCATTGCCACCTCTTCTACTTCTTAGATTATTTAATGTTTTATCAGTACTTTTGCATTTTCCTTTAATGGGTTTACTTTTACATAACATACATTTCCATTTCTGATGTTGATACTTGGAAAATTCAGCTGACATACTGGCAGTTTACAAGGAAAAATAGTGACTTTTGTAGTTTATCATCTTTAAGCTAAAGCTATGTATCTTTCTGAAAGACAAGTAGATTCACTTACTGTGAGAAAAAAAAAATCATGATTTTATTTTTCCCTTGAACTTTCAGATCAAGCAGTGTGGCTTTTGTGGTCCTTTCTATCTTTAAAAATAAGGCTGTGTAAAAACTTCATAATACGTTATTTAATACTTTGACATGCATGTTCACTAAGAACTTGGGATTATTCTTTAAAAGAGAATTACTACTCTGGGTTGGTCTGTTTCTTTGCTGTAAGAACTTCAAGTAAAATATTTGTTATGAAAAACAGGAACTTGTTCATTAGTTCGGTTTTACCTGCTCTTTCCAACCCTTCAGGGGCATTTGTGCTGTAGAAATGCCAATGAATGGATATGAATTTTGAATTATGAAGGATAGAGTAAAAAAACCAACAACTATGTCATAAGATATGAGTACAAAGCAAAAAGAAAACCTTCGAGAATTAATGTGTAAGTAAGCAAAGCGGCAGCAAATTAGGGGTTTTTTGTTTGTTTTGATTTCATGGATTGTGTGGAATTTCAGTCTTCTGCAGTCTGATATACATACACAAAAATAAAAATAATAATTCCTGTCACAAACTTAAGGCAATGCTACAAGTAATATACAAACAAGGAATGCCTATAGTTGTAAATTCTAAAAATAACTGATTCCTTACCATCTTACTGTTGTTTCTGGTGCTTAATTTGTGTGCCTGCTTGTAGATAATATTTGAGACTGAGCAATAGAGATATGATTTGCTAGTTAGAGTGTATGCTCTAAGTGGGCTGGCACGTCACTGTCATTGTCTGTTTGGCTTGTTGCTGTCCTGTTTTTCTTGTCTTTCTCAAATCTTTTTGCAACTTTGTCTGCTTCGCATTGTTAATTTTCCCCTACTCTTTCACTACACAGTTTATTTTAAGGCTGTTGATTTTTCCATTTTCAAAACTTTGTATTTTTGACTACTTTCAGAAACTAAACTGCTATTCATCCAATTCTTACTAAGTATTAATATTTTTGTTTTGTATGTTTCTTGATTTAAAAAATCCTTGTACTGTTAGTTAATGAAAGGGATGTGTCTTAAATTTTGTTTTTCTATGCAGCTCACCTGCAGTATTGCAGTTTACAAACCCTAAGTGGTTTCCTTAGTGAAGCACCTAAACCTTCTATTTCAAGTTGGAAATGGGAAGGAGGAGATTTGTATGTCCTTTTAAATGAAGTCAGTACATAAAAGTGCTTCTGATGTTCCATTTTCTTACAGAGAATTACTGTCTTAGGCAGAGATAGATTTGTACCACCTAATTACTGACTTAGACTAACAGATTGTGCTGTTCTTCACAGCTATGTTCTCTACCATACTACTTGACGTACCACTTACCTAATACTCACATTTGATAAACAAGCACAGCGAAAACAGTCTGGGAATAAACAGGGAAAACACTTGTGTAACTTTCCACAACTCTTGGACAACATAGAAATGTTAGCAGCATGGGATGTCTTCTGTCAGACACATGACGTTTTCCCAGTGTCCTGGTTCTGGCCAGGGCAGGGTTAATTTTTTGCAGCAGCCAGGAGGGGGCACAGCTGAGGCACAAGAGGTTATTCTGTACCACCTCACATCATTGCTGGGGGTATGGAGAAGGGGTCCCTACCGAGCTGGCATTGGATGAGGGAGGAAGCTGTTGGATATTGTTGTTTCCATGTGCATCATTCATCTCTGTCTCGTACCCTCTGTCCTTAGTATTGCCTCTGTCCTTAGTATTGGTGCTGTTACTGTTTGTTTTTTTATATCATTGCCGTTTCCAGTAAGTTGTTCTTACCTCAACTCATGATCTTTATCTTTTGTGCCTCCAGTTCTCCTCTCCAGCCCAACTTCAGGGGGAGGGGAGGGAGAGAGCCTAGTTTCATGCCTAAACCATGACATCCAGTCTTGCTATCTTATGGTTTCTCATAAAAACTGTTCTTAAGTATTATATTATGCTAATTTTCTTACAGATCTTTTGTATTTTTATTGCATTTGCTCCTCTTTCCTTTTATTTGCCTTCATGCCATGTTATCATCCAGAACTCATTCTTAAAAGAGAATATCAAATTTGCATTAGTCTTTTTAAACATTTGTGTCAGTATGTTCTAAAGGTGTAACTCTCCTGCTGTATCTTTCTAAAGCAATTCAGAGCTTGATTGTCTCTATAGTGAATACTGCAGTCACTGAAGTAATCACTGTACATGAATTAGTTAACCTTTTTTAAAAACAAAGACCAAAGAAATACTTTCATTCATGCACAAAGTCAAAACAAATCTAAAAAATATATCTATGTTCCTGAAAAATTATTCCCACCATTCAATGGCTGTCTTTTCAAATGCTTTTAATATGAATGCAAGGATACCACTCCAAAAGAAGAAGTCATTGACTGCTATTCAAAAATGCTTACAAACATTAATATTATAAAACCAGTAGAATGGCAATTACAGTTTGTGTAGAATACTAATGTGCTACTTAACATGAAGTAGGCCTTTGTTACAAGTTCATTTTATAGGTGAGCCAATGTAGATTGTTTTCAATATGAAATATGACAGGCAGTGATATTAATAAAATCTTGTTGCACATATTGCCATCACTTAATATGCAATTAAGCACAGTTTTAAATCCTAAGATAAATCACACTGCATGCAAGAGCAGCAAATTAAAAACCACTCTAAGTATTCTTTCATTATTCTTTCATCAATTAAAAACCCAAGGTGGTGCTAGGTATTGTAAATTGAAATTTTGATGATTACATTTAGGTAATTTTTACTCATAAATGTAATGAATTTTCAGATTTTGTTTAACCCTTAAGAGTTTGTTTTTTAATGTCATTAACCAAGTACAGAAAATAGGTTCTTAGCCATTACTTCCATGCAGAGCAACTGTTCTAAAGTATTATTAAGATTGTGAGATAAACGGGTACAGATATAGATAATGCATTATAGCACAATCAGTCATGTGATAATGTCTTCTCAGAAAATATGTAACAAACTAGAGGGTTTGGATAAACCAAGCAGATTTAGAGACTTGTAAAGTCTTCTACTCTGAGAGATCAAGGGATTGTGATTTAAAGACCAAATAATTGAGGGTTTACAACAGAAGTATATAAACCAGTGTATGATGTAAAGAAGATAAACTGAGGGGGTTTTTTCTGCCCTTTATGGAAAAACTAGATGAAATCTGAAGGTAAGAAAAAAACTTCAATTTGAGGAAGAGGCACCTTTGTTCAAATCAAGTATATTTTCTTTCCTGATCTTCAGATCCTGCACAAGAACATTCTATCTACATTTCTCTGTGTGAATATTCCACAAAAATCCTTGTCATATGAGCTAATTCTCTGTAATCTTTTTTACTTCTCTACTTCTCCTTTTATGTTTGGACTATTGATATCATTGCAGATGTGCTTCTCTCTGAGGCAGAATTTTCAGCCAATACTTTGTTCTTCTCTGAGGATTCACATCTAATGGATCCTAAAGGAAGAGTAAGAAGAGTAAATTCAAGAAGTACTGAGATTCTAACCACTGTCTTGTTCTCTGAAACTGTCAGAACATGCTGTGATTTAAAAAAGGAGTCCTAAAGTATGAAAGATTGAAAACTGCAAATTTTCTTTGAAAACTCTCAGTCCATGTTTCTGGATGTTTCCAAGACTGTTTAGGTTTTTCAGAAGGAAAATAGGGCGTCTGTTGGCAAGGATGGAATGATCAGATATGAGTGTAATAACTGTTTCCTTGTCACGTTATTCTTCCACCTTTGAATGAGGGTTGCCTTTAGAAGGAATTCATGTGGATTACACACCTGATCTCTTAAGCTTTTTTTTTCTGGTACATATGTGATGAAATAGTTTGGTTTAGGAAGAATTGGGTTAGTTCTGTTGATTCTTTCAATTATTAGTCCTGCTAATCATCAGATACATTTCACATCTTTTGCTATTGTGCACTTTTGCTTGACAAAAAGGCAGTGTCTTAAGTCAGGCAGAATGAACTGAGTCTTCAAACAGAGCTATGAAATGAAAGATGTTTGTCCCAAACAGTGACAATTTGTAACTGATGATTGAAGAAGGCAGAAAGCTGACTTTTCAGGTTCTACTACCTTTTTTCAGTGTTAAGAAGAAGTTCACAAAGCTTTGCACAATTTCTGCTCTTAGTAGTAACTTTGTCAATTAAGTCTAATATAGCCAAATAAAGGCAGCAAAAGGCATTTACTTTATTCAGAAGGAAGTCTTCAGTCTTGTGTTTCAAAACCAGTGGGAGATGCATTTACTGTGTGGCCTCACTTTCATTATTACTGTTCAAAGATCATGGTATAAGAGAATTACCTTTGGGGTTCCTTGAATTCTTTTAGCCAATCTCAGTATGGACAAGCTGGCTTGGGGATTTGGCAGTGTTTTGAAGTTTTTTTTTCTCTTCAAGCTTGTTACTCTCCTCATGTTGCCACAACTGTCTTGCTTTTGTGAGTTCTGAAATCCCACAAGCATGGGGATTCTGCCCCTTGCTCTATAAAACATCCTTCTTTTTTTCAGTTGTTTGCTAAGTGAGAGCATAGGAGAAGCAACACAATTCAAACACTCTTTAGAGACTCAGCTGAATCTGCCCCAAGTCCTTCTAGAAAGTTGTCGTCCTCGTGAAAGTCATGTGGGGATATTTCACTGTTGAATATGTGTATACTCTGTATGCTTGTGGGATAAACATAATGTGGTTTTTCCCAGGTTGATTTCTGAGTTCTTTCAGCCATTCATTCATTCCAGTTTGATCATAAGATCACTGTAAATCTATTTCAAGAATGATTCCTTTGTTAGCAGATGTTGGCCAGAGTATCTCTCAGTTAACAAGGCTATTTCAGATCTGACAAAGTCATTATAAAAGTCTCAAGTTTCAAGCTATGTAATGAATAGGTAGACTAAAACAAAACAAATCCCAAGCAAACTAACCAACCAGAAACAAAACAAAACAAAAAAAACCAAGAATGGTTGATTTTTCATTTGGTTTGGGTGAAGGAGATTTGTTTTTACTTCTGTAGCTGCATGGGAACTGGTGGATGGATGTGAATATAAGTTAAATTCTAGGAATAAGACCCAAAAGTGTGACACTGGGATTGGCAAGAAGTTACATTTATTTGCATCATCAGCTTCTCCACCAAGTTATTAAGCTACCTATAGAAATTTAAAGTTCTATACAAACTGCCTCACTCACCAATGTTTTTGTACTGAATTAAAGTTTTCCTTCCAAGGCTTATTTGTTCACTATGTGGATGTTTGAGAAAAATTTGCTAAGATCCCTACATTCACATTGTAGTAGATATACCCAGAAGGCCTGATACATTACTATTATTTATTACTTTTTCCAGTTTTGACTATAATCCCCTCTTTAAGAAGTGCATTTACTCTATATCTATGCATATACATTTACATTACTACAGCCAGAAGCTGTTTCATTTAATTTTCCTTATTGTCACCTGGAACTGCTGTTAACTTTGGCCCTTCTAAAAGATGATGCTCATGAAGATCTTTCACACAGATTAAATTTTCTTCTGATCCTAAAAACAAGTGCAAATTTCTATAAAAGGAAAGAAGGCTCTTCAGTTCATAGATTCTTGTGCTGTGGTTATTTTTTTGAGGTTTTTTTTGTTCGTTTCCCTCCCCACCAAAAAAAAGGAGTGGAATTAAAATCCATCTAGAATCCAGATACTAAATTCCTTCATCTACATACAAGTACCTGAGTTGGTAACGCTGATAAAATTTCAGACATTCAGGAATTGGGTTGGAAAAAAACCCCCTAATTTCCTACTTGTTGCTAAATCCCCATGTCACTGGGAGACAAAAGGGTTTGGAAGCAATGATGGGGCATATTTTATTCTTCAAAGAGCTCATAGCTATTGGGAAAGTTTCATGGGAAAATGAAGCAAGATAGAGAGCCTAATGGTTCAACGTTGACCTTGCAGAACACTAGACTGAGATCCCAGTGAGGGAACAGTAGGTGGAAGGATTGTAATTAACCCTTTAGGGTTAAGGAAGGAAAAGTCCTCAAATTCTTATTGTCCAAAGGATTGAGAACTAAAAAGAACATTAAATGAACCATAGTTTTATGTGGTGATAATCCCATCTTCTCCCTCTCGGACAGGGAATATAAAATACACAGTATTAAGGAAGAGACATGAAACTGTGACAAAACCAAATGAGAAATTTTTAAATGTCACACTGGAAAGCTTAAAAGCTTTACTAAATCAATGACTATATGCCCATGTAGTATAGAAGAACCATAATTCAATTTATATGAGTTAAGTTCAATAGCAGAAACAGTCAAAGCAGGAGTTCCCCATTGGTTAATTTGCTGTCATGAGGGACATTGAAGGAACATTTAAGCCTGGCTACCTTAAAGCCTTAAAAATGTAGCACTGCTCTGTTTCTTATTGGTTCGCACTCTGCAAAATGCTGTATTATGCCAGAAGTTTCCCTGTGCTATAGCACACATACTGTCTAAAAGAACACTGAGATCAATGAACACATAAAGGCTCAGATTGAGAAGAGGGACTTTCTTCTAATAAAATAAGTTTGAGAATTAAAATAGGAGGATTTCTTTATGTTGCAGCTGGTGTCTTTCACTGATTTGTAACGTTATGCTTACTATGCCAGAAAGGTCATAACTAGAATTTGCCAGGAGTCAGTTACAGCCTAACAAAGATGATCTGTGTACCTCAGTTCTGATAGAATTTGATTTTGCTCATTCTCTCCTCTTTTAATGAGTCAGTCTGCAATGACTTTCTGTCGTATTTTTATTAATGTATTTCCTGCAGTCATCTGAAATAATTTTGAAGAGCTAGGTGGACTGTGTGTTTGGTATGATTTGTTAATATGATCTTTTAATATCTTTCTCGGTAATTTAAATCTTGCCTGATAAATTAAGCAATTATGTTCAATTGCACTAAATTTACAACATTATATGTGTCACTAAGAGAAAAGAGGAATGCTATTGTGTTACTAAAGGCACTTAAAGAAGATTTGCTACATTTTTCTATCTGTTGCCTACTGGTAATTATTACCTGATTGTAAATAATGTTGTACATAAGATAATGTAGTGGTATTTTGAATTATTACATCTGGTCCACAGTTGGGAACATGTTTTATTTCTTGTTCCAGACAATTAAAAAAAAAAAAATCTGTCTCAAGCTTAGATATCCTTTTGAAAGGCTAGACTTCCTCTGAAATGTTGAAATTTTTCTAATCTTTTTGGGACAATTTTTTAATAAATTCCATGCTATATCTAACATTGTATTCCAATTGAACAGTAAACCTGACAAGCACTCTGGCACTTGTAGAAGGAGCAGAATTATCGCTGAGAATATTTTCTGAATGTCAATTATATTAACTCTGGTAGAATGATGCTATTTGTTTTTTTACACAAAAGGTCATATGCTGTTTTAGTGATGGTGAGGATTAGGGAGTGTTTTCCATAACCACCTTGAAACTGTATTAAGCTCTGAAATTGTTTAGATAGGTACCATATCCTAATTACATTTTTATACTCTACTTTCCATAGAATCAGCATGCAGTGTTTTAGATAGTGCTAGGTAGTCTGCTAGTCCAGTTCCCTTCAAAACATGCATGTTTTGTTAGTGAATATAGAGAGACCTGCATCTTTTTCCTCAGTTTGAACATGTAGTCATTTTCTACTCTGGCATTTTATTTTAGCATTTTTTCCCCAGTACCATGTTCTTTTGAGAAGTCCTAATCAAAACAAAATTGTATTTTGTCCAGATTCAGAATTCAGAGACATGGCCCAGACTCCTGGTCATGCCAATGGAACACTTGCCCTCAATTTTCTGGAGATGGGGGAGTGAAGAAATAGAGAAGAGACAAAAGAATGGTGATAGGAGTACAGCAGGAAAAGGAATGGCAGAGCAGACTGTAACTGCTAAGGAAGACGAGAGGTTTTCAGCTGCAAGTCTGCAACCTTAGCTGAAAGGTGGATTTTAACTCTCTCTATATATATATTTATTTTTTACAAAAAATCCCATAGAACTGGATGATCTTTAAGGAGTTTTCCAACCCAAGCCATTCTAAAATTCACTTCCAAGAAGTGCAAGTATGTTCTTGACTTCCAGTGGCATCACTGACACACCGTTCTTTTGCTGCTGTTGTTTATGCTAGTCTCTGGTTGTCTTTGTTTCATACTAAGACATTTCTTTTTTTGCAGCTGTCTTACCACATTCACATGTATGACAGTCTGTCTCTGGAAACTTTAGCTTGCTAGCTGTTTTCAGGGTCCCTTATAGGCCCCTACAGGTACATTTATGTCAGCATTCTGTAACAGGTCCACCAGACAGCTCAGTCATTTGCCTAAAACACTGTCTTTTAGGTTTCTCAAGGCAGATGGTTTCACTGGGCTTTGTTCAGATCCTTTTTGATTTTGAACATACTTAGAGCTCCAATTAGGTTGCTGTTTCTAATTTTTTTCTGGATTTGATGCTTCTGCTTCAAACTTAATTGCTTTAAACTTCTGTGATATCTCTGTAGTTTGGTTGCAATAGTCTCCTTTTGTGTCACTCAGTGGAAAAGAGTGCACCTCTGGTCATTTCTATCTTCATAGATAAAATACTTATTTTAGCTTTATTGATAAAATCATCTGTATTTTTGCTGAGGTATTCAGTTCTTAGGTATCCCATTCAATCTCAGAACATTATCCTTCAAACAGATTCTGTGGAGGATAAATGAGCCTGTAGCTCTCCACTACTTGTCAATCCTAGGTAGTCTTACTGAGCTGTGTTGAAGCTTTGGCGTAAGAAATTATACTAGAGTGAAAAATCACGTGCTTCTCTTGCCATATGTAAATCTTCTTAAATTTTCCTTATCTTTCTTGTAGGTCATTTCCAATCCTGGTATTCCCAGATTCATCATTTCTTGATGACATCCATTCTAAACTGCTGCTCTGGAGCTCTTAAAAACCTGTCTTTTTACGCTACTGTGTTGCTGAAGCAGTTGAAACAAACAAATTTAAAAATGTGAAAATGTCTAGAAAACTACTGGTTTGGGGCTTTCCAGAAGAGTCTAATGGATAATCAATGGAAAAGTAAAGTTTGAATTCAAAACCATATTTGCTCATGGTCATATTCATTTAGTTTCTGTAAAGCCCCAAAAGACTGTAGGGAGCAATCTTTGCTGTTTTATGTTTTGTCACGTTTTTAGTGAAAAGGTGTACTTGCTTCTAAAATTAAGTTTTAATGGATATATAAAAACTTTTAAGATACACTGTGATGTTCTCATGATTTTATGATATTTTATATTTTGTATGATTTCCAATTAAATATGTTGATTCTGTAATTTCTTACATATTTAAGGTGAATAAGCAGTGTTTGATACTGTTAAATTCTGTTAATCCACTCAAGATTTATGTACATACACATTCCACATAGTTTTAAATACAATAAATAAGAAAGTAGCACTGCTTGTCAACCCTGTCAAATTTTCATGAAATTATGGTATCTTACCATGTCTCTTGACTCTTCCTGTTAAAGTTTGGAAAACTCTCATGGTATTTTCTGGAAATTGGGTGGTTTTTATGGAATTGTAGTGAAAAGCAGATGTTTTAGGAGATGCTAGAATCATTGAAACACCATTGTTGTCTTGTTTCAGTCATATCTAAAGGAAATACTAATACATTTTTGCAAAAGTTTGTGAAAATATTTTATTTATGTGAAATATAAATGCTTTCCTAAAGACTTTATCTGTACAATAAATAGAAGATTTTTTCCAAAATAAAAATATTGCCTTGAACAGTTACAGAATATTCAGCCTCTAACTATGGAGGAAGAAAAAGAACTGAATAAGAAGGAAACCTGTCTTCTTTAGCAGTATACTTTTGTATCTATTAATAGTATTTAGAGACTTTGATTCATTGGATGAAACTGAGTCAGAAAATAGATGTCACTTTTTTCCCTTACAAATATTAAGCTTGTGTTCCAACTAGCTTAATTCTTTTCCTCACACAGGGCAGTGCCTAGAATCACTCGTCTTGCTCCTTCGTAGGTGTTTTGTTTCATCTTGTTTTTTTCATGGCTTTTCTGTTTTCTTCTGCAGCAGGTAAATACAATGTTTGAGCACATATTGACTTTTAAGTTAGTCCCTAGTTTTGCTTCGGTTTGTGCTTTTTTTCCTGTCATTCTGAACCTCGAGCTGCAGATTCTGCCTCTGGCTTTGGAGGAAAGACTGAAGTATGGGATGCATATAGAGCCAATGGTTGCAAGCTTCCAGAGCTGAAAACAAGCTTTAACTTCATCTGAAAAGGAGAAGACTTTCTTTTCTGAAGTAACTTAACATTGATAGTGGGTAGGCAGCAAATTATACTGGGAAATAGGAAAACATAAGAATGGCCATGCTGTCAGAGATCAAATATTCTACTTCTGACAGTGGTTATAGCAGATGTTCAGAGAAGAGTTTGGAGATGTTTCCAGGAACATTCTCCCAGTATCCAGCAATTTGGGCTATCTAAGGTGAAGGATGATCGTTTCATGTGTATCAGTGGATTTCACTATCATATGACTGTTTACTTTTCTTTCACCCCCTGCAAGCCCTCAACGGTCAAACTATCCTGTGACAAGCAGTTTAAGTGCATGTTGTGTGACGACCTTGTACCAGCCATCTGCCACTTGCTAGGTTCATTTGATACTTCCCATCTTTAGTATTGGAAGAGAATTCTAGTAAGTCAAGCTGGATGTGAGGCAAAGTTATCATGCTTTTAGGGAAAAAAAAAAAGCTTTATGAGTTGAAAAGCATGTTCAAAAGCTTCTTTTCAAAAATTAATGAATTATGATTAAGTACAAATAAATGTGTACTGTCACATTTACTATCAGGATTGTCTGCTCTGCTAGCCATTAAAGCAAAGTGATTGCTATTTATTTTTTCTGTACTTCTCTGCATTTTCTAAAGATAGGTAAGCTTCTGTCAATAAATCTTCTGAAACTAGTATAGCTGTATTTTTCAGCAATCCTTTGTTTTCTGATGTGACTAATTAATAGAGGACTTTTTATTGTTGCTGTTATTCAAAACAATTTTCTTATGCTAGTGTCAGCCTTTACCTATAAAAATGTGATGTTTATTTTCAAGACTTACTGAGATTACTGGCCTTGCTGTATACTTTATGACATTTCTTGCAGGATGAGAATATAATTTCTTATGTCAACAAATGACATCTATTATTTTAATGATATTGTTATTTCATGTAGTACTCCTTCATTTGCAAGTAGGCAAGTCCTCCTGAAACAAAAACCACAACAAAATCTTTTCTCTAATACTGAAGCGTTCATAACTGAGAAATTTCATTAGACTATTTTCGTTGGTTTCTCTCTCCTGATAGTGACTTTATATGGGACTGTCTGATCTCGAACTTCTTTTTTCAATTAGACTTATGCTTAAGTAGCCCATTTGATTTGAAAGGACCCATACTGTAATAGATACAGTCACAGTCTTTATTTCAGATCTTTGCTGAAAAACAATGTATTTCCCATGCTTCAACTTGTAAAGAATTGATTTTTATAATTTTAGAATAGACTTCAAAAATAACATATATGACAGAAGTGAGAGTTGAAGTATATGCCTTGTAGATTGGAGTAAAATATGCTTATAAATTTCTGTTATATCAAGTAGGTTCATACTTTTTGGTTGTTCTCTCTATATCAAGTATCTTAGTGACTTATATTTTAGCTTTCTTTAATAGGATAAAAGGCATTAGAATTTTCATTTTAAAGCTTTCTGTGTTTTTATGTTACTTGCAAGGCAGTAGTTGTGATTCTTGCTCCAAAATGGAAATGTCAGTGTTCCACTGTTGGTATATTTAATTTCTTACAATATTTTGTGGCAATTGTTATTACTAGGTAAGAATAATATTGCTTAAGGTGGCTTGGGAATTGCCTGTAATTCAGTGTGTCATAGTAAGGACTAGTAACAGCTCACCCCGCTTAGTGATATGTGGAAGAGGCACAGTGCATAGATGCCTCAGGTATAACTGTCTTCCCCTAGGGTGATAGCAAAGAGAACACGCACTTTGAATTCTATAAAAAGTATTTTCCAGGGTATGCCAAATTGTCGTGTCTGGGCAGATACTATTTTTGCAAGATTCTTCTGTTGCTTCTGAAACCTCTCTAGCACGAGGCTGACTGGGACGCCTAAAGTGGTGTTTGGCAGTATGTTGCTCAGGAACAGTCACTACACATGCTGTAGATTCAATTACTCCAAGAGTTTGGCTGATGGTCTCTCCTCTAAAATTTAATTTTTACAAATGTTGGTAATTCCTTGACCCTTTCTGCAGTCACATTTTTTATTGTTCTGTAAGCAGAATAGTTGAATCTTAGGGAGCTACTTGAGAAGTAAGTCATACTCAGCATGAATAAAGATGACACAATTAGAGTTTCAGAACCCTTTGAATAAAAGATGAAAATATTTTGAAAATTTTTGGGGCATGGGAGTATAAATGTAAATAAGGAACTGTAGGTGGTGTGAATTTTGTTTTGGATACTGAAAGAGGGCATATGTCAGTTTCAACTTACTTGGCAGGTGAATGTTAATATGGTTATAAGAATTATGGTCAGTGGGAGGAATGTTCAGGAAGTAGGCTTTTCAAATCACAAAACAAAAAGTAATTAAAGATAAATTCTAATCAGCTAAAAACTGAATGCAGTGTCATGGCAATTTATAATTGCCTGTTACTTAAACACAATAATATTAAGAATAGAACATACTCTCGATAACAGAAAGGGAAGGCAGCAAATAAAATAAATCAACAACATCAACAAAAAAGAGCTGGAGTCCATTAAACATCATGTCCAGAATGTGTCTCTAGAAACATGTAAATCAAGCTCAGACATTTTCTAACAGGCATTCTCCACTTCAAATATTTTCAAGTAGTTTGAGTAAGTGCTGTGTTGTGTTTTACACAGAACATCAGCTTACACTCGCTCTGTGGCCTCCTAGCCCATGAATTTGAATTTTCTTGCCAAGAATTCAGTCTGCACATGTACATGCTTGTCCTAGCAACCACCTGCAAGGAACAAAAGGGGCACTGGGACTGTTTGCTGAGATGATGTGTTGGTTAATGCTAGGCTGTATCAAGAAAAATGTATGTTCTTTGTTTCTACCTGCTTTGGCTGCATTTGCTTCCCTGAGGAGGGAATGGGCCATGGGAGATTTTTCATGGAAATTACTAGATGGCAGATTTGGTTCTGTTCTGTCCTCCATCCTCCTTAACTAAGTGGTCACAGCCCAGCAGCTACTGCCTGTGCTTCCATTGGAAGGCAAAACTAGCCAGGGTTTAGCAATTTCTGTTATTTATTTCTGCCTGTGCCTTATGCTTCTCTGAAAAATATGCATGTAAAAGAAGAGAAATACGAACTTCTAACACTTTATATTTCAGTGAAATATGACTTATAATTTCTTGAAACATAGAAAAGACATCTTGCTAGCATAAAAAGTTCTATCCCTGCTGCATAATAAAGGTTTGCCAAGAAATGGGAGTGGCAAAAGTTGCAAGAATTTACAAGAAGCAAAACTGTTAGAATATGATGGATTGAGAAGATTTGGGCAGATTACTTTTCTGCTAAAATAGCAGTCTTCTAGAAGTGTTAATTTTATTACTTCCTAAACAGCAGAAGTGTATAAACACTTATCTTTCCAGTTTGATTAAAGTTTGTATCAATATGTCAGTGTTTTATATAGCATTATGTTGTGTGTGATTATTTGTTGCAACGTACGTTTAAACTTGGTCTCGTCACAGGACTAAAAAAGCCTAAACAGATGTTAACTCAATTACAGAGACAGAAAAGAGGAACGCTTTTTATCATTAATCAAACATAATAGTGCTTCTAAATTAATTTTGTTTTAATTTTGTCAGAAATTTCAGCATTTGGTCTTCCATTCTAAACCAAAAAGAAGTTTTCCCAAGTTAGAACTGTTTCTGTCTTATTCCAGAGAGCATACAGGTGTTGCTGACACTTTGTCCATTGCCTACATAAGTATCTGAGCTGCATGGAAGCAAATACTAGTTGCCATTAACAAGGTCTCTTTCTTTTCCTCAAATTTTTATTTGCACTGGTGAAGAATTGTGTCTTTTTTTTTTTTTAGGTTCTTTGAGATGTAAGAGGAATAAAAGTTACTTGCCTGTACTCAGGAGGTAGCATCAGTCTTCTGCATGTGGAATTTCCAGCCTCACAGACTTCCTCACTAGAAATATGACTTGCGACTTCTGACATGGCTTAAGAATTGTAGAGAATTTCTTCAAAGCTAGATTTATTCTCCTTTTCTTGTTTTATATTGCTGTTATTAAGGCCATGTGAATAAAATATTCTAAGTGCAATTTAGAATTGCACTAATGTTTCCTAGTCTGTTCATTAAGACTCCAAATCTGTCCACTAAGAGAGCAGCAGCTTGGAATTTGATCCAGGGCCATCTGATCTGTTGTTTAGCAACAAGGAAGTATAATAAAGGGCCAGGGACCTGGAACAGAGCATTTTCCTTTAACATATTAGTTCTGATTGTTGTGATAGCATTGTAAAGAAGACAGGTAATTTCTTCCGTATTTTCAGATTATGTAGTAAAAATGCATTCTATTCCAGGTAGTTGCCATGTAATGTAGGACAAGCTTGGAGAATTAATTTCAACCAAAATCTTTGACACTTTCTGCATTCTGAACTTGATGATATAAATACATTAATTTCGATAGCAGGTCATCAGATCCAGCCAGGAGGTCCTTGTAGCCCTTGTTTTCATCTTGTGTAAAGTTCAATCTTATATATATATATATTTATATATATTTTACTCTGAAAAGTTTATATTGAGAAATCATAATAATAAAATAATTTCAAAACTTAAGTTATAAACTGAGGTGCATGAAAATGCATATTACTTCTAGGAAATACATTTCCAAGTACTTGATGAGGCAAAATCGACAAGGACTGATCTCATAAAAAATAGTGTCCAAAATCCATTTTACATACCCATCTGATCTGTAAGAAGAGTATCTTAAAATTCATTCTGAAGGATAGAATTAGTGTTAAAGTTCCTTAAGGTTGCTATTAATATATTCTGTAATAGGAGTATATATGAGGCTTGGTTTATAGCCATACCCTCTGAATTTCTGAGTGGACTTGCTGTGTGTATGTACATGTACATACACTGCTACCCACTTACACACACTGGTGGGCAAGATCAGTAGGTCTATTATCTGACTGTGCACCATTAGGTAACAGTAAAGGTATCTGTGGCAAAAATATGCATTGGTAGTAATTGCATCAATTAGTGCTACGGAAGACACCTAACAGAAGAAACCAAGACACACTTTGTTCAGATTATTAAATGATTTGGAAAGGTTAATAAGTCTTGAGCCAGAAAATGCTCTAGATTGATTTTTTTTTTTCCCCCCAGCTTTATAATACAGTATTTCAAAGTGCATTTGTCTCCAGAAAAGTAATTATCTCAAAAAATACTTTCTCCTTGCCATCACACTTACCCTTTCTGTTCGAAGTCAGTTCTGTGTGACTAAAATATTTTATCTTTAATGCAGAGGAAAGCTAGTTAGTTAACTTGTAGCTTCTATTATCTATTGGATCGTTTACTAAGTTGCAATTAGTTGCAATTGTCAAGACCTTTTGAAACTAATGCAATTGCTTCAACGCTTGGAATCACCTGAAGTTACAGGAGTAAGTGAAGTGACAAAATTTGCTTTTCTAAAACTTTTTATATTGATTCCTCTCTTAAGAATCAAACAAAGATTTCTGCTTTAGTATGTCTGATATCCACATTACAGGAACTAAAAGCATAGGACTGCAATTTGTTTCTACATTTATGTTTCTAACATAGTCTTTTTCCTGGGCACAATCACAATTTATCACTGTAAAGGGTTTTGAGGACATGATGCATCTGAGGTTCTAGTTTAGAGTGGGATGAATTACATCCTGAAAGCCTCTGGAAAATACTCAGTTGCCAAAACTCAGACTTCTAATATAACACTGGATAACCTAAGGTACATAAGAACCTGCTGGTTCTTATGTAAAGCCCTACTCGTGACATGCCTTGGATACCCTCGGGCACCTGAAATGGAATAGATATTTACATTCAGGCTGCTGAGTCCCACCCGCTGCTTCCCTCTGTCGGCTGAAACAGGAATGCGGCATAACTATCGCTGTTGATGCCTATGTTTGGGCAAATGACCCCAACACTGGAAGTCTTAAGAAAAGACTTTGTAGGGCTTCAAAACCGTCCATTTCCTAGAAATTCAGTAAGTCATTAGCTACAGTTATTTTCTCAACTTAGAAAGCTATAATTTAGTCTAATAAGCAAAGTAAATGCATTTATCTCATCACTGTTAGTCAATACAATTGGGCATGATTCCCCTCGAGTCAGATATTTGGTATTTGAAGAAACAGACTATCTTGTTACCTCTGCTTTGGAAGGAGGTTTTCTCTGGTTATGCAGTTTGATTTAATTGGACTTTAGAAGTGTGCAAATACTTAATACTGGTCTTTTGTAATTTTTTGCTGTCTGTTCAATACTGAATTCTTGGCAGCAGCTTTTGAACTGTAGATTTTTCTTACCAGGTTCCAGAGAGAAAGAACTGGAGTAGGCAAGACTGGTAGTAATATGTTTTGGTAATGAACCTAGTTTTTAAAATTTATGGAAAACTCAGCAAAATTACTTTGCTATGTCGAGGTTTTGTAATAGGATGGCTGTGGTGTCTTGGTATTGTCCCTGAGGTGGGAGGCTACCTGAAAAATTTTACCCTATGGTGCTTCAACACAGATTTTGGCTTTAAGCACTACTAGCTGAGAAAGTCTAAGTGATCAATCTCTGAGCCACCATTTCCCACAGTTTTACCTGAAGAAGGTAAAGGGCTTTTTGTTAGATTCTAATGGAATAAAAAATAGCTTACATTATTTGTTAAAACAATGATTATATATTAAATTTCACACTTCAGGAAGTCTAGCAGTATCTAATTAAGGCTGAGTAAAATGATTTGATAATTTTTCATGGACCCATGTTGAAGCCTGGACCCACCTGTCTTTGTACCAGAGGCCTAAACAGTTTTTTAGACTTGTTAGAGCTATTGGTCCATTTTCAAAAATATATAATTAATTTTCTAGGGTTAGGATTTTACCTTTCAATTCTGATCATCTACCTGCTGTAATTGCAGCCTTTTTCAGAACAAGGTCATCTCATACTGTTGGTAGATTTTTGCTGTTAAGGAGGCCACAGAATTTCATTCCAGAGAGACAACTCTCCAAGATTTAAGTTTTTATCTTACCAGTTATTTCCAATATATGGAAGAGGCTCTGGAAGCTTCTGTTTAAAATTCCAGTTTCCAAATGCAGGACAGGTAAATTTATATTGAATAAAGCTTTAAGACTTTTAGAAAATATTTAGTTTATTCAGTGAGTTTATTTGACAAACTGACTCTTCCACTTCAACTGACTCAGAACTGGGTTATGTATTTTCTATTGAGACTGAGAATTTGGACTTTTTTTTCCTAAGGTGTCACTTGAATAGGTGATTGTCTATATTTTGGAGTAAAAATTTCTCTTTTGCTCATTATTTTATTTCTCATAAGACAGAAATCCACCAGTTCTAATTATGCGCCTAAAACAAAGCTGTTACCATTGTGGTTTTTTCTGTGCATCACTATTCTATGTCACAACATGTGGATAATTAGGTAAAGAAAAACCGATTTGAGTCGTGAAGGGGAGGTTATGTTGACTTTTCATTTCATAGTATGATGGAATGTTATTGGTTCGACCACGAAAAGGAAAACATTTCTTGGAAGCAATCGTATTGAATGTAAAGCTGTTCTGATTGTATAAATACTACTGCAGATTTTAACAGTGTCCCTTACACTGTCATCTGAGATACCAGACTGCAGAAACATTTTCACACTGTGCTTATGTACTCATTTTTCTTTATTTCCAGGTCCAGTCTGTGTACGACATTACCCAGTATGAGAATATTTTTCCTTTGTGCATGATTCTGGAACAACTTCTTCAAAATGAGACAGAAAAAAGTAACGTTTCAAGCTCAGGCTATGAAGGAGAAGAAAAAGTCAAATTTCTGAAGAACCTTGATCAAATTATTCTTCATCTCTCAGATGAATTCCCTTTGTTTTCTTTATATTTATGGAGAGTGAGTGTTCTTTTGAACTCAGCTCAAATGCAAATTGATTAAAACAAGCAGCCTACTTTTTAATAGTACATTTGTTTTGGGGGATTGCATTGGAAAGTTTTTGAGTCAGACAGAAAAATTGTCGTTATTGGAAAACATTTACTTTAAACTACTATTCTATACAGCAGTTTCAGAGATAATGCAGTTTATCTCCAATTTTAAATATAGAAAAAATGTAATAATCCAGCTGCCGTTTGGAATAAATGCTGTTTCTTGTAATGGAAAACAGTATGTTGGTGTTCATGCACAGTGAAAATGGAACAAAGAAAGTTGTTTCAGGTGCTGTTTAAAATAAACACTATGAATTTGAAAGTTGAGTCATGACACGTGTATAGAGCTTCCAATTTAGGAAACTGTTGCCTGTACTTTAGACTTTTTATAGCTTCTGTATGATTTAGATACAGTGTCTGGTTGGCAGAAGTAGACATGCTTATTTTTAAACTTGATAACTCATCATTACAAGTTCTTACAAGACATACTTTGTTACCGATTTAACCAAAACAGTCATTACTTGAGCAAAGTAAGATCTGGTGCTCAGTTTTACAACTTTCTTACATTCATTGTATACTGTTTGGCTTTACCTGTGTATGCACAAATGTAGGCACAGTAGGCCTAATTCACTCTGAGTTGAGTAATGATTTTGGAGATCTAATCTGAATAAATATAACCTTTTTTATGGTCACTTAAAACCTTTCTGTTCAAAATTAATGAATATTGTTAAAAATCCCATTTGTATATTTACCTATTACCTGATTTTTAATTTTTTTATTCCTGTGTGATGGTATTATATTCATAACTAAAGTAAAATGTTTTAACAGAAATTATCGTAAACATAAAAGGTCTTTATAGTGTGAGTTCAACAGTACTTTAGCTGAAGCAGAGTCTTTAATAAATCTAGATGATAACTATTATAGTGAACAACATTTTTTTTTTCTGATAGACAAGATTTTAGTTTTATTATGTCTCCTGGAGGTGCATATTCACTGTAAATATGAAAAAAATTTGAGCATTAGTCCTTATCCTTCCCTTTGCTCTTATTTCATCAGATCAGTTTTTGTCAGGAAAATTCTCTGAAACTCCACTATCTTGTTAATTTTAATGCATTTATTTTGTAATAAACCTTTGCTCTATATATATGTAAAATATTTTGATATTTAAAAAGCAGGTTACTTTGATGGTGAATTGGCTCCCCAAAGAGTGTTTCTTAGTTAGACACTGGCCACTGTTCTGTTTCTTTAATTTCATATTTGATATGTCATATGGTAACATTTATTTAATGATTTCTTTAAGCAAACTTTCTTTCAAGAGAAATGTTTTATTTGCAAAACAAGCATTCCTGAATAGTCACATAAGAAAATTAGAGAAAATCAGCCAAACTAAAGAAAATAAATATGTAAGTCTTGTAGCTGCTCAGGAACTACCGTACCCTTTTTGTTACGGCTTTTTTGCTTGTTTGTTTCATTAAAGTAGAGAATGAGTTTTCCTCTTCCCTCCACAGCACTGAAAGCATGATTACAAAAAGAGCAAGGGAAGGAATAAACAAAAGGAACTATTATCTAATTTATATAATTTTCATTTACATGTTTTAAAATAAAGCTTAATTCAAAAGTCTTTGTAAACAAAAGACACAAAATACAGAAGGAAACTGTCATCTGTATAATAGCAAAATCTGTATTGCTTCAATACTCTGGTTCCAAAGAACAGGTTCAACACTAGATTGCACACCACTGTGTATTTGCTGATCCAGTAGCAAAAAATGGGTTTTTTACTAGTAAAGCAACTTGAGCACAAAGGGACACATATTTTCTTCTTTGCAGATCACGGAATTTTCTCACCAGTAAGCTCTCTAGGCTACTGGAAAAGCAACAGATATTTTGGGAAATATATTCATCGTTGATAAGTTTTGAAGTAACTGCTCACTTGAGACATGATTTTTGACATGTTTTTTCACACCATACAGAGAGAGGAGGTTTTGTGTCCAAAGATGGCATAACTACATGGTACTTGTGCTCTGGCAGGGATTTAAAACAGTTATGCAGCTTTGAAAGTGTTGATACAAGGTGAGAGTTCCCCTTGTAATGCCATTGCAGCAATGCAAACACACTGGCCTCTCTGCAAAAATGCTGTTAACTGGTCACCTCTTTATCTATTTCAGTGCAAAATTAAATAATGCAGTGAACCACATTAATGAGCACCTCAGCTTTGGTGGGAGCAATAACCTCGCAATCAGAATACTCACTAGATTGTTGTTTCATGTTTCTTGAAGAGATTTTTCACCAAGATGGAATGTGCCTCAAGATGAAGATACACAAAGGTAGATGCCTGCATTTAGATGTCTCAGTGTGGTTGGGATGTCTGATCTACTTGCTGAGTACCCCAGTATTTTGGCCTGGGTATTCAGCTACTACCACAGAGGACTGCAAATCTTATCTAAGTCCTGTGTCATATTTTCTCTCTTTATGTAGGTGGCTCTGATACCGTAGAGCATTTTAGTGGCACTGTCATTAAATGTGTCTGCTTAGACAACTGAATTGAGCAGTGGTGATTGCATGAGCTTAGATATGTAGCTCACTGCCACAAACATGCATTTAGGTGTCTGGGTGTGAAAACTAAATCCCACCCTTGTGATACCTTATCTGTTTTTTAGAGTAGGAAATCCTATGTTTAAATCCCTGCTCTTCAGACAATTTCTGGTCTTGTCCAATAACTATTAAGTGTAACCTGAGTAAACATCACTGTCTTGAGTTTTGATATAAAACAGGATCCCTGCAGGATTTACAACCAGGTTACAAGAACTCTACCTGCATTTTGGACTCAAACTGAGTCTTAAAGTACTTACCAACTAGGTGTGACCACATCCAACTTTTATCTATCTGACCTCCAGAGAGGAATACCAAATCCAGACATAGTACCTATGCTCTTTGCTGAGTGTAAACTATTGGATGCCTCAAAAGAACAATCTCAAAGTCCCATGTGCTGAGCATAACATGTTATAGAACTAAATAGGAAACACTAAAAAAGTAACTTGGTCTGATCTGTCATTGCTCCCTGAAGTGTGTCACCTGAGTTACAGTTTTAGAATGAACAGTTCCAGGATATTTCTTTTGTCTTACAGATCCTTTTTGTAGGTAAATGTACTTTAGAATTTAGCAAAATACTCATGTTCTGCAAATGCAAATTGTTCAGGCTTATAAGTACAAATAAATAAATAAATATATACGTACACACACATACACAGTTAAATTATATATTTATATGGTTGAATTAGCAGTGCTTATTTATTAATAGCCTAATAGCAGTTTATGATTTTGTAATTTCTTTTTCTGCTACATTCTTAGCTTCCCGGGTGACTGTCTTTTGTACCTGTCTCCATCTGTTTTAAAAAGAATTTCGTGGTAGAGTGTATCTTTTTATGAGAGTAGAAAAATTATGAGAAAAGAAAATAAATTTTTATTCTAGTGCTGCTCCATTGATTGTTCTATTCATTGAAGTATTTTACATGCCTACTAATGACAGCAGTGGGTGGGATTTTGAAGTGAACTGTCTCAGGATCTTGTTGTAAGCCTAATTGGGAATATTTTCATAATCTGTTTGTAATTTACTGATTTTACAAGTTATTGCTTATGTATGTTGCTAACAGTGGATAAAAATATTGTACCATATTTTAATCTTGTAATAATTTTTTTCATTCAGATATCTATGCATTACTGTCTGATACAAAGTAACACTTTATAGTTTACTGTGGTGCAACATTCGGCTGATGCTGACATGATCATAGGAAGATTTGTGTTGGAGAGGACCTCAAGGTCTCCAGTCCAACCTCCTGCTTGAGTCAAGGTTAGCTGTGGGGTCAAACCAGTGTTGTTCAAATCAGTGTTGTCTATTGCTGTTTCAATAGTCAGTCAGGTATTGAAAATTTTCAAGGACAGAGAGTGGATAACCTGCTTTTCTGCTTTGTCTGTCTTCATGGTGAAAACATGTTTCTTTGTATACATTCCAAACTTGTATGCAGTTGCTTCCTTTATGAAGTGCCTTTAGTCTTCCCACCAGCCAGAGCCTGGATCTATTCCCTTGATACCTTTCCCCTAGGCCCTGGAGGCTGCTGTTAGGTCCCCCTGACACCATCTCTCTCCCAGGCTGAGCAAGCCCAGCTCCCTTAACCCACCTCATGGCACAGGTGCTCTAGGCCCAGCCATCTTGGTAACCCTTCACTGGACATGCTTCAGTTTATCAACATCTTTTTACCTGGGCACCCAAATAGACAGAATTAGTCTAGATGCAGATTAAGGAGTGCAGTTTGGAGGGAGGTAATCCCTTCGTTCAGTCTGTGCTTCTTCTGACACAGCGCAGGTTGCCATGTGCTCTCATTATTGCTATGGCCACTGCAGGCTCACAGTCAGCTCACTGCCCACCAGGGCCCTCCGGGACTTTGCCCGCAGAACTGCTCCCCAGCCAGGCCCTCCTGTACCGCTGCAAAGGACTCTTCCTTCCCAGGCTGGACACTTAGCGCTTCTTCCTGAATTTCATTTACTCTGTCAGGTCCTCTAATGACATCCATGCCCTCAAGAATATCAACTGGGACTTCCAGTTCGGTGTCATCTGCAAATCTGGTAAAGGTGCACTCCATGACCTCCTCCAGGTCATTGATGAAGTTGTTAAACAGGACACATCCCATGATAGCTCCCTGTGTTTCTCTGCCTGTGATAGGTATCCAGGTAAATTGCGAGCTATTAACAACTACAGCTATGAGCTTGATGGTCAAACAATTTTTTTACCCACCTGGTTTATAGCTTCCTGACCAATTCTGTCAGCACCTAAGTATCTGGACCACCTGATCCCATGTTGGTGAGATAGACATATATGAGCTGAAATCTGACAAAAAACCTAACTTGATCTTCAGCTATGCCTAATAGTTCCTCCCATTGAACCCTTTGACCTAAGCAGGAGGGCCTAGGAGACCTAGTTGAAGGCTGAGGCTGAAAAAGGCATGAAGTTCCTCAGCCTTATATGTGCCTGCTATCACAAAAAGTTTCATCCTCTGCAAATCCTTAATTTGATTGAGAGACGTCAGTGAAATACCATGAGATAAATTACTCTGGGAGTCATCAGTAACCTAATTATCTGTGCACTTCCAAGAAATGTAACTTTGTAATTTCAAATTAACATCAGATTTGTATAGAATTATTTAATCTGAAACTCAGTTTATTTTAGCTTGCTTTAAAAAGCTGTAGGTTTGGAGATCATTAATATTTGTTCATATTTTATTGATCTAGACAAGGGAATTTAGTCTTTAGATCTCCTGCTGATAGGGGAACAGAGGACTCACAAAGACCGTTCCATCAAACAACAAAAATAATCTTATGATTTTTTTTTTATTTTCAGTTCCACAACCCACAAGCATGTGTAGTCTGCAGGGGCAGCTAAGTGGACCAAAGCAACGTTTGCTTCTCAGAGGTGTAAAGCACTACTCATAACTTGTTTTACACAGTGGAAGTGAAGGACATTCTCCAGAATTCCCAGCTTGCAAGGGAACACTGCAATGCTCCTTGTTCACAAGGTAAAATAGCAGTAACTTATGAGCAAGGGTATGAAAAACACAGTGTTTCCACACAGAACACCTCGTAGCTCTTGCACAGTCAGAATTCCTGTACCTATCCTTAGCATGCTGTGGCAAGGGGGGAGCATCCCAAAATACAAGACTGGAGAGGATGAAGAAGGAGATATATGTGAGCAGGAGCCTTTGACAGTGCTGGAGGAGCTAAGCGGAATGAGGAGTATGGGACTATCACATGGCTGGGTGACAAAGTGAGACTGTGTGGAGGGATCGGTACTCTAAAAGGACATCATTTAACCTCTTCACAGAAAAAAAAGGAAAATGCAAAGGCAAAAGCAGATTGTTCTTAAAGTAACATATTGTCACCTCATTCCCTCACGGCCACAGGTCTGACTCCAGCTTCTTCAATTCTAACCCTTTTAAAAAAACCCAAACTCTTCATACCTCCCTGTCCCAGTGCAGATTTCAGTGATCAGCTGGAGAAAGTAGTTAAGAACTACAATCAGATAGTAATCAGGGGACTGCATTAACATTAGCATTCTACTCTGTTTCAGTTTAATAATGAAAACGAAGGCAAGTTTTAAAATATTTCTGTTTTCATTCCCTGATCAGCTGTCCATATACCTCTGTTTCCCTTTAGAGCTCAAAGAAGTTTTATATACTTTTTGTTTCTATAGCTCTATACTTGCAGCTTTCTTGGTTTGTGCTTTTTTTTGGCCTGTCACATGTTAGAAGGTGTGTTTTCTGTTCTGCAGTTCTTACTTGCCTTGATTTGAAACAGTTTCTGCAACTTCATCTGATAATGTACTTCACTTAGACCTCTATTAACTCACCTCCCCGTTATAAATTGTTTCACCCTCCTTATCTTTTAGTTTTCCCTTTTTGCTTACAAGTAAATTCACTTAGTCTGCACCTGCTTTCTTAATTGACCATGGAAGGTTAGTTTACAATCTAGCTTTAATTAAGCCAATCTTTCAACATGATTTCTTCTAAACTTGCTGATTTCAAATTCATCTTGAATTATTTGGGGTTATTCCCACCTTTAGAATAGTTATACTAGAGAGAGGCTTATCCTTGAGAAGAACACTCTTTGCATATCACCTGCAATTCCAGGCTTGAGTTCATGTTTGAGACAATCTTTTAAATTATACTTAAGGAAACAGCCTCTGCAAACCAGGAATATCCCCCAGTGAACAGAAATAGTTCCAAGAAAACATCTTCTTTTGGGGTTGTTCTAAAGGACGGCCTTCTTTCTTTTCTTATTCCTGTAAATGCTATATATTCACACAACTTGATGAAGGCCAATTCTGACACCTTACAGAATTCAACTCTTCAATATACATGGCTTAAAAAGCAGCACATACGCATTTGTTAATGTTTTCTCTACCACAATGCCATGAGAAACTGTACACTGCAGATTTTAGCAATGGTGTTGGTTACTCCTCTAAGATGTCCTGGTGCTGACAGCTGCTATCAGCTATCAGATTCTGGTGTTTCTTTTGTCGAAGCATAGCTTTTTATTTCAGTTATAATTACTGAATTTAGTTCCATTCTTTGCAGACTTTCTTCCCAGCCTATGGAGAGAAATTCGTCTCTGTCCACTGGAGTAACTGACCTCTCCTGACCCCAGCATGATGACACCTACAGATTTCATAAGTACTCTCTGATGTATTCAACTGAGTTTGTACAGTCAGAGAAATATGAAGTAAAAATTCTGGAGAAAACAACAGAAATTGAAACTCTTGTGAATGACTGTTATGTACTTAAAGAAGATGAAATGTATAAAACAAAGGTGGTTTTGAAACGGAAATACAAAGCCTAATCTGTTCTCTTGTAATATAAATCAGCTCCATTGCATTAGTGAAGCATTTACTTTATGCTTCTGCTGAATGCAAGTGAAAACTGTGTCAGCCTAGTTTCCCATTATCTTTTTGACATACAGAATTAACAAGAAGGGTTTACAACCATAGAAGGGTGTGAACATACTTATATCCTATTCTTTTTGTTACCTGAGGAAGATACCGAGTAATTTCTGACCTTCACAGCCCTTCAATCCGTCTTCCTCCAGAAAGTTGTTATTTTTGGCTATTGCATATTCTGAGCTTTGTCTTTCATATCAGAGGTGAGGAAATAATGTCATGAACCAGAAAAAGAAATATGAAAGATTCATCTTGTAGCTTACTATTTTTCTTAGAGACTGACTCCCTATAACCCTTTTTCTTTTGGGAAGAGCAGGGTGGTGGTGAAGACAAGAGGGCTAACTATCTATATGGGGATTCTCAGTACCTGTTTTCAGGACTTTTACAGAATATTAAGGTGCCTCACTGGTACCTCACAGGGTACTTGTTATTCATGCAGTAATGAGTCCTCTCAAGATCACGGTTCTTCAGACCTTAGAGATAAGAGAGTGTTTTTCAGCTAATCTTTCAATTTATTTTAGTAGCCATCCATTAAAACGATTCTAAGGGCTGAGATAAGTCCACATTGACCTTACTCTGAGGCTGTCTTGTCCTCACAACACAAGGGAAAGCAGACAGGTGAGAAAAACAAAGAAACAAAAAGATAAACCTTCGTAAGGCCTCCCAGAGGTCCCAGTAAAATTTTCTAAAAGCCTTCAGCAATGTGTCACACACACTCTTTTAAGGGTCCAAGGAGGATGACCAAATCATGCCTATCAGGGTCTTTGCCAGTAGGAGGAAGGTACCACAGGCAGTAAGAAAAATGTTCCCATGGTCTAGTGTGCAGTGTACTCAGCACTGTGCACCTCTGGGATCTACAACACAAATGGCAGGCACCCAGACACTTAGCAGGTAGTTCACTACAAGTCTTCTTTATAAAATTAACCATACACTGCTTCCTAAATACTGAATGAGTTTCAGTTTTTCATACAGTTTTGTAAAAAAAAAGAGAAGGAACCTCTCATAACTAGGCAATGTGGATTGCTAATATGCTATTCAGTATTAATTTTTCCTGCTATTTATCACCTTTGTTAAGGCAAACAATTTCAACTGAGACACTGTTCTTCTCTTTTTGTTTTTATATAAAAGGCTCTTTTCAGTAGAGAGAATTTATAAGAAATCATGCAACGCTTTAAATGTTAGGCTGCCACTATGAGAATATAATAGATTTTTTATAGGTTTTTTGTGCAGCAATTTGTTCTGCTATTCAGAAAACAGGTTGTACTATTTGATCCATCAGAAGCCTACTCATGTATTAGAAGCTAATAGAAGCATAAAGGAAGCCTGTTCCATATGAATACCGCTGGACTCTAAATTCCTTGTTGCACTAGGGTATTGTTGAAAACATTTCTGTGTGATATTAATGTATGCTCTTGAGCAGCATGCTCTACTTTACTTTTTTACTCCTAATCATTATATAAACCAAAATTGACATCCAAAATTGTAATAAGTAAAGGGACTATGAACTTTAGGATTCTGTTTGGCATTTCTAGGTTTTTACTCCTAATGAAAAAGAAAATCTACTTAAAATAATTTATACTGTAGTATGAAAATCACTTAAGGCAATAAGTGAAACAAATAAGTTGAAGAAATAAGTGCTGTTTATGTATCTCACTGGAATTATTTTTGACACTTCTGTTTTTTTCACTCAGTAGTTTCTTGTAAAGTTGAAAAGAGTACTCGAGGCAGGTTGCACTCAAGTCATTTCACTGCAAAGTTAAGGATCCTACTCTGCACAAAGTTGCCTTATGGCTATTTTGAAATAAACTAGGAGTTTGCATTTTTAACTAGGGAAAATGTTGACGGCTGAAAGGCTTCGTTGCATTCTGGGTCTAACCTGCACCCAGATATCAAATCTACACTTGCTGTTAACACCTTCCCTCACGTCTTCAGCTTTGGTTAGGCAGACGATACAGTGAGAGTTAATCTGCACCTGTTTAGCAATTAATGAGAAAGGTGTAGTACTGAAATTTTGTGATCACCTTTAAAATGAAACAATCTCAAGGTTTTTGATCTTCACCACTGTTTTGGTAGCTGCAAGAACACAGATATAACTAAACATTATGTTCTACATTCACTACTCAGGGTAAATTAGAGTGGGGGTTTTTGTTCCTGTTCCATTAATTTATTTTAATTTCAGTATGCACCCATGATGCAGGAATTAACAAAGAATCAGAAGCATGAGTCCCATAGTACTCCTGTTCCAAAGAGCAGAAAAGACAAAACCTTACAGATCACACTGATGAAGAAGCCTATACAATTCTGCTTTTTTATTCTATATTTCTTCTGGATGAATTATTTTCAAAAACATTCTGAAGAAAAGAGCTTATGATAACCAGACCATCAAATCCACTTTTAGGCTCAGGGACAGAATTCATGTCAGCAGCACTTTAAAGAAAGATTATTGAACAAATATCTTACTAATTTCCAGACTGATAAACAGCAGAATATTTTACATGTGCTACCAAGTGCTGATAAATAGGAAAACATCCATCTAATACTCCATGTTGCTGTTTAGATCTTATATTCTTCATTTGCTTTCATTTAACTCTCTGGGCTGTCCCCTATGATTCAGTCTTTCCAAGCAGCATTAGTTGTGTTGATATCCCGAGCTGATTTGATAATAATTTTCTAATAGCATTATTCTGCTTGGAGAATAGTAATTCCAGCTGTGACTCTGCCTGCTCTGGTTTGTATGATTGCAATCTTCCTTAACCGTGTTGCAGCTGCTTGTTCAAAAACACCATACATTGTGCTGAATACATTAGACACTGAAGTCCACCAACACTACTGGACAGGTTTGTGCATTAAGATTTAGATGTGCATCTGCTTTTTTTTTTTTCTTTTTTTTTTTGTGAAAGAAGAGGCTAAACTCTTCTAACCAGTCTCTGATCACACTGAAATAGGTCTTTGGTAAAGATGGGTCAGTCTAGCACAGATGTGCTCTTTTTGGAAGCTCATTTCAACTGACATGGGTTTTGTGTGTGAACAAGAGCAGTTCAGTAGGCCATCATGAGCCCATGTAACTGCAGTCATTAGCAGCTGGATGTAATTTTGAGAAGTGACCTTTTCAGTCAGTTCGGCTCCAGTCAGGTGCAACCTTAATTTTCTTCTTCTCATAGATAGCTGTACTGTTTGCGCCACTCACCATATAGATGCAAAGAATTGTCCTAAGCCAATATGATCTGTAGGGCTTCTCACAAAACACATTTGTAGGTATCTTATCTCAAAAGGTGGCCCCAGAAGGCAGTAGTAAGGACATCCATTCATTCATTCTTCAGTATCCAGATAGGTCACTCAAGAGTGGAAAGTCAGTGAACCCTGCTAAGTGTGTTGGCTCCCTGGCCACTGCAGTTCCTGTTCTGAGGCATGCAAGATGTGTACCACCCTGGTGAGACCCAAGATTCAAAGGCCACATCTGTGCTAGATGAGCAGTACAGATGAAGTCCTCAGGCTTTGAAGGTCATGCAGAGATAGGAAAACTTTTTTGCACTGACATGCCAGTTGCCAGAAATTTGTATAGATGTATTAAGCTTTGCCTAATATGTAGTTATGTGTATTTACAAATTCCATTGCAGGGTTTGTGGGCTTTTCTTTAAATGTCATCCTACTCAGAGGGCAATGTCACCAAAGGTTCTCAGAAGCTCTGGAGAGAGTGTCAGGAAAAGTCCTAGAGGAAGCAGGGGAGCAGAGTGTTTGATGGGTGGCAAGCCAAGAGGCCTGAACTCCCAGGAAGAAGATTTAAGGTAAGTCAGAGTAAAAGGGTTCCTTGAAAGTAGAGCTAGTGCCTGTTCTTCCAAAGTAGATGGCAGTTGGAGGCAAAATACCATCCTGGGCTGAAACCTCAAGTACATTCAAGATTTTTTTCTTCCTTGAGGCATTAGTTTTATTTTTTTCTGTTAACTGAAATTTTCTGTGTTTTATTTATTTCACTGATTAATTTTTCCTGTTGATTTCTTTGTGATGATTGTCATTTGCAAGGTCTCTCCTTATGCCCGGACTATGTTTGAGAGTGTCACTCATACAATCTTTACTTCTTCTGGCAGATCACCTATAACAGTATCAAACGTTGTCAGTCTTAACACAGTCTTCTGCAATAGACTCCAGGATAGCTCTCTGCAGTCATTTACCAGTATTAATCATTACATTTTGCTAATGTTGCTTTTGTCAGTTTTTAGTTCACTCAAGTAGTAGCATGTATGAGCATGTGTAAACTTCCAACGGGAAGTTTAAATGACAGTCCATGTAAGGTTCCCAAGGCAGAGGAGAACAAGCCAGGCTTAGAGGGAGGATCATCAAAGCTAAGGGTCCTGTTATATGTTCAGATTTCATTTCCAGCCCCTGTTTAAATCTTTGGTAGCAGCACTGATTTTACCTGTATATCAGCTCTGGTGTTTATCATCCTGAAGGAAACAGTAACTGTAAGGGGGAGCAGCTGAAAGCAGAGGAATTAAGACTCCGGGGAGGGGAAATCACTCAGAAAAAGAAGGGTATCTTGGTTTGACCTTCAAAAGGACAGCCTTAGTGGGAATAAGGCCTCAAATAACACTATGGAAAAAAGAAAGTTTTATAAAAATCTGTAGCAATTTAAAAAGTTACAATAGGACTTAGCGGGTTTTTGGTAGACTGTCATCTGAAATAGCTGCAGTTAAAATATTAAAGGAGAAGCTGAAAGTAAGGATGGATTCACTCAGTAGCGTGCAAGATATTAAGAAGATAAATAAACATCATACAAAAAATAAATAATTATTACAAGCAATATTGACTTCTATAGCTTTAATAAATTCATTAGGAATTATGCTAAAATTGTGTCATGTAGATTTCCATTTACAAAACTTTCAAGATTAACCTTTTTGATATCATCATGAAATCAGGAGAGGAAAATTCTCATTTACAGTTGTTGAGAGTAAGGCAGAGACATTAAAGTTAGCAGTCTCTATATATGTGTATTAAAGAAATATATATTGTAAGGAAATTACTGTATTCTGTACTTTTATTAAAATTAAAGGGTTCAATTTCTATTTTTGTCTGGTTTTATAGGATTTTTTTCAAAACTCATTAGTTTCACAAGATTCTTAATACATGAAAGTAAGCAGATTTTGAAACATTAATTTTAATTTCTAAAAATTGAAACCTACTATACCCAGTACCAACTTTCACACACAGAAGGCTTCAGATTGCCCAAAATTTTAAGGATAATCCTCCTCTAGCACAGAAACTCCAGAAGTTACAAAGATAAAAAGTATAAACACTCATGAATAATTTAAAAAAAAAAATAGATAAAGCATAAGATGAATATGGAATTAATTGAAAATGCTGACACATCAAAATTTACTTCAATTCAGAGTTATAATGAAATTCTGATAGTACTTACTTTGCATGAAATATAACCTCTGCAACTCTGCAATTTCTCTTTTTTTCCCCCTATTGGAATCTTACCTTAGAATTTCACTTTTTGTTATATATTTNCTTTATCTTTGTTTTAAATCTTATAAGCAGCTATTGCTCAGTTCTGCTTGAAATGTGTTGTCACTGTGTCTTTGGTGCCTCCACATTGACATTTGAGGGGTTTCTACAGTTCATTGTCTCCTAAGAGAAGTCTGTGGCACAGAAGAAAAGTATATGTCTCTAAGTTTGGCTTTTTTGAGTAATGCCTCTGTGTTGATGTGTTTCACAGCCCAGTCAATTTATCTCATTCAGAAAAAAAATTGTATCAAACTTAAATACATGGCAAGTTTCAGTACTTCATATTCAAAAAGGTTTTAGATTACAAGGGGCTCAATAAAGTACTAATAATTAAGGATTTCATTCAGCAGATAAGATTGCTTTAAGTTCAGCTCGAAGCTGTTTAGTTGTGTCAACAATTTATTCTATAGAAACAAATGTCTATTAATGAGCTGAAACCCATTAATATACAAATCTTTGAATTAATAAGCTGCAATTATAGTGGAACGGAGTCCTCTGATGGAACAGCTACAAAGTTTGTCTCTTTCTAACGCCTCACTGATTTCTATTTCCTATTAATTAAATTACAGCCTAATTAGTGTAGTGCTTTGTTGTAGATGAACAGTTTTAACTTTCTAAAATGCTGATCTTTTCATATTTCTACTTTCAGCATTATTCTGTCTAAAAATGGTGCTGCTCTGCATCAAAGTTCTTCATTTACTGTTATAAAACGCTGAGCTGAGGAGGACTGTGGAAATTGACTGTGGAAATTGCTGTAATTCTGCAGGTATTTGTGTTTGTTTACTGTCTCACTGCTGCCTAAGTGTTACTTGAAGTTAGGGCTCATCAACAAACAAAAATTTCATTTGCTGATTTTTTGGTTTTTTAAGTCTTTCACATTAAATTACTTCCAATACAGTAGAAAAGACAAAGCTTCAATCAGGATAGATCTTTTGCCTAGACCCAAGTTCAAGCTTTTTGATCTGCAATCTGGATGAGGCAAGATCTTGAATCTGTTTCTATCACTTTGTCTGCCTTAGCTTACAAGTTAACCATCTGTCTGTCTCTCACAACTCAGGTATTCTTGTTGTGATTAAGACCTCGATTACCTGGTGGTGTTTTTTTTTTTTTTTTTTTTTTTTTNCTGTGAAAAAAAAGACTTGCCTTTCGGGTGGATATTTTTCTACAAAAAAAATGTTTGCTTGGAAGTTCCTAGTCAACTCCATTTAGCTGCTGAAGAGGGGAACATTTTGCTACTATAAATCATGCAGAGCACTTAAAGATAATTTGTGGAGCAATTAAAGTAGCTACTAAGATTTTATGGTGTGCAATTATGTTTCTTCCATCAGAACATCATTAGAAGAACACTTGTTTGCCCTTGCAAGTAGAGCTTATTAAATGTAAAGAAAAATGCAACTGGCGAGCAACAAAGGGCAGATTAAGGGACAAATAAGATGTCCAGTAAGTTCTTTATGAGTGGGGGTTTTTTGTGTGCTCAGCTTTTGTTTTTCTAGTCTTCCTTGGAAGAAAAATAAGAGCACAGAAAACCTATCTAAATCCATATAATTGGCTGACAGTTTTAAATGCAACTTGATGTGTCAGTAGTAAAGAGACTAGGCTATAGTTAAGTGAAAAAGCAGGATGTGCTAAACTTGCAAACTTCAAAACATAGCATTGAATACACCTGTTTTTTTCAGAGTTTTAATCACTTTCCAAAAGGTAGGTTTTAACCATGGAAAGCAATGCCCGAGATGGTTTTCACAAATAATTGGGAAAGCTAAATGTATCATTATCTCCTGCTAGAGATTCTTAAACTGGATGAATGAGTTGTGTCAAGGTCCAATACGAGACTAGCAGGATGAAGACTATCCTCAGCATTTACTGGAATTCATTGAAAGCTCTGTTTCAATCAAGAGATAGCTATAGGTATTATGATACAGGAGGTATATTACTGACACATACCAAGCTACTGCTTCCGGCCAAGAGCAATTTATCAGGCATTATAATCTCTCAGGACCTTGGGTGACCTAGCTTGCAGTTGTACTTTCTGCAGTTCTTTTGGTTGGACTCAGAGCCTTGTACATCAGGGACAAGTTGCCTCCAGGCAATGACTCTAAGGTATAACAAAAAGGGCTCATATGCACTTCTGTGCTTTTCCTTAACAGAAACTTAAACTGCATTGCACTTCAGTGAGTGTTGGTGCACTAAGTGGAGCCACAGCCACGTGTGTCTCTATGGGCTGCTCCACTAGGGATATATTTCTTGAGTCTGATTTAAGGGAGCAACAATTTTGGTAAATTATTAGGGCAAAGTCTGACTGCCAATTCCTGAGCATTAGTTGCAGTAAATTGCTCAGAAAATTTACCAACCACATCTATGAAGCAGTCTGATGCTTTTTAGATGCTGTATCTCTGAGTTCTGTTCCAGCAATCATGTCTGATTTTTTGCCCAGTCTCTTTTCCAGTAGTATTTAGACTGGTAGAAAGTTGGCCGATCTTCATCTTGGCCTTTGAATCCTCTCTTGCCCTGATCCTTAGGCTAGTGCCTTTTTTCTTCACTTTCTTGACCTTGGCTTGACCATGCAGCTTTTGTTTTCTCTGCCTCTGCTGACTCCATCTTGGCCTCCAGGTCTTCCTCTCATTTGTGCAAACAATCCCCATGAAGAGGAACACTGTTAAAGCAGGATCTCAGATCTTAAACATCTACTTTTCATGATCTGCCTCACTGGTTTTTTTATTTTTTTGAGGAGGTTTATAATTTTATTTAGGTTTTTATCTAAATACATTTCATTAAGATGAAAGAGTTGCACTAGAGCTGTTCATTTTTCAGTGGTTAGTTCTAATTTTTAAGATAACTGTTAATTTCTGTGAGGGAAGCAGGGATTTTAGCCACAGTGAGATTTTAACATTTGAATGAAGGGAAACTAAATCTCATTATTTCTCTGCAATTGGCAAAATTTATTGTGGTGCCCTTTTAGATGAACTCCCTGAGTCAAAATGCTACAGTAAGAATGGACATTCAGATTTTTCAGCTGTTAAGTCAAGGCCATAGTGGCAGATAAGACATTAACTATTGGGCAGTAAGGAAATGGATGGATGGGGTTTTGTCTTTAATGTTTTCAGAAGTAATGGATGCAATACATCTTCCAGTAGTATCTCTATTTATGAATTGTTGGGGAGTATAAAAGACATTTTTTTCTTATGTCAGTCTCATGATTTATTCTCTGTATTAGTTCAGTAACTTGATAATTTCAAAATTCAGGAGCAAATTATTATTGATTCATTGGTTGATTCACTCAGTCTTTGATTTGATATATTCATTATTTATTTTTAATTAGCTGAACAATTTACAGTAATTTAGCCTCAGTCATTGTTACTGTTATTCACTTCTTCCTTTAATCATAATCCCTACACAGAGAAGAGAATTGATCTTTCAAATTACATTTTTAACTCCAAGTTCATCAATAACTTAGCAAATAATTTCCATTACCTAAGCCATTTTTCTTAATTAATACTTTTGTCCTGCCCAAATGAACTATAAAGTCAATAATGAAAAGCAAATAAGAAAGATGCATGTGTTGTGAGGGAAATACAAAGCAGCAAGATCATGGCTCTGTCAGTCATGGTTTTCCAGTGCCAGGTATCTTGAGGAAGTTACGGAAGTAAGATACTCTACTTTGGGACTATCTTTCACAATTAGCATGAAAGTCGTCAATTATTAATGTCCTGGGCTTCTCTGTGGCTTTCAACTGGTCAGCTGCATTTTAAGACATTATTCCCAAGTATATAACTGCCTCTGTTCTACTCACTTAGGTACATCCTGCTGTTTTGACAATGCTTCCCAACATTGTTGCCTAATTTCTTTATCATCTTTCATTATCTCTGGAAAATACTTATATTCTTAAATAATTATAGAATGGTTTGGGTTTGAAGGGACCATAAAAAGGTCATCTAGTCCAACCCTCAGATAACATTTGTCCAGAAAGCAAGCTTCTATGGAAATCCTCCTCTGTCCTTTCAGTCCAGTTACTATAATTTGGCTTATTTGCACATAACTACACTTCTTTTACTCTTTGTGATTCAAAAGCAATGACATTGCTCCTAATCACATTTTGCAAGTGATAATTTTGGAAGGGCAACTGTCAGTAGATGTGGCTTTCCTTTAATGAAATGGTGTGGGAACCCAACTCAATTAATACCCTAACTACATTTTTCCTATTATTTTTCAAGGACATTTACTTGTTTAAGCTTTTTGAGGAACACTGAATTGTTTGGGTTTTTTCCCCTCTGAGAAAATAAATGAATCTTGAGTCCTGACCTGACACAAAATTGAGCATTGAAACAATTCTGTGATGTTCTCTTGGCATATTACTCTTGACTTTATATGACAAGTTTATTGGAAACATTCAGAAAAAAATATTCTGGTTTATTGCCTTTCCATGGTAGATACACTAAATGCTTTAAAATGCAGTGAAATTAAATAGGATTTTGATGAAATTATGCATGTAATAATATCTCTGTATGAGTGAGAGATCACAGTTTTAATTTTATTTTAATGTGTGCTTTGATTCTTTATTCTTGTATCAATTGTATTTTCTTGTTAATATTTCAATCACACTTGTGTATGAAAAAATACGTGAATGTCAAGTACTGAGACTTTTGCTAGGTGTTACATCTGGTGGGCTGCAAACTTGTCATAGGATGGCATGCAATTAAAATTAAAATTAACATCATATTTAGTGTTTTGTACGAAATAAGAAATGAGAAGTGCATCTTTTCTCCTCTTAATATCATCTGGTGATGAAATATTTTAAGCAAAGCTCTCATCATTAAAGAAGGGCCAGCTAGTCAGCAGGATGTGCGTACAGAGGAAATGTGACACTGCAACTCCTCAAGGGCCTCAGAAAATGAAATTTGAAAAAAAAATTAATTGATACTAAATACTACTAATGTCCACATGATTGAAGAAAAAGATCTCCAGTAGGCTGAAACCAAAAATCTTGCCTTGAGAGAAGAAGGAACATTCTGGCACAGGGTATTCTGTAAGGATAAGTATAGTTATTTACTTGGAGGTAATAATTAAATGTTACCTGGAGACACTGTAAGCCATTAAGTTTCCCTAATAGTGTGGTAGTTCAGGCACTTGAAACAATTTTACATAAATATATACTATTGCTTAAAAAGATTGCAGTAGATTATATGGTTTAATTGTATTTAAATTGCATAAATTTTCTCCTATGAGACTGGGTTTCCCAAATCTTCGTTCACGAAGCCTAGCCATGAAGGAGACTGGGTTTGAAATAACTTTACGTGGTTGACTCATGTAACAAAGTTAACTTATTTTTTTTCTTCAGGTCCCAAAATTAGCATCTGAATTTTAAAATAGGATCTAAATGCAAGTTTTAATGATTGTTGTTGCAGAAATAGTAATCAACCCATGTCTTCATTTCTATGTCACTCCTCTGGTTATTGCTGGGAAAGGAATTCTGCACTAGCTAAGCAGTGGGCTTCTTTTTTTTTCCCTGATAATTCTGAAATAACTTCAGAAAATTCAGTCTGAAGTAAGAAAAAGTTTTTCCTCCCAAAAACTTTTTTCCTTCTGGTCTTAGAAAAATACACCTGTCAATATCATATTGCTTCTTAAATTTTTATGCGATAAACCTAGGGAAAACAGTAATCTTCAAAAGGTTTGGGTAACTTCTGGGTTCAAACATTTTCAGATTGTTCCTCCTGGGATCTGTTGTGATTATCAGAGCAAAACTCATTTGTGTTGGAACACCAGCATATTTTATCTAGCAGACTTTGACAGAAGCAAGTTAAATGGCAGAAATCACAAAAGCTTAACCAATTTCCCTTTCTTTCTGCAGTAAAAAGGTTTTGTAGTAGAATAAATAGGCTTTTCTAAGTGTTCTATATATTGTTACGCATGAAATACTTTAGAATGGTTGCCAAACTGGTGTTAGCATTTTACAGGGAAACCATTCTGTTCATGAAGGCATTGAAATAAGGGACAAAAAAAGAACAAAACCCTTGAATTACACTTCATGTAAATTGCACTTTAGGAAACACTGCAGAACAAAAATATTGTTATCGTGTCTCTGGCAAGAATCACATGGATTTTGGGACTGATGTCATAAACTGCAGTAACCCAAGAGTTCAGAATTGGACATACTCATATCTGAGAAGAAGATTAATAATCTCTATTACTTCAGAAATTCACAACTAAAGATACAGCAATAGGCACTCTTATAGAAAGGCTACCTAGAACTCTTGTCACCTGGAAAACTGTATTGCTGTTGAATATGTAGGCTGAATACCATAGGAAGAGGGGGAAACAAATAAACAAACCCAACTCTCAAACTTTTCCATACAATGCCAGATTTCAGAGTTACTCTTATATATCTTTGTTTCTGTTACTTTCCAAGAATGTATATATGTATTATATATTATAATTGAAAAAAAAATCCATATGCTTCATTATTTTCACTAAGTCAATTAAATGTATTTTTCATAATTATGGGATTTTCAATAGGGAAACCCATTTATTCATTTGCTTTCATTTACCCTTTCTACCTCATCATAGCAAACTGTATAATTTTGTCTCTTTGATGCTGGATAAAATATAATCAGCCTTACAAAGAAAGCAAATAAGCATTATGTCTTTGTTTCAAAATTTTTAGAAGAGTTATTTCAGAATTCATAATTATTAAGGCCCTACTTCAATAGTCATAGTTTTCTAGTGACTGTATTTGCAAATTTTAAATGCTGACATTTAACTGTCTGCATTTTGTCTCTGACTTAGTGCCATGTATCAAGACATATTTCCTTTTCTGTTTCTCAGTTACCATTAATGATTCTGTGAAAGTTGTGGCTTAAAAACGGACAAGGGATGATTTTTGAGGTAGTGAAGATGGTACCGCTGCCGCAAATTTGTAGGAAAATTAAAATGGAGGTGGCTGTGGCCTATACTGAAATTGAGGAGGGAACAGCTTTTGCATCTGACTGCAAACTCCTCTTCCACTCCTTGTCAAGCCCCAGAAGCTGCAGCAAATCATGGAATCACTTAAATTGGAAAAGACCTTTAAGATCAAGTACAACCATAAACCTAACATCGTTAAACTACGTCCCTAAGCACCACAGTCTACACATCTAAATACCTCCAGGGACAGTGACGCAACCACTTCCCTGGGCAGGCTGTTGTCGTGCTTGACATCACAGCTAGTTACCATCTTCTGAGTCAAGAAAAATATGGAAAGAACCAGCTGTTTATGAATAGTAGAGAAAAAGAGGCCACGGACTGTAGTGTACTAATTTGACAGACTCCATGTACACCCTTTGTTCCTCTTGCTACAAGCTGTATTGCCT
The DNA here is from genome assembly GCA_013396735.1 of Grallaria varia. Taxonomy (NCBI): domain Eukaryota; kingdom Metazoa; phylum Chordata; class Aves; order Passeriformes; family Formicariidae; genus Grallaria; species Grallaria varia. The sequence continues at coordinate 88,649 of VWZG01009500.1, forward strand.
CTGGCAGAGGAGGGGAGCTGGCAGCTCAGCCCAGCAGCTTTCTCTAGACCCTCTGCATCAGCGAGAGCTGCTCTGCCAGTGCTTGCACTACAGGACATCTGCTGTTACTGGCATGAAAGGTGATACTGATTTTCCTAATCTATGACTATACAGGCTTTGCAATGTATCTGAATAGACTCTTCTGGAAAGCATCTTCAGAGCCTACTAGTTAGTCACAGTAGATAGTTCAATTCTATGTGGCTTAAATGAGTCCAATGTTTTTCTGAGCTGGGGCATTTTGTCCCTCTGTGATGCATCAATGAATCAGCACCAGAGAGGGAGAAATGCAATTGGGTAATAATTTCACAAAATAAGTGCTATGGGTCAATAATTATTTCTCACCATTCATCCTTAAAACAAAATCAAAGAAACAACCAAAAAAAAAGCTTTCCCACAGGATAAACAATTGTATTTTTTAAAATGCTGCTAAAATCTATTAGTCTTTTTAAAGCACAGTGTTTAAAACTGGAATACTTTCACCAACAGGATTGTTTTACAGCTCAGTTTCCTTGGATAATATTTTTTCTGCTTTTTATTCTAATTGTGTCTGCACAGAATTCAGTAAGTATGTAAATGATGCTTATTTTTTATTCTAAATTATAAAAAGGTATCATTTAATAACAGAAGTATTGTCCTATGTGGCAAAGAAAATTCTGAGATTCAATAGCAAAACATGCGTACAAGTCACAGTGAAATGTGCAAGCACAAGAACTCACCTAGTTATATTTGATAATCGCTATCAAATTTTTAAGATACAAAATCACTGTGCTGTAAAAGACCCACTTTATGTTTACTGAATGTCCCAAGCTCTCACTAAAGCTCTCAATAAAGGGGCAGAAATGACCACTGGATCCAAAGGACTTTTGCACTGGCTCTCTGGTGAGTTTTATAGTAATACTGGGTACACCATGTAGTGTTTAATAAACAGAGCTTGTATTTCTGTGAAATTGAAGGGGCTGCTACAAATAAATAGAAAAATGCAATTTCCTGCTCTGTAAACCAGATGTAGCACTTTTTTTTACTTTTTTGTTTGTTTTTTCTGCAGAAGTATGTAGAATTACTAGGTTTACTACATGAAAGTAACCTGTTCCAGCATGATAATTTATTGACATCATTCTGGTAACCATAGTGAGAGGATTTGTTATCCCATGCAATGATTTTTTACTCTGGCTAATGAGGAAGAGAAAATCAGATAAAACTATCTGAGCGATAAGAGGAAAGTATGTGCTTTGTTATTGACATATCTTACATCATGCCCTTGTGTGGTATGTGTACAGCAACATACATTAGTGGGCTGCGTAGGAGTCTTATGCCACCAGAGAGGCTCTGGGTATAGGGAAACAGCAAGGAGCAGAATAGTAGGATGGAATTTAATAGGTTCAGAGTTAATGGTGGAAACTTTCAGGAATGAGCAAGTAAGAAGGAACTTGCATGATGAGAAACAAAAGGGAAAGTAAAATGTGTTTCAGTGTCAAAGGCTAAATTGTAAAGCAGGTTTCTAATATGAACCAGAAGTTCAGATAAGGAGAAAAATCCTTAGGATATACAGTATGGTGCATATAGAAAAGAAGGAAGGGAGGGAAAGATCAGAGGTGTAGAAGGAAAGTGTAAAAGAGAGGTCAGAGAGTTTACTGGGATTCTTAAGGAGAAAAAGTTTCTGTATGAGTTAAAATTACCACAAAGGCTAAGGAAAGTGACTGATAAAGTACAACTTCTGAACTGTAAAATATATGTCACCTGACATGCAGTGTACTTTCTGGGAAGACTTGAAGAGTTGATGAGTAACAGTTGAGACAAGATGACTTCAAGTCTGACAGTGGTCAGGGAGACAGTTAAAGCAGATCATGGGAATGCAGCAGTGAATTGTAGTAAGGTTTCAAGGGTGATGTTAGACTTTCCCATAGCAAAAATTGTAGGAAGAAAAGGCATGTGTTAGCTATGAAAGCCTCTCAAGTTTTTTCTGATAATTTGGCTCTAAGAACAAAGAGTCTGAGATTCAGTCCCTAATCAAGGTGCTCAGCAAAACATAATAATAATAATAATAATAATAATAATAATAATAATAATATCCTGTGACTGACTAGCACTCTAGTTTATCTGGCTGAGATGCATAAACAAAGCAAAATTTAGTGGGGAAGGAGAGACAACATAGTACAGCAGCCTATAAAAGATAAAATTAAAGCCCTCTTGTTTCTGTAAGTTCCCACCACTCAAAATAGACCTAGATTTAGATAGCTCAATCCCACATGCAGTGCAAGGGGATTATAGTTTTAAAATTAAAGCAGGTGATGTGTGGAGTCACCAACAGTTGAAGAAAGACAGTTGCGTAAAATAGGAAAATGGTGCATATAAAAATCTGAAAGCCTAATTCTCCTGATTCATTCATCACTTTGGGATCCATGGGTTGAATACTGTCTTGATCCTATATGTCCTTTTTTTAAAGAACTGAGGAGGGACTCCTCAGGTATATGACAGCTGTTCTATGTCAACACCTGCAAGACACTAGGCAAACTTTTGCTATATTAGATAAGTCTGTCCAGCTGTGGAGTGAGTTTTCCTTTTTCTTATCTTTTAGTTTTCATGCAGAAAAATTGGAACAGAACAGGAATCCAGATTTTCCCACAGGATGTTTAATTTGTCCAACCCCTTTCACTACCTCTCTCCAGCGTATTAGTTGTTATGGGTTCTTGCAGTCTCAGCAGCAGCATGAGCAATTTGTATTAACTTTTGCCTTGCATGTTAAAGAGAGTGTTTCCTTCATGTGTCTGGAGTAGGTACTAAATGCAAAGGCAAAAAACTATCAGAGATGTTTCTTCATTCACCATCTGAAATGAGATGACAAAAGGATCTAGGAATTATACAGCTATTCAAGACAAATTTGGAGATGACTGGAATAAAATGGAACACCTGCTCTCTGTGGAAGTCAATAGCATTATAGCAGAAGTAGAATCAGCTCCCTTTAAGCCAGATGTCTATAAATTAGGAAAAGACCAAATAAAATACTTAAATATTGATGTGCTATATTGATATACTATAATCCTGTAGTTTGGATTTTGTTCCTGACAAAGGAATCCAAAGGCCAGTTAGGTACATAGTCATAGTAATCATTGTGTGAGAACCACCTGGCATTTCAAAATGAGATCCAAATGGCTAACGCACTGAAAAAGCAGTTGTTTAAAGCTGGATATCCAGCAAGGTTGGGGAACAGGGCTGACTATGTTGAAGTCCCACCTTGATATTCCAGAGCAGACTCCTTACAAATACCTGTATAGAAGCTCTTCTTTCTGGTCGTCCTATATGTCACCATCTGCCCAGAGCATGTGTCTACAATTATTCATTAGCAGTGGGGCACGGCTTAGGCTTCTCTTTAAAGGGATAGCTATTTGTAGTATTGCTTATTTCTTATTCAAAAATTTAGTATTCAATGAAAGAGGTCTTGGTTTCAAGGTTATTCTTAGCCCCTGTATTCCTGGCTATAGTCCTTCTAAAAATCATCTAAACTACCAATATAGAGGTTACAGTAGACAGGGCAGAGGGATATTTCTTTATAGCTGGAGTAGGAAGTTCATTGTCTAACACCACAATGGCTGTCATGGTAGCCAAGGCAGTCATCCTTTTTGGGGGAGAAGAGCTATTGCTTAGAGTCTATCAGATGCAATCCCAGCAGCGCAGCTCTGCTGACTCAAACCCTCTTTGCCAGGAACGTATAGTATTAACAATTTAAGCCAAAACAGTGAGTACAGATTGATGATAATAAGGTAGTTTATGAGATGTTAATTGGCATATGGTGTACATCAAAAAAGTACATTAGAAAATAAGTGGAATACCAGCACTGCGGTTAATACTGATGATACCAACCAAGGAGCATGTGACCATGTAACATCCACAGCTGGGTAACTCGAAAGGAGCACCTGCACTGCGCTGCTACAAGGAGTCTGGGTAAAGGAAATACAATCTGTGTTTCCTGTACTGAGTATAATTGGTTGTCACTGGTTATTCACGTAACCAGTTATTCCGATTATGTGAATAACATTGTTATTCATGTAACATTTCTACTAATTCACATTAGTAAAGATGTTATATTCTTTGGACACTACCATTTCTCAAAAAAATAAATTCAATTAACAGGCAAGTCAGTGTTTAGACTGCAAGAATGGACACTAACAAAAAGACTTGTTTACTTGATGAATTCAGAATGATCATGTTGTGAATACCAGTATAGGTGTTACATATACTAAACAAAAATACAGATGCTTCAGTTTTTTGAGAAGTAAATCTTTGCTTTCAAAATGCAATAGCCACCTCCTTGATTAAAGTGATCATACACCATCTATACACTGTTTGTGACAGATCAATTTAACAAGTCAGCCTATCCAGGCAATACATTCTAATCAAGCTAGAATAATATAAACAATTAAAATATTTTAAAAGAGGAATGAAAGAATATATAGTAAAGAAAGCCATGTGGTTAGAATTGGGAAATTCTGGGCAGCAGAGACATAGATTACATTTCTTACCCAAATCTCTTTCTCCCTGTAACCCAGCATGGTTATTGTCAAGGGGAAAAAGCAAATAAAATAGCAGCAAGGAATGTGCTTAATATTGAATTTCATCCTTTGTCATAGATACACACAAAAGTATTAGAAGTGCTTTCTCATTGTTATGATTTTCAGCTGGAGTGTCCCAGTGAAAAAGAATGCAGCTCATTTAAAATAGTACCTGAAAAAGTTAGAATTACAAACTTTATATGTACATATTCACTGTTTGTTTATTTTGTTGTGGAGATTGGTGCATTATGTTCTAGGGCTTGTTATCTGTGGGCCAGATGGTACTGTCACTTGCACCAGGTGAGGAGACAATTCAGGATCTTTCTAAATGAAGCAATCAGCAATTGAAGTGCATCATTTGGTAGTATTTGTCATCCAAATTCATCAGAGGAACTATGGTACAAAGTGCAGATATTTCTGTCTGTTTTTAATGAAGATGAACATATATTGTATAGTAGCATGTAGAGTTCATTTCCCTCTAGTGCTGATGTGATCAGGACAGCTAAAATTTTCCTGTACACAGAGTTTATACAGGCTACATTGGATTTGTAGACTAAAAATCATCTAATAAGACTTGGAAAATATAAGGCTTATGCAATTGTTTAGTTTTCTGACATGAGGAGGACTGGAGTAATGATTAGGGAGATGCAAGGACAATTTGCCTTACGCATAGCAGAGAACATTCCAGAGGATCTGAATCAGACCAGCTGGTGTTTATGTGAAGAACTGTCAGTGATATACATTACCACTCTCTCTCCCTCATAATCTTTTTTTTGTCAGCTTTGCTAGCCTATTTATTATTTTATTAATGATTGCCAGTTACTCTGATGCTGATTTTCTTATCTAAGAAGTTACAGGTAAGGTTTTTTATTCTGATCTTGATCAGAAGGGACAATCAGACTCTTACTGAAGTCCCTGTCAAGTGGTTATTAAGGAACTGTTTTAAGGCCTGTTATTGTGAATTTGACATAAGCAAAAGGGAATAAATTGCAACATAGAGGTGTTTTCATGTTGCAAGTTGTGCTCAAATATTGAAAGGTGTCATTGAAGTTCTCATACAGGGGAAACATCTTTTCTATCAGTATTTAAACATGAAGGTTGTTTATGTTTGTCACCAGATTTGTGATTAGTGCTTCAGCTTTAGCGTTGTTCACCAAGAAGCTGTAAATACCATTTTAAAAATCATGACCAAAACCTTGTGATTCTGACTACTATTCTGTGATTTTGAAGATTCAAAAGACATATTGTGCCCCACTGAGAGATGTAGCCAGTGTGTCATTTTGAAGAAGTACATCTTTTTTTTTCTACAGTAAGAAAGCAAACATCTAAAAAAACTGTTATGAAACCATGATTCGATTTTTTGGTTTCAGTTATCTACTGTCCAAGATCAAAGCTCTGAATCCTGAACAAGGAGGAGCTGCTCAAAGGTTAATTCATAATTCATCTAATTGAAACTTGCATGATTGATGTGATCAGGATGTGCACCAGAACAAGTACTGTTGTATAGAATTTTTGGCTGAAAACCTGAGATGAGGCTGAAAAGATCTGGCAGGGATCCAGTGAAATGAACTAGGATAGTCTGAGTCCTTCTTGGAGGGATGCATCCACAAAATAAATTGCTTGTGAATTAAAATACAACTAAAAAGAAACTAGTATAACAAATAGTGTACATTTAGATTATAAAGGTTATAGGAGCTTCATAGAAAATCCGTGGGATCTGCTTACCCTTCTTTTTTCCCTGCTCTTTTTTCTGACAAATTTAAGGAATTTGCGCCATCTCAATTGTTCCACTTTTGCTGGAAGAAAAAGCAAAAACATTTTATTAATTCAAATATCTTCCTGTGCTGTTAGTACAATTCTTTTATCTTTTTTCTTTTTTTTTCTTAACATACCATGTTTCCTAGTTTCATCATCTTGTACTATTCTGGCCTGCACTGCTTTTATATAGTCTTATTGATTACAATCATCTTACTACATCCTTTGTAAGAGCCTGAAGAATTTCTTGTGCTGTGCCAAATTTTTAAATACATTCGTAACATGATGAAGCATTGAAAAAGTTCCCTGAGAGTCATTTAATCCCACTTGTGCAGGCTCAGCAGATACCTTATGATGGCTATTTCTCTAAACTGTTCCCAAAATCTACTACACTTTTCTATGTGAACCCATTCTTTCTAAAATAAATAAATAAACTGCTGTGTACTAAAAAAGCTGCATTAAATTAGTAAGAATTTTTTCACTATAAATTTTTAGCAGACATTTCAGCTTCAAAAGCATGCTTAAGTCCCTTCACTTCAGTATTATTAGATAAAAATTATATTCTGTCATCTTTGTTCACCATAAACAAGTGCTTACTTCTATATAACAAATTAATAAATCAAATGGATGAAATCCCTGGGTAAAGAAAGGAATTTGTATCACATATTTAGGAAATTATTTAATCTCATTGGCAATGAGTGACTTCCTAGATGACAGCAACTGCTTTGAGCTGAAGAACTTGCAACTACTCCCTATCCTTGAGAAGAAGTTATACAAATCATTGGTTGCTCACAGTTGTGGCACTTGAAGCTTATTTATTTTGTACTGAAGTTCTTTCACTGAATGACAGCTGAGCTCAACAGCCCCCTTTTAGTCTGTGTGACACTCAGACCCCACTGAGACAGCACGTCTGTGCCCCTAAGCTTCAGGTGGCCCTTTGGCTGCAGATGGCCCTCAGGCTGAATGCTGTTTGCAGGGATCTCATAAGCACAGCTTGAAATGGGACATGTAATGGGTTTCTTTGCTGGAAAGAAATTGAAGGGTATTTCCTGAAATTTCATTAGATTGCAATTTCTGGGATTTATGATCAACTGATCTTATAGCTGAGTTTCTGCATCAAAGTTATGTTAATTGGCTAATATAATTTGTATGCTGGGGTAGAACTCAATCAGTTCGATATTATTTAAAACAGTTCGCAGTTTTGTTTTAGACTTTGTATTGTGATCTAAGTATGCATTGCCTGTAGAAACCAGGGAAATTACTTTCCTTTGGGTTTTGTGGTGGCATCGATTGATTTCTTCACACTTAAATGTGTTAAAATATCTAAGTAATAATCTGGAAATTAACAATATTTTTAACAGAAAGTAAAGGATTAGGAGGAAATGTGATTTCTACAAAACAGAGTAAGGCAATCAAGCCTTTTTACTTCTGATGGAAACTTAATCTCAAACTTTAGGACATCTTTATCTATTCTGAATATCAGTTAAAATACTCACTTTAAAGCAAGCATTATAAACATCTTGCTGGGCTCATCTAGACACAGAAGAGGCACTTGCTGAAATTCAGAATTTAATAACAGGGTTTATTCTTTTAAAATCATGTGTGTGAAGCTTAAGGATTTGTTTTGAGGCTTTGAAAAAACATTTTATCTTTCCTTTAAAAATTTTTTATCTTAGTCACCATGAAAACCATACCAATAAGTTGGATTTAAGTGTGCATAATCATTTTCCTGGGTTATTTATTTAATTTGAATGTAATTTGGTCAGTGTGAAATCCCAGTTTTTAAATTATAACCTTATAATAAATTCATATGCTAAATAGCAAAAGAGTGTATGAAAGGAACGTGTTGGCACTGTCCATTGGGCATTGCTGGTTTTGGAGTTGGGTTTTCTTTTTGGTACAGACCATATCACTAGCTTTGTTTTTAAATTACAACCCACTGATGAGTGAAATGATTCTTTGTCTCTATAGTTACACTCTAGTCAAGCAGCACTAATCTCGTTACTGCTTGTCACCATTCTGGGCAAACTGGGACTGAGGAGAAGCAGGTGGAAACCTGGGAAGTGTGCATTGTAATAGCAGCTGCTGAAACTGCTGTGTGACTGCAGGTTTGCTTTCTGTAGTATTTCTAGAGCCATCCCTGGGATCGAGACTTCCACGGGATCTCATCCCCATTCTGGGGATGAGATGCAGCTTAGCTGTCGGTGGGCTCTGAATCTGAACTTAAATGCGCAAAATTATTAGCTCTTACCAGTGTTTAAGTTACAGTGGAAAAGACTAGCCTCTGTCTCCCTGTGGGACAGTAAATATCTCTCATTCAATGTTCAGCCTGAAGGGTATTTTGACCCTCTAAGATTATTTGGTGTGTGTAAGCGATTGCTCCTAAATGCCAGCCCTCACCAGCCTGGAGGGATCTGGAAGCCCATGGACTTCAGAGGCTGGTTTACTCTAGAGGATGACCTTGCTTATTATCTTGTCCCTTTTTGAAGACAAGAGCAATAAGCTAGTTTATAAAGTGTCTTATCTCCAGTGTCAGAAGTTGTACCCATGAGAAAAGCCCTCTCCACATTTCTGATGGGGCTGAGCATGACAGTGCTGCTGCCCAGGAGAGCTGACTGCCATCTCTTGGTATGAGCAAGGCCCAGGGTAGACCTCTGGGGACTTTCAGTTACTCTATCATAAAGGTAACTCTGTAAGATTTCTTCTCTTTTGGCATAAATTATTTTTCTTCACGGGACACTATTTTTAAATGTCTGTTTATTGACAATCACGTAAAAGCAGCAGGCTGTAGGCAAGGGAATGTGCCTGCCTCTGTGCAAGAGTGAAGAGCCAATTTTACCATTCAGCTCCAAAAAACTAACTGATCGCTGAGTGCTGCTAGCTCTGGAACAGATCTCTGATTGTCTGAATAATCTTCATTTCCATTGCAGTCCCACATATCCACCAGGTTCCTAACAATGGAAGATGTTGAAATTTCCTTCCCTTTGCAGCTCAGCTCTCACAAATACAAAGATGAATTCTCAAATATGAAACAAACAGAAGATCTCTATAATTAGAATGTACTGTTTGCTGGTTGTCTTCCTCTTTATGATTGGGATTCATAGCTTGGGACAACAGCATTAGGTTTTCTGACCAACCCGAGTTTTTCTGGAGAACTAGGTAATGAACGCATCTACAGGGAAGTATGTCTGGTGTGTTTTATATGTGTTTTCACTTGCTATTTCTTTCCACTGACTGCAGAGGATGGAACTGCTGGCAGTGTCTTACATAACTACTAATTTGAAGGTCTAAATTAGGTAAAATGGGTTCTACCTGAGGTGCTTGTCTAGTTTCTGTAATTTGTAAGGGATTTATGCCTGTGTGGGTGGGAGCCAACATCAGGTTTGTTTGTGTGTGGATTTCTGGCACATTTCAATGGCCTTGTGATAACTGAATATTGGCTTCTCATCAAAATTTGATGCGGCAAGATACACTGTTAGTATCTCGGAACTATAATTCTTGCAAATAAGAGTTTTGTGGTAGATTTGTTCTTGTAGAAATAACTTGATATATATTAGTTTTTAAATCCCTAGGAAAAAATGACACATTTTTATTTGAAAGCAGTTTTTAGAAGAGCAGTGAAGAGAGATAAGTGGAAAATTGCATGTATTTGCTTGTAAAAGGCAGAAAAACTCAATCAAGGAGCTAAACAATCATCTTAAAGTATTGAAGGCTGCCAGAGTTCTTATGCTGGAATTCCTTAAGTTTGTTTCTCAGATAAGTAGAGAAAATCAGAATAGCTCCTTCTGCACATAGAATTTTGGTTCTATGTCACTGAAAATTTTCATTCCATTACTTTACCTTGTTTAGTGTTCAGGCTCTTCTACCATCCAAAATTTGTACATACTGGTTAACTATCACCTGCCACGGGAAATCCTACAGTGGATCCATCTCTGCTATGCCTGTGCTGACAGACACTCGTGTGTCTCTGGGTCCTCCCACTTCCCAAACCAGCTCTGCCTCTGCTCACCATGGGCATACCTGTGGCTTCCTTAGCCCCAGTCCCTGCCCTGCCTGCTGCCATCTGCCATATTGGACCTGAAGAAAGAGTGATGGAGAGCAAAGGAGAGGTGCTCTTGTCAATGGACAGGCTGTGAATGGAGGAAACTCAGCCTTAGATCTGAGGCTGAACCTGCACTCCTGTCCTCGCCTCCTTCCCAGTGAATGGCGCTGAGTTTCTGAGAAGAGTTAGGAAATTACACATCTTCCATGCTATAAGGTATTCTGTTAGCTTTTGACTTAGGGAGACCACTGCGGGACTGGATTCAGCCAGGCTGGGCATAGGAGCAGACCTATAGCCCCATTTATTGTTAAACAATGGAGATTATGAAGTTTTTTTTTTCTACCTATCATTTGAAGCTGCTATAACTAAACAGGCTGAGAAGGAAGCTAAAGACTTGTAAAAGTTCCTGATCCCTTCTCCCACTGTGTTTCTAGAAGGTGCTTAAAAGGTGATAGTTAAAAGTTTATGTCTAGAGCTAAATACTTACAAAAGGTCCCAGTGGGGTGGATTAAATCTTGTTAAACCTGTGGGTGACAGAGCAGGGCTGAGTCCTGGTGAGCATCTACTGGGCAGCTTTATGGACTGAGATTGCTATACCTGAAAGAATGAATTCGTAAGATTGGGTAGTTTCTTAAGAGATGCAAAACAAAGTTCCCACCAACACTAGTGCTGTGAGTGAACAGGATGTGGTTGGAGACAAGGAAGGAAAATGAGCAGTAAAAGAATGTATACTTATCAAGTACATTTTTCAGCTGGATGGGCAGCTGGAGAGGTGGACTGCTTACTGTCGGCATTTACAAGAGGAAAGTTTGATTTTGCCATTTAGAGTAGCTCTTTATTTTCCCCAACTGATGCCTAGCTTTCATGTAGCCTCACAGCTTACAGAAATGTAAATGTGAAAACATGGGTTATTACAGGTACTCAGGGAAGGTATTTAGATTTTCCAGAAATTTAGAGTTGAGATTGCAGCTGGAATTTTTTTACTCTGCAGCACCTGATAAAAGACATGCATTTTTTTTAGGGCTTTCTAGATGGTCTAAAGGTGAGTAGTAGTACTTGTGTCTTTACCATGTTGTAGACATTAGTAGATTTGAGGAGTTAGGGTTTCAAGGATTTGTAGGAAGCTTGGTTAATAAAACAATAGGAATATAAAAATTAATAAAAGGACCTTTCCTTAAGTCTTATTAGTGCCTATAATAAATTTTCTGTAAGAACACTATCAATTTTAGATAATCCAAATAAATTGCATCTGCTGGATCACCTTTTACTACACACTTATTCATATCCTACTCAAACACCAGCTTGTTAGTGCAGCAGGTGTAGACACCACACTGACACCTTCCCAGCAGACTGTCTCTACCCATGTCCTTCTTGTTCTTCATTACAGGCTCTACTGCCTCATCAGAGCTGAAAGTCAGTCTCAAGAGTCTGTGGTGCCTTGGCTCCCCTGCAGAATCCTTTCCATTAATGTGAGGTTGTATCATCAGTCCTGTGGTAAAATCGTTGTTTGCATGACAGTTACTCAAAAAGGGGCAGTGGGGAGGGGAGGAAACATCAGTCTGACTGCACTGCTGTGCTGAGGAGCTGATGTTGCCTGTGCTCAGAAATGAAAAAGAGAACTGAGCACTAATTATGAGCAAATACTATGTTAAATAATAGAAAAATATTTGATTGAAATTGTCAAAAATTAGAAACAAGACAAATCATTCACAAACTGCTATCTAAGTGTCTTAGTTATTGTATTAACACATAGTGAAAAAGAAAGTATCAGAGAGTTTCCCATATGCATGCACAGAAGGCAGGGCATATAAGTCATTCTCACTGAACTCTCCTAAACTGTCACTCGTGTGACTTTTGCCCATTCTTATTTATGCAGGCCACTCATCCTCTCATGCTCTTTCTAATAATGTGGCTTTGTTAGCAAATGTGTCCTTGCTACTGCCCACAGAGGCATTGGATGAAACCACAGTTATGACAAATGTGCTTCTTCACTGCTTTTGGAAATACTGACACTTGAAGCACTATTCCCTCAAACCTAGCAACTACTTAAGTAAAGATATAAAAGCTCCTTAATTTTATTTTTTATTTATTATTATTTCACTCTTCTATCTGTGATTTAATCACTTGACTGGTGCTCTCAGAATATTCTGGTTTTTAGAGGCTTTTTTAATATTCCATTTGAAATAGTTTTTATTTCTGCACTGTGTTCCTAAGGAGAAATTTGTCCTCTTGGGTAGTTAGGGCAACTCTGGAGTGACAAAGCAAGCAGTCTGGAATGGGCCAGGTCAGGAGGGGGAGTTTGCCCAACCTATGGCACTGCCCAAAGCAGCTCCTTTCTTATTTATGCTCTTGCAACAATTCAGAGATGGGGTTTTCTGCTACAACATTTTGTTCTCCTTAACAATTTAAAGATGACAATACTATTTAACTCCAATTATTACTGGTGCACATTAAGCCATTACTTTTTGTCAGGCCATCATGGACAGAAGGATGAAATTGTTCCTTAGTATTTTGTACAACTTTCAAAAACTCTCCTGCCTTGGTCTTCTTTCCTGTACTAAAACAACCTTCGGGTTTTCCCATATGTTTTCCTTTCCAGTCCCATTCATGTGGTTGATTTTTTTCACCTAAATAAATTATTCATGTGGAATTTTATCCATTTTTTTCAGTACTTTTTGCCAGTTGGTCAAGATCACTTGTTTGGGGTGGGTTTTTTTCTTTTACTTCCTCACAAAAATCAGAATTTGTGGCTATTATTCTGTGGTTTTGTATAGACCTCATGGTAACTTAGGGTAGGGAATGAGAAACCAAGAACAAATCTAAGTGGAAAAGGATGAAGAGAATGAGAAGACAGGTTCTTTTACATATTATTGCATCAAAATAGCTGTTTGTCTGCTACTCTCTTGTTGAACTCTGCAGCACTAACATGGAAGCACAACAGAAGACGAGAATTTTGGAACAGTACATATTATGTACTATTATAAAAGTATAATAATTGCTCTGGCTTGTTTTCTTCTACAAATTATATTATTTAAACAGCCACAGCTGGGCTCTTTAGGGGGGAAGGTGGCGTGACAGTTGTGCGTTAGCTGATCTTGCAAGACTTTTCAATTTCCTGAACAACAGTTTCAGATATCCTGCCTGGGCACCACAATGGCTACAAAGATGCTTGCAGCCCCTCCTTCCATTCCATTTCCTTGTAAAAATTTCTTTATCCTGGGTGGACATAGTCCTGGCTTTGTTATCTGTCTCTTTTTTATCCCCAGACTTCCATGACTGGCCCCTATATCTGCTCTTGCTTGGAAGGCTCTGTACAAAGCACAGATGTTGGATGGCGGGAGCAGAGGGAGAAGAATACCTTCCTGGATGCTTTTGCTTTTGTGACATTCAGCTTCTGTCCTTTCCTGAAATCACTGGTATGATGTTAATTATCACTGTGTTGCTCATAATAAAATGCCCTCAGATAATCAGTGCTCAATTTCTGGTTTAAAAAGCTCACTCCTGCATACCTTGAATGCCTGTGGTGATTTTGCTAGGTTAATAAGAGACAGAACTGTTTTCTGGGAGGCTTATGTAGAGCGTTCACTCAAGTGCTGCATTGCTTGCTCACCTCCTTCAAGTTTATTTAACAGATAATTTCTATTGATTTGAAACATCAAGTTGCGATAAACTAATAGCTGGCACAGTGCTTAAAGAAAGCATTTAATCAGCCTCCAAAGCTATTTGGTGCCATGTAATAAAACAAATTTTGTTATTCTGTAGCAAGTCATAAAAAGAGAAGAAAAAGTACTGAATGTCCTTTTGTGTGGTGACATCAAAATGCCGAGGTGACCACAGTGTTCTGAGCTCTCCACTCTGCAACTCAGTTGTTCAATGCCTGCTATGTTTGTTGCACCCATGTTTGACAAACACTCTGGACTCAAAGCAGACCTGTAAGTATGCAAGTCCCATCAGAGGCAGAAGACTGACCCAAGACCTGGTTAGCCCTATGTTATATTTGTCCTTTCACAACACTGAACTGAGTGTTGATGTGGCTTTCTCTCCCATCAAGCCCATTTGGGCTTCCCTGCCATCAAGCCCACTGTCTTCTCTAACTGATAAGTTATTGTTTCCACAGTAGCTGAATTCCTCTTCTGTTTCACAGAAATTTTAAGATCTGACTTAATTAGACTGTGGTGACATCATCCTGCTTCAAAGGAAAAGGAAATATTGGTGACTGTAAGGGTCAGCTTGTGTTACTGGGTAAGGATCCTTGGTCAGAACAGAACAGAAAGCTTGAGGTTGTTCTTCAGCACCTGAGAGCTGCCCTTTCAGACCCCACAGCTGAAAAGAGGTCGTGTCCCTGTGTGTGCCAAGCTGATTTGCTAAGATAGGCTCTTCCCAAGCTTATCCTCGGAAAGCTTGTATGTGCTGTCAACAGTCTTGCCAGCTTGCACAAGAATGGGAAGGCCTTTTGTTGACCTGCAAGATTGTAGTGTATTTGGAAAATCCCATCACAAAGGGGAGAATTTCCCCTCAGCAAACAAGTGGTAAAGTCCTCCCTAACATTTCCATAGTCCCCTCAAGAAATGGAACTCTTTTTCTGTGCAATAAGAAATACAGATGATTTACTTATTAGTACTTAAGTTATGGCCTATGGCGATGTTAAATTATTCTCCAGATTACTCCCTTGTATTTAGAAAAGTAAAAAAAGAAAAAAAAAAAAAGCAAGCACACACACATACACACAAAAAGTCCCCAAAAATCCAGTTCCAGAGCAGAGTCACTGCCAAATTGGAGACAGATTCAGTGTCACCTTACAAAATGAGAATGCTTTTTAACTACATTGCTTGCTACTTTTTTCAGAATTACTGTGATCTTACTGGAGTCATTTTGTAAATATAATACTGAATAGATTAATAGATGTTCTTAAAAAAGTAAGGCACGAAGTATGGTCAGGACATATTTCCCACTTCACCTTTGGACTCAGTTGTGGGTATATGTGTGTTTAAATGTTGGTAACTTTTGGCTGATACTTGACCTTGTATATTCCTGTGGGGTTTTTTTATTTTTCACCACCACAGTTTGCTTGATCAGTGTAAAGTCCTGGTAGATGATTAAATCACTTTCCTACAACGTTTGCATTACAACCCATGTTTTCAGCCTGTGTCTCTGCTGTATGTCTCTAGTGCAATTCATTTGTGTCCCACTTTTATGAACTAGGTTTCCTAAATTTGGTATTTATGACACATGAATGAAAAACAACAGATTAAAGACTAAGATCCAGATTTCTTCTGTAGCAGTTGATGCTAATCAATACTTAAGCTTGTTCTGAATGTGTAAAATAATTGTCAGTTCAGCAGCTGAAATTTCAGATAGGAATGTTTTTCATTCCTATAAGTGGTAGATTTTTCAAGCATCTGTAACAGATCCTGAAAACTATTATAATGTTCAGTGAAGTCAGGAAAAACTACACTGAGTGTGACAACAACGCTTTTAGCCAGACAGCTTCTCTTAGTCAGGAGAAGACTATCAGTTAGGATGCATCCATGGGTGCAGACAGAGCCGCCATCAACAGATCACTTTCTATCATGGTAATCAGAAGATGTCCCCAGAATCTTAAAAAAGGCAGATTCTATGTTCGTCTTCAAAAAGGGGAAGTGGGAGTCCAAGAACCACAGAACATTCAGCCTCACATTACTCCAGGGGAAGATTATGGAGCAAATCCTTCTGAAAGCCCTGAAAGGCAGGACAACTGTACTTAGCTTTCAGCTGGGCATTCCACTAGATGCCTCTGAGTGTCCTTTCCAACATGAAGTATTTTATGATGATTTTTATAAGTTGCCCAAAAGGAGCTGGCAGGTTTCTACCTAGCTGCAAAATGTCAGGAGTCAAAATATTCCTCCTAACCATTTTGGAGCAATGCACCTCTGCCACACTTTTTTTCTTCAATCAAACTGTTTGTGACAATAATTTCCTCTTCTGGACAGCAAGGCAAATGTCCAGACTGCCCTTGGAGACTTAGTGCACAGCATAAACCAAGCACTGTGGCAGCAAGGTTGACTCTGTGTTTGTTGTAGCTGCGTTTCAAAACAGAGGAGTTAGACCTTGCAGACTCCTCTTTTCACGTGACATCAGACAGATGTGATAGGGAGAAGTTAAGTTGAGAGGCCCAGTTAACTTTCTGCAGAAAACAAGGAACTGCCAAAATCAGTAAGATTTACTTATTCAGTAGAAAAAAAAAAAAAAGAAAAAAAATATAACTTTGGGCAGGGGTGAAGAAGTGATTTTTGAGTCGTAATATTTCTCAGCAGTGGGAAACAAAGTATGTTTTGATGTCCATCCATTTGCTCCACCTTCTCATGAAGGTCTTTTTCTTTCCTAACACTCTCTTCCCAGTCATGTGAAGGTGCTCAACAGAATTGGCTATGTGAGATATTTCAAATGACAGCTTAAATTCTTATTGCTCCAAGCATTTTCTTGTGGGTGTGTATTGAAATATTTCTGCTAGAGCTGAACTAATAAAAAATTCTCAGTAGCTGAACTATGTGCAAGTTTGCATTCTGGTTCTATTTTATAAAATTTCAGCCTTTTGGGAAAGGGAAAACTTACAGCTACAGTTTTGACAGCGGTCTGAACAGCACATCTGCTCCTGTTCTTTGTCAACTATCTAGCAAGGGCATACCACCTTTCCCACTCCTTTGACATTCCTCAAGGTTTTTGTACCCTGTTAATTTGCTTAGCAGAGTGTGTCTATTCAACAGCAGTACGCATCTCTAGCTCAGCACCAGTCCTTGCCGTGATGAATGCTGTCTGCTTGTTCCTGCTGTGTTTCCTGGTTTCCACTGACTAGTTTCCAATCTGTAGTGATGCCTTACCCTGTTACTGCATGGTACCACTCTGTGGAGGTTCCACTATGGAGGTACCACTCTATGTCTCTCGCTCTAGTCACAGAGTTAACTTGGGTACAATCAGGTTGATCTCTCCCCACATGAGAACATCTCAGTGCTCAACCAATTTTCCTGCAGTGGGAAACAGGACAAGCAGCTGCATCCCGTGGCATAAGTAGCAGTTAAGGTCCATCCCTGCCCCCCACAGCCTGTGGCTGAAGCCCTGGTTAACTTAGTCCAGAGCTCAGCATACTGGCACAAGCTGAGCAAGAAGTGTCTGAATTGTCCCTTGACCTAGCTTCACTAAAAAGGTAGGTCTGTCTTATTTTCTTGTGTTTGGAAAAAACACAAGTTTAATCACCCTCACAAAATAATCCTTCAGCTTTTTGCATCTTGTTTTTCTTCTTCCACACAAGCCCATTAGTCTTGTCTTTACTCCCAGTGTACAATTCTGTATGGTTTAGCTGAAGGCAAGGACGTTTTTTATTACAAATCTGTGTGTGAACAGCAGCATGAAGCTGTTCTTCTGAAAACAGCTCACAGAGCTGTGCCACGTTATAGCAGAATCTCTACAAATCTTTGGTCCATCTCCAAATCCTCAAAGAAAAGGGTGCAAAACGCCTAGTTTTGGCATATAAAGAACCAGGCGGTTCCTCATATGATGGCTTTGAATACGCTGCTGTAAGCAAATCAAGTAGCAGTCCTGTAATGTCCTTCCAGAGGGGAAAAAGTATGGGTCAGGCTGGAAGATGAGTAGTACTGAGATGAAAGGTTTGATAAAAGCTGTAAAGACAAACTGGGTGTGTAAATACCGAGGATGTGATTAGTAATACAACATCTCCCAAGGAAGTGTCTGCTCTGCCTTTCCTGTTGGATAGTTCAGACTTTACCCTAGCTAATCATGCATGACCATCTAATTAGAAACTTATTGTGGTAAAGACATCTTGCAGCTCACAGCAGCTGCACACAGTTAACATCACTGCAGCAAAACATTAACAACTGCAGTTGTGGAGACATATCTTAGACTACACTTTATTGTGATTTTGCTGAGTAAGAGCAAAATGAACATCTCTGTAATTAGTGCTGGTGATAGCAGCAGATGAAGTAAATCTGAACAGACTGCAGAAGTACCCCAAACAGGCTAGTGAACACCTACATAAAGTAAAAAATAAGCACTTGATTTGATTTTCTTACTTTTATATCTTCTTTTAAAGGTGTTCGAGTTTCTTGTAGGTGTATCTTTTTGAACTGTGGTTTACAGCCAACATTACTGCTTTTCTGTACCGAGTCCCCCAACCGTGTCAATCTCTTTTAAGTGTGGACCAAACAGCTAAGGCACAGTTCACATTTTTGTTGGCAGTATTTATCTTCATTTTCTCAGAAGAGACTAGCTTGATTCAATATAGTAACTGCATCCAACAGTCCATCTTGGCACAATTCAGGTTTTTTCACACATGGATTTTTTTCCATTTCAGGCTTTTAAAACCATTTCATTAAACTGGAATTGTCTCTACATTAAAAAGCAAAGCTCAAAAAGCCTTCTGTTTGATAAAGGTGAGACTGAACACTACAGTGATATGTTTCCCATGAATTTAAGAGAGAGGCCATAGGCCCCTAACAAAACAATGTCTGCTTCAACTCTAACTTGGAAGACTTGAATTTAGCTCACCAGATCACAAAATGCAGGGGCAGAATGAAAAATACTCCCATGTCGTAAGGGGCACTAAGGCATAATGCTTTGTGGTCTATGTATATTGTTTTAAAATAGGAGACAGATAACATGGTGGCAACTAAGAAGTCCACACCACTTTGAGAACTCTATCTTGTACCCTTATTATTTCACATATCCTTAGCTCAACAGCACTGCTGTGTAATTTGACGTGCTGGCTCTTTGAGGATTACTGTAAGATGTACTGAGTGTAGAAATATTAGAATTATGCCCAACCCAAATATGAAAGCTGAGAGATGAAATTTGAATCTATATACTAACATTTTGCCTCTGCTTAGTTTCTCATAGGTAATCCTTGAAACATGAGTTGCTGGGAGTTTGTATCACTGTTCTACTGTCATCAGAGTGTGAAGGTTAAAGCTGTGCTCTCACTAAACAAGAGTGCTTGAAAATTTATGTTGACCTAATTGCAATCAAATAATATATTAACATCCATGTCTCTGCCTTATTACCTAATCACAGATTTAAAGAAGGTAGCAGAAGTGAACATATTTCTTTCTGAACTGGTAGATATTGTCAAGGGTTGAAGAAATGTGTTCCTTCAAAAAGGATTGTGAAATGTCTTTTCATTCATTCCAAGACAAAAAAAAAGGAAACAATAATTCTTCTTATCAGGACTGACCAGGTCTATAGCATCAGTGGTGTATGTAATGTATTTTTTCCAAGTACAGTATTATATCTAATACTACAAAGATATAAAAGTGATTACATAGTACCAAAGGGCACATTATTACCTGACTTCTTTGATCTAAGGTAAATTATTGGGTACAAAAATAAGAATTCAAAACACTTGTACTGTCCTTAAGCTGTAGAAAGGCATCATGTATCTTCCAAGATAAAGCACTATCCTATTAAATTTTGACTACTGGCAGCTGCTTTCTTCAAGAAACTTGATAATCTTGGTATTTAGTTGGAAAAGCTCCATGTTGCAAATGCAGAGGCTAAAATTTACCTCTCAATCTTGCATTTCCATTACAAAAGTCTTTTTCAGTCTTCCTGTGAATGGTGCAGGAACAAGTGTAGTGTGATGCCAGTGTTTTATATAACAAGCTAATGGCTAGAACCTGAACTATGGAAAAGGTGAGAGTCCATTTGATTTGATATTTTTCATTCATAGACAATGCCCTTCTTTCCAGTAGCATGACAACACCCCAAGCAGCACAAGTGTGCCAGCCCCTTTCTTGAAGCTGGGGCAATGCTGAGAGCACAATTCACTCTGAGCATGTATATGTGTGTGTGTGTGTGTGTGTAAGAGAAAGAGAAAAGAACAAGCAGACAGTGGGGTGAATAACTGCAGTGAAGTGGTGTAGGTATTCAACAACAGTGGGAACATTCCCATGGCCACAGCTCCTTGGACACCTTTGGCTTTTAGCCAATGGCTACTGAGAAGTGACTACTCAGAAGTGTTCATTTAAATGTTATGATATTAAGAATGCAGACACTGCTTACTCTTGTCTATGCATGTTCAGAAACTTAAAGGCACATCTCCTTAGTGCCTTTGGGTCAATTTTTCTTTTCCTAGAAAAGGCAGAGAAGATGAAATAGCCTTGCACATGCTATGGTGGCCCACGTGCTTTTGTGCTTCTAAGGTACAGTTAACATCAATTTTCCTTC
The DNA here is from genome assembly GCA_013396735.1 of Grallaria varia. Classification (NCBI taxonomy): domain Eukaryota; kingdom Metazoa; phylum Chordata; class Aves; order Passeriformes; family Formicariidae; genus Grallaria; species Grallaria varia. Next base: position 109,244 of record VWZG01009500.1, read on the forward strand.
TTCAGCTCTTCTGTCCAACAAATACTTTCTTAACTGTCTGTTCCTCATGATTTTTTTATAAACTGAGAACAAAGGCTGTTTTCTTTCAGCATGTTCTGTATTAGTCCAAGGACAAAAAAATAATAGTCAACTTGAAATGTTTTCAACTTGCCACACGATGCCAGCATTCCATTGAATTTCTCTCAATTGGAGTTGCAGGTATAGCAGATGAAAATTAGATTTATGTATTTATTTATTAAATGAATGTCACTGTCACACCACTGCTTGTGTTGCCTTTCTGCAAACCTTGTGCAGGAAGGTTCTTCCTGCAGAGCCTCTGCAGAAAGCAAATGTGAAACTTTGCACTGCAGTCCTTGTGAGACATGCATTTTCAATTCAGTTTCTATGAGCACTGGCACCTGCACATTAAGCACATCCTTCAACCCAGCCCTCATCAACAAAACACTTAAGGATTTGACTGAGTGCTCTCCTCAGCTGGGGCCTTCAACTCCAATCCTGAGCTCACTGCAGTTGTTGTAAGCTTTGATGATAGCTGCAAGTTGAGAAGCCCCAGCCTTCCAGCTTCAGTGATTATGTGAAGTGTTATGAAAAGTTTTTATTCTAATTTCCTAGCCTTGAATGTTAATATCCCCTCTTACTGCAACTCTCCTTAAGATGCTGCACTTTGTCCTGCCTTAATGTTTTTGCCTCTTGATGTATAAGTCGAGGACTAATGCAGTGCTGTGGAAGGGCATTTTGTTTGTTTTCTGTAAATAGTGTTTGTTTGGTAGCTGATTCTCATCCAGATGGATGCAGAGGCCCTGCAGGTGCCTCAGCAGAGAGCTGCACAGCCCTGCAGTCCTCACACCTAGTATTTTAGAAAGTGTGTAACTTCAGCAATTTATCCATCCCTTTCTATTACACCTGAAACAAGAAAGGAATAGGAGCTGTTCTTTCTTTTTCTCCCCTCCTCCAATGTCTTACACCATTTTCACCAACTACTGTAAACTTTAATCACCCAAAATCTTCAGAGAAATAGATGAAATGTTTATACAGGTATAGCCTGCTTTCCTTATTTGAAATATGAAATTGTTACTTCTAGACTTCTTTTATTATATTGAAGACTGAGGGTGACTGGTGAAGGGACTTAAACACAGACCTAGCCTGAACCAAAACACTCAACCCTCACTGATTTAGATGAGACTTGAGCATGTGCTCAAATGCTTTATGAAAGAAAGCCTAAATGATGCCCCAGCAATGGAGTTAAACTTTTGCTCTGGACCTATGGAAAGGATCTTTGTTAAAATTAGGGAAGGAGGGTACCATGGCCTAAAATATTAAAGATAACAGCATTTTCAACTTGCAAATTTCTAAAAGTGCCTTTTAATTTCGTTCTGGGTATGTTAGTACATTCAAAAATAAGACTTGCAAAAGCAACTACTGTTTGAACTAATTGTCTACTGTATATATTTAATATGTGAGTCAGATCAAGTGCAAATTGCCTTTTCGAAGTTGCCAGATCAAAAACTTGTTTTATCTAGGGCTGACTTTTCCCTTCAGGTTTAATGATTTTCTACTCATGAAAAGTGTCAAAGTTCCCCTTTTCCAGTGCAACCATGGCTAGAAAAGCCATCCTCCTGTCTTTCTGATGCTCACAATTTACATAACATTTAATAACAATTTAAGAAGATGGCATTTCATGACCATTATTGAATTATTCTCCCACTTTCAAGTTCTGTATCACAACTGAATTAGGTTCTTTAACATGCAAGTTGCATCCTCAGCAACATATTTCAGTCAATTTATATTGATATTCTGTGAGTACTGTCATTCTACATGTCTCTGCTTTTATTCTAATTTAGAAGCAGCAAGAGGTTAACCAGAATTTAAAGGAAATACAATAGACAATAATTCATTCCATTGCATGCCTGAACCATTTGCAATTATGAGTGGTATTGAATTTTTGTAAACTGAATTTCTAATTGAACTTCAGGAAATATTTGCCATCATTACATTTTATAAAAGATAAGAAGTGTTGTAGAAGGTTGAATTTTTTTAATTAACTATTAAGCAAGGTAGACAGTGTTGTCTTTCAATTGCTAGTAGAAAATGCAGCAAGAAAGAGAGATTAGCAAAATTAATGCCAGCAATAAACCCTCTGCCTCAGTTAAAGGTAAATAAGATACTTAGATAGATAAGATGTCTGTAGCTCTTCCAGACCTGATGAACTTCATTCTTTGACAGAAAAAAGCACCAGCAACCAGGTCTGAGAACTCAGAAATGGAATGGATGAAGTGTCATAAATTGATATAATCATTGTTGCTTTCCCCCCTTGCTTTAGAGGGAACAAGGGTAAGGAGAAGCAAGGCAGCTACGTTCCACTCAGCATAACTTTAATACCCAGAAAAACTCAGGAACCAATAATTCAGCAACATGTTCATAAGTAACTGGAAAATTATAATGAGAGGGGTTGCCATCAACTCCCTTCTTGTCTAACTTATAGCATGTAATGATCCTTGCAGATCGAAGTAACTTTTTTTACAGTGGGATAAAGGCATTTGTGGGTAGAATGAAAGCATGAATATTTTATACTTTGGTTCTTAGTAAGGCTTTTCACAATGTTTAACATGATATTCACAAGCCAGCTACAGAAGCATAGTTTAGATGAAAGAACCCTAACCTGCAAGCAAAATTGTGCTCAAGAAATAGTTCTCAGCAGTTTCTTGACAAAAGGGGAATATATATTTATGCAGCTCTACAGGGTTTTGCCTTCACTCTATTCTAGTTTGTTTTCACCAGTGGTCTGGGTGAAGGAACATGTAGAGTGCCTATACTAAAAAAAAGACAAAAACAAACAGATGAACAGATGAATTACAGTTATGCTGCAAGGCAGAAAATAGATGAAGATGGAGAAATAATATGAATAAATCTGCACATGTAGTAGGAACAACTAGAAAATGCTACACACAATCAGATGTAGTCAAGTGAACTAATAGGGAATGAAGAGCACTGGACTTCCGTTTCCGATCTAGACAGATTGGAGCCTTGGGCAATCATTAATGACATAAAATTTAACAAGTCCAAATATTGGATTCTGTACCTGGGATGGAGTAATGCTGGGCACAAGTATAAATTTGGAGAGAACTGGCTGGAAAGCAGCCTTGCAAAAAGTGATCTGGGAGTACTGGTTGGCAGAAGCCTCACTATGACCCAACAGTGTGCCCTGGAAGCCCAGAAGGTAACCCATATCCTGGGGTTCATCAAGCACAGCATCACCAGCAGGTCACAAGAGGTGATTGTCCTCCTGTATTTGGTGTTGGTGCAGCCTCGCCTCAAGCACTGTGTGTGGTTTGTGGTCCCACAAGTTTAAGAAGGATGTGAAAGTCTTTGAGTATGTCCAAAGGAGGACAACAAAGCAGGTGACAGGCCTGGAAGGAATGTCCTGTAAGGAGCAGCTGAGGCCATGAGGTTTGACTAGTTTGAAGAAAAGAAGGCTGAGGGATTACCTCATGGCTCTTTACAGCTTTCTGAAGAGGTGATGTTGCGAGAGAGATGCAGAGATAGGAGGTGTGGTAATGGTTCAAAAGTGTACCAGGGGAGGTTTAGACTGCATACCAGGAAGCATTTCTTTATGGAGAGAGTGGTCAGTCACTGCAAAAGACTTCCTAGGGAGGTGATCTGTGCCTCAAACCTGTTAGTATTTAAGAGACATTTGAACAATGCCGTTAATGCCATGCTTTAACTTTTGGTCAGACCTGGGTCACTCAGACAGTTGGACTGGATAGTCATTGTAGATCCCTGCCAACAGAACTATATATTCTACAGAGCAGCTCTCCAGGGACTATCTAGACATTATAACGTATTTTGAGCTGCATGTGGGACTGAAAGAGGGAAAATACCATTCTGGGATGTATAACCTACAAGTACAACCAGCATACAGGGCAACCTTTTGGTTCTGCTTGGTAATGCCCAGACCCCTGCTGCAGTCCTCAATCAGGTTTTCAGCAGCATTTCCAGGAAAGAGTGGAGATGTTTCTGAACAGGCTGGAAGAACACCTCTCTGGAGTAAACATGGAGCGGGCAAATGTGCATTTGAGATCCTATCCAGCAATACTTCCCAGGTTTTTCTGAACCAGACCAAAGCATACAAGTGATTAGTTTTGTTTGTGTTTGTTTTGTGTTGCTGCTGTAAAATTTAACTTGCCATTCTGTTTGACCCATCTCCTCATGAAGTTCAGATGTTAATGCAATACAGGGAAGAAAATGTTTTTTGCCTTGCTCTTTCATTTTGTGGATGAGACTTTTCCAGATGGTGTGTGTGAAAAAAGAAATCAAATATGTATGCACAGCGTCTACACTCACTGTTATTTCTGCTTTGGTTTTGTTGTTGTTGCTGAGGTAGTTTCTTCAACAAATACAGGTTTATTCTTCACAACATACTGCCATCAATTTGAGGGGTCAAAACAGAATTCTGGATTCTGACAACTTCAAAGACAATCCTCTTTATCGTAGGATACCTGTTTGCTATGAGACAGCAAATTACTGTTCTCTTCTGTTTACAAAGTTTTGTTGTGAAAATTTCTCCTGTATTTTTTCTACTAATGTATTTTCTTGAAAAGAAAACTCCTATTGCACACATTGGCTACCTCAAAAATATTTTGTTTTTACTTGAAATATTTTCTGGTTCTTATTCTAATTGAATTTGATTTATTTTAATTTGTTATATTTAATTACAGTAGCCTAATTTTAGATCATAGGTATTGTCTGAAGTGACTATGTATTTATTTTTTCCACACATGGAATTTGTTTATATTTTTTTTTTTAAGTGCCAATGGGCCCCACTTCTGCAGAATGCTGAAATTAAGATCTTCTAGAACTAAAAATATATGCTTCATTTCTATCAAGTTTGAGATCATGCAGAAAATGCTACTCCTTAGGTGTCAAATTTCTCATGTCGCTTAGTCACATATTTATGCCTCTTTTCTTATATCTCTTCTGAAATGAGACATGGTATTTAGAATACTGCAGATGGCAGCAATCTTTGATTTAGTTATGCAAACCACTAGCTGTTTTCTAGGACATAGATATGAGACCTTTGCAAATACTCTTTTACATGTTAACAAAGAAATTGGCCTTTAAAGAAGTGATAAGGAAACAAAGTGAGTTCAAAAATATCTGAAAAACATGAACTGGGTAGTGTCATTCAGGGATCCTTCTATAGTGTGGGATACTTGAAATCCTAACAGACTTTACTTATCTTACTCATTCTTCCGTCAGCATCCGTGCTGCTTTAGCAATCACAACCTGGCTTTTCACAGTGAGGGAATATCTGGTTGCCTCCTATGATTTGCCAAGTCTTGTGCTAGGAATTAGGGTAGATCCAACAAGGGGGTTGCACAAGGTGTTTAGGACCACCTGAGCCAGCTGAACACTTACTTGTGCCATGTTGAGAATACTCTCGCTGGCACTATCTCAGAGGAAAATATGAAGCTGAATTGGCTTTTACTGTACAGTATTTCAATTTTTTTTGCATTGAACAACACAATGGACAATTGTTCACTCAGACTGGAAAGGGGGAAGCCTGAGTCTTAGATCTTCTTTTTTTTCCTCATGCCCATGGTGGCAATTAGCCTAATGGTGCTCTCAGCTCAGCAGATATTTACTCATGCCCAGGGTGAACTGCAAACTGTACTGTCAGTGTGGCAGATTGATTCTCACAAGGAGAAAGGGATGAGAGCTCTCCCAAGAGGAGAGAAGAGAATATAGAGTCCAGGTTTGGAGAGTATTCAGGAATCTGAGGATGTAAGAAAGTATTTGGTGGTTTACCCAGGGCACCTGGGGGATTAGTTCAGTGTCTGACAGCCCATCCTGAGCCCTGGAATTAAATATTGAATGTGGTTGGGATGTCAGCATGTTGTATATGGCTCACAGGGAAATTAACTGTCTTAGGGACATCCGCTACTGCTTAGCTATTCTTACCAGATATCCGGGAAACTCAGCTTGGTGTGTTGTATTGTCAGTTTAAAGCTTTCCGATGGTTGCTATGAGGTCAGATGGGCCCCACTTTGGACCAGGTGGCCCAAGCCCTCCTTCTTGTCTTAGCTCATCCCACTTCTCAGGAAGAGGCATGTGGGTCAAGGGGAGGCTGAATTGATATGTTGGCTATACAGCAATGAATTACACCGTAGGAAACAGATGTAGCTGTGCAGCTCACATCAGTCCAGGTGAAAGCTTTGATAGAAATTCCTGGGTCTCTGTGTATGGCAGCTTGGAGATGGGCTCAGAGTCTGTAACTCATTCCAGCAAAATTACACCTCCTACCCAAACCAGTCCCTCTCCAAGACTTGTGTTGTGTTACTGACATCAATGACTAGAAATATTCGTCATCAGAAGAGCAGGGCCATGATTCAGATTTTTTACTCATTAGTTGAGGACCTTGTTGCCAACTCTTAAGAACCTTATCAGCTCTCTCCCTCACGCATGCAGCCCACTTGTGTCAAAATGAAGGTTTTATTAGGGTGCTTTACACTGAAATGGAGACAAACAGTGTCTTTGCTTGAAGCAGTACAAGAATAAGCCAGATCTTCAGCTGATATACATTTGTCACAGCTTTATAAAGCTAATGAAGCTATACTAATTTGCATTAGTTAAGCAGCAGAGCTGCTCTCTCTCATGCAGACTCCTCTGCAGATCTCCTGGTAAGACACAGGTGATGACAATGTACTGATTCTGGATGAGATCGAGTTAATTTTCTGCATTGCAGACCTCCTAGTGCTGTGCGTTGTATGGGTATCTAGAAAGGTGTTGATAGCACACCAGTGGTTTGGCTCCTGCCAAGTGGTGCTTTCACAGCATCAAGGCTGTCTCCCCAGCTTACTCTCCTCACCTGTAGACTCAGGGTGGGCAAGATCTCGAAAAAGGACGTAGTTAGGACAGCTGACCCAAACTAAACAAAAGGATATTCCATACCATATGGTATGTGTTCAACAGTAAGAGCTAAGGGAAAGGAGGAAGAGGGGGACATTCGTTATTATGACATTTGTCTTCCAGAGCAGCTGCTATGGGTACTGCAGCTCTGCCTTCTGTGAAGTAGCTGGATAACATCTGCTGATGGGAAGGAGAGGATAAATCTTTTGGGTTTCCTTTGCTTCTGCACATGGCGTTTGCTTTTGCTGTAATAAACTGCCTGTATCTTGACCCATGAGGGTTTTTTCCCATCTTGTTTTCTCCACACCCTGTCCTGCTGAGGAGGGGAGTGATAGAGCCTCTCGGTGGGCACCTGGCATCCAGCCAGGTCAACCCACCACAGACGTGCAATCCTGACAGCTTCTAACACATGCCTCAGATAGATCAGAAACAGTCTGAATCATTGTGGTAGTTTAAATTTTAGGCTTTGGTGAGGTTTGTTGTTCTTTAGGCCTTCCTTAACAACTGGGGTCAAAAACTAAGGAAGTATTCCACCCTAATCCCTCACGTAATCAGGTGCATATAAGATAGGTGACAGGGAGGAGGTTCTCTCTCTTGGGCTCCAGCGTTCCTCCCGGACAGCAGCTCTGTGACAGCAGCTCTCAGTGTTTAGGCCTCGCTTATCTCTGTGGGCTGAGNTCCCTCTCTCTCCATTTTTTTTCCCGGTTGGGGGGTGTGTGTGTGTGTGTGTGTGTGTGTGTGGAGGGAAGGCTGTCCCGGGCTGCTGAGGGTTTGGCTGGGAGCCAACCCAAACTTTTACAATCATGCCTCTGATGAATACAGTTGATAGGCAAGAATTACATGTAAGTAAAAGGTGGAATTCTTACTCTTTTTCCTGCACTGATTTTTGGTACTATTTGGAAGAGCTGTTCTCTTTTACCTTTGCTTTAAGGCAAGGGATTTGCATTTTTTCACAAAAGCTTGGAATTTATCATGTGCAGCTAAGAATCACACTTCTCCAAATCTAGCTGGGATTGCACTCTGTTTTTCACCTCTTTCCTGTCTCCTCTTTCTTCTCAATTCTTAGGCAGTGGGGAGGGTTTTCTTACCTTTTCTACCTCTTTAAACAATATTTCCCTCCCTGTCTCACTCGATTCAAATTTTGTTGTAGGGCTACCTGCTCTGAAGGAGTCAAATATCATTCGCCTTATCTACATATATTTCTAGCTGGTATAGCTCTGCCTTTTAAAGTGACAAAAGAAAATAAATTTCAATAATTTTAATTCTGAGTAAATAATAAATGTTGCAGATATTCCATATTATTCTGAAAACACAGACATCCTTTGGCCTTCATGAACCTACAAGCTGGATCAGAAATACACAAACCCTAGTTAAATACCAGCTGAAGCTCTCAAGTCCTTTTGCAGACATCACTGTTTAATTCATGCAAACTGGAAGCAAAAGTGATGATAACCAAAGAGAAGTTCCCCTCCTGTTTCCCTTTGCTGGGAGGTTAATACAGTTTTCATGCCTTGTAACATTCTCTAGTGTTCCCATGGATAGCTGCATAACCACAGCATGACAGCGAGGAGCGCTGGGAGCAGAGACACTCCAAGCTGCATAACTGCAAGCCTCTGGGACAAATGACATAAATTCTTTTAAGAAATTAAATATTTTTTTTACTGGGAATTTTATGTGGATTTGTGTATGTGAGTGTATGAGCTGGTTTTCCACTCAAAATTCAGTGTGGAAAATTCCTGTAGCTGCAGGTACTTTTCTGTCTTTGAGTCTGAGTCTCCACTGAGATATAATATTCATTTCATTAGGCTCATCAGTGCTAATGCTGTTCAGCTCCATTTAATGAAAACAGTAATTTAACATGTGCAGTAGCTCTTTCACTAACTAATTGATAGATGATGAAAGTTCCCATGTTACCAGCTAGTACATCCTCAAAGAGAGTAACTAGAAACAGTGGCTTAAGGGGTTTTAAAAAGGCATGTTTTTGATGACAGTGATAGCCAGTATATGCTGTTTAAGAGAGAAATGCAAAAAAAACGTATTGCTTCCACTGGATAACAAAATCTTACACAAATAATTTTCTTCCCTGGGAATTTGAGCGGCTATTGTTCTTATGCAGGAATGGTCTTTGAATACATATTTCAGTAGCATTATGTACTTTAGCATAAGGATTATCATTCTGAAATCTGTTCTCACAGTTGAGTTTTTTAGTGGACTTTTAACTTTTGATCGTGAGCTTGCATCTAATTGAAGTGCTTATATGACTGACTCTGCTGATTGCTAGGCAGGAGAGCCTTGAATTACTAGATATTTTCCAGGAAGTTAAAACAGAGGATGGCAGATTCTCATCTGATGTCAACAAGCTGATCTGTTTAAGATTGATCTGTATTGATTTGCATCAAAAGACAGGAAAGAAACCTGTCAAGGAAGCACTGAAGGACACTGCTGTCAGTGACAGAGGCACACAGTGCCCCAGAAGCCCAGGAGATTTTAACCCACAGTCAGGCACCAGTTGCCAAAGGAAACTTTGAATGACCTGTAAGGGTCAGGAAATTAAAAAAAAAAAAAAAAGAAAAACAAAAACAAAAAACCAAAAACAACAGCAACAACAAAAAAAAAGGTCAAGAAATGAAAAATCATAAACTTCATTAGTACTGGCTTCTGGATGACTTCAGTCTTCCTGAAAAATCAGCTACTGGCTTCCCCTTCTGTAGTTACATGTACCTGTAAACCTTCAGAGGGAAAAATCAGAAACAGTTGAGAATTAAAAATGCAAAAAGGAACTGAAAATGATCCATTTTGCTGTAGGAAGTATGGAAAAGACTCCGAATATGACCTCGCACATCTCCCAAGTCATCATGTTTTCAAAAGGGAATGGATTGATGTAAAGAGAAAGCAGATTTTGTCACTTTGTAGCCAAATGGATTTACTCAAATTGCAGGAAATCTCTGACCAGGTCTTGCAGCATGAAAGCTACCCAAACACCACACAAACTGTACAAGGCACCAACTTGCTTAAAAGTCATGTCCCCTTGTCTTAGTAGATACAAATGGTGAGGTGCTGCTCATCTCCAAGTGCTGAGGAGACAGGGCTCATCACCATTGTGTTTTCTGAGTTCCCGTATCCCAGAAAACACACTGCTTTCCTGAGACAAATGCTCTGCTTGCCTCATCCTGCTGCCCGTCAGCAACTACTCAGATTCGTTCAGTGCCAGCCATATAGCTCTTGCAAGGAAGGTTTTTCTTGGCAGGAAAACCCAGGGGTGCTCGGTGAGGTAACCTGAAGGCTGCACTTGCTGCCTTTGTTTTAATTGGGCTGAGCTGCCACAATGCTGTGCAGAAACAGGACTTGCAGAAGTTGCAGAATCTGAACAATGTGGTAGGCAGTTTTCATTTAAATAGAAGTGTACCTTATAAATTCAAAGTTTTTGTTATCTTATCCCAAACTTGATTTCTCCCTATTAATTTTTTGCAAGTATCTCAGTATTTTTATACTCCATATGGACAAGCCAAAAATCCTGTCCCATAGACAGATGGAGCAAATGAAGGAGAAATTTTTATGAATGCAAACAAAATAATTTAACTGGAGGCTTGCTCATAATCTTCTACTCGCTGAATTGTCCTTCCCTTATATGTGATAGCTCTTATCATAAGGCAGTGGTCTGTATAATTATTAATATAGTGGAATGTATAATTGCATTTCTTCTTTATAATGCATTTTTAAATGAAACATTATGTATTTTTGAACTAAATGTGAGAGGATTGTGACAAAATAGAGATGAATCTATGGAAGTATCTCTGAACTTCTTCCATAAATCTTAAATTAGGTGTATAATCTATAATTTTCCTGCTGAGGTAAAATGTGGGATGGTATAGTCTCTGCCTCTGCTTTCCAGATGCAGTCAATTTTTCTCTTTATTTTAGTTCATTCCAGAAGAATTTCATATTGTTGAGAATTATTTTAGAGTACTGCATTGTGTTCTTCTGCATCGTTTATATTTGTTGTGCGATAAATTCCCATTGCTGAAGTTTAAAAGGTCTGTTTCTGAAAATTGATAAAAATGGCAAAGTACAGGACTGCTTCTGGTCAGATATTGGCTTTTCTTTGCAAACTACATGTTGAATTACCACTGAGCAAGAAGCCACAGCAATGATACTGTAAAAGATTCATGTTGTTCTGTATTTTTGGAAGAGATCAATGATGTGGTGGTAAAGGAGATGAAGGGAGGCACTTTGTTTTCTCGGTCCTCCTTTAAATGTGATGCCAGGTGATAAGTTTTTGTTTTACTTCTGTCAGCCAAACTCCAGTGCTCATGTAGTGGTTTGTACTGAGTTTTTTCTGCTTGCACTTAAAACCCCTAAACATGTTAGACTGGCATGTTTAGCCACATTTCAGTTTATTGAACTGTTTATGAAATGTTGCATCAGTTGCCATACAACTGCCAGGCCAAAATGAAATACACGCTTGCCTTTATTTTCCTAAGCATTGCATTTTAAGTTACCAAAGGCTTATCAAATTCCCCAAAGCCTTTGTAGATGAGATGGAAACTTTGTGATCTAGAGCTTCCCTGAAATTATTTCGAGTGTTTCACTCCTACCCTGTGCAGACCCCCAGCCCCAGCCTGCGCTGCTCATGCTTTCGTTTTGAACAAAAGGGTCAGTGCCTCTCTGTTGCCCTGGGCCCAGACAGGCAGCGTGTAACCCATGCTCAGCTCGCTGATGGAGTGGTGGTAAACACAACCTCGCCTTTTGCTGTTTTCATACTTAGTCCACACATAACACATAAAATAGGATTCCTGATTGTAATTAAACTACAACAAAGTCTGCTAGAAGAATAAAGGTAGTTCCAAGTGCCTTGGCCCTTTCTTTCTCCTCATCCTGAGATCCATTCCTGGATAATGCAATATTTTATGTATTCTTATATTATGTTTAACTGTATTTTTTAAAAAAGTAATTTAATTGCTCAATAAAACAATTGATAATTGTCTCATGGAGCTAAAACCAGACTCTTAACACTTCTTCTCTTGCTGTTCATTTTGGCAAGAACACTAGGGAACTCATGTTCTAGCATTATAATAATGATGGGAATGTTCTTAAGAAATTCCAATTATCCCCTGGATTTATTATACCCTTTTCTGTTCATTGGTTTGTAGTTTTTTATTTGGTGTGAAACACTGATTTGCTTTTTAAGCCTGGTGAGCAACCTGTTTCTTATGGCTGTTTCAATCAATTTCTGTGATTTGGGTTTTTTGACTGTGGCCTCACTGCACTTGCATATTAGCAACATTGTACTTTGAGGTGATAGGCAGAACAGAAGATTGATACATCTTTAGCCACTCATATTGCTAAATTTCATGGGAGTACTCTGGTATGTGAAGAACTTACTTTTATGTGTATTCCTACTCTGGTCTTATTTAGTTAAAGTGTGGCTCATTTTTGGGTACTGGATTAGATGCACCACTGATCTTAGTCAATGCAGTCACTCTTGTGATATTATTTCTAAGGGTAAAAGTGTGAGCTCTTAATTCTCTTTCTTTTTTCCTTTTTTTTTTTTTTTTAATTGCTTTTCACTATCTCCTGAAATCAGAAAACATTAGACTGAGCATAGGAACCAGACAAATTACCAGAAGTTTGGAATCCATGAGTCTCTTACTTGTTAGCCTGTTATTTAGATGCTGAGAAAGGACCCAGATGTACTTCTGGGTATTATATTCTTCCTATTTCTACTGGGCTGCATGAACAGATCTTTTCACTCCTTAGGGTCCCAGGTTACTTCTAATCTCTTAAAGAAGGAAGCCAGAAAGCTTGCCATTTAGTTCTTCCTAAAGATTTAAAGGAAATGAGAACAGTTTCCCATATCTAAATGAGTCAGGAAAAAAACCCATGGCATTATTCCCACTGCAGGGCTGTGATTACAACTAGAAACTGCATATTGCACAGCTGCTATGAAACTATCCAATATATAGTAGATCAGGCTGAAAGCTGACCTTTTTAATTATACTTGGCAAATCTCAAAGAGAAGTTAGTTGGAGTCAGGGAGGGTGGCCATGATTGGCCAAGTTAACCTTTTTCACAGTGGCTGGTATGGGACCCTAGCACGGTGCCAGGTGGACAATCAGGGTTTATTTTGTAGGGGTGTGATGGTTTTGGCTGGGGTAGAGTTAACCTTTTTCACAGTGGCTGGTATGGGGTTGCGTTTTAGATTTCTGCTGAACACAGGGTTGATAATATAGAGATGTTTTTGTTATTGCTGAGCAGGGCTTACACAGAGCCAGGGCCTTTTCGGCTTTCATACTGCCACACTGGCAAGTTGGGAGTGCTTGGGAGGCTGGGAGGAAACAAAGCTGGGACAGGTGATCCCAACTGACCAAAGGGATGTTCCATACCATATGACATTATGGTCAGTATATAAAGTGGGGGAAGGAGGAGGAAGGGGGATGGTTGGAGTGATGGAGTTTGTCTTCCAGCGCTGCCGTTACAGGTGATGGAGCCCTGCTCTCCTGGGGATGACTGAAATCCTGACTGCCCATGGGAAACAGTGAATCAATTTCTTCCTTTGCTTTGCTTTTGTGCATGGCTTTTGCTTTTTCTATTAAACTGTATCTCAACCCACAAGTTTTCCAGCTTTTATCCTTCTGTTTCTCTCCCGGGTCCTGTGGGTAGGGGAGTGAGTGAACAGCTACATGGAGCTTGGCTGCTGGCTGGGGTTAAACTATGACAAGAGCATGGGAAAAACACATTCACTTTTGTTCCCTGCTTTAGGGGATGAGCAGCCCTTTAGGTGCAACTTCATGTTCAAAATCACTGCTCTCTGAGGACAGGTTGCCCAGAGCTCACTCCCTCTCCATTATTGCCTGTGCATCCTGCCTTCTGTGAACTTTCAGGTGCCTTTCTGTCAAACTTTTTTTGTTTAATATTGAAATTTCTTTCAGGCAACCTTTAATAATAAAGCCATGAGGTAGACTCTCTTACTTTTTTTCCTACCTCTTAACTGTCATGTTTATGTATGAAACAAATTATAATATCCCATAACTTTGTATTCCTGTGAGTTTTTATAAATATTTAAAGTGGTTGCACTCTATTCAAAATTTCCCATGCATTAGAAATGCAAGAGACTGTAAATTAAATTTATACTGCATACTTGAATATTGGATGCCAGCATATGCTAAAGTATTTGGACTAAAGAAAGTGAAACACCTAATACAAATGCAGTGATTTGCTTTGACATAGCATCTTGATTCATTGACAGCTTATACAAGTACAGAAAAAAGATGACACACATTTCAAATTGTTCGGCAAAGTTAACAATCAGGTCGAAGTTGTAATTTGCAAAGCTAAATAAACTGACATAGGCATAGGACAATATCAGATTTTGAGGTTCTTTCTATTTTTTTTTCCCCTTTGGCTTCTGTTGCTTATTTTCTTGCTTTATGGATCTTCTTTCTCTGTATCTTGTCATGTTACCCAGTCATATAGGTACTGGGAGTACAATGTATGTTTATTTCCATCCAGACCTTCATACAAATCATATTTCATTTGCTTACTTTTTCTGTCCTTGGAAGCGGAACCAAAAAGATCTGAACAGACTTCAAGAAATGTCCTAGCTACTGCTGTCTCACATTAATGAAATTGTAGTCAATACAAAAAACAGAAAAGAGCAACAAAGCAAACATGCAATTTGCAGCACTCAAACTCTGTCCTTCATTTCCCTTTTGTCCTTTATTTACTTTAATGCTGTCCTCAAAATCATACTGATACATGTTTTTAAATACAGTGAGGGAAAAGCCTTTCCAGTTATGCAGATTCTTCAGTTTTCTCTTGTCAGTCATGCAAGAAACTGGCAAATTATTTTTTATTTGCTGTTATTCCTACCTATTTCTTTTAAACAACATGAATTTTTTTTTGGCCAAAAGATGTCCAGGTTGGAGGGCTCATGATAACCGGAAATGTAATCAAGGATTCTGAAAAATAAGGCTGAGAGTGTAGAAAATTTGCACAGGTTCAACATTCTAAAGAAAGAAGCAACAGTTAATCTGATTTAGGTTCCTCACTGCAGAAGTCAAAGTATTCAATGCATTTTGCCTCATGCTGATCTACACGCTTTTCATTACATTTGAAACAGTCTTTCAGGAGGCATCTAGAGATGGAGAAACCACATATTCTGTGATTTAACTTTCCGGAATGTACAGAGAATTTCAGTTGAAATTTGCCTAGTTTGAGTATTGTTTTGTATGCCCTTCTCTACTCCTAAGAGATTAGAATCTTTAATATAGTATTATTTTATATCTGCAAAGGTAATCTCAGCATTCTCTGTTACAGACTGAACTGACCACCCTCTGGAGCCCAGCCAAAGGGGTGAAATGCAGAGCACGAAGCTGACACAGAGGCATTTCACACCAAAAAGGCAAGTGGAAATAGGGTGACAGCCACATGGTGCTTTGGTGACATGCAGTGGGTAAAGGGAAGAGGTTGCACGACTCAGAGTGGTTAATCATGGGCTTTGGGAAACAGGAAATCACCTGAGTATATCCCTATGAGGCACGTGTGCACTACTTGGTTCACAGCTCTTTCACTACAGAGGAGACAAGAACCTTGGAGGTGCTGTCCCCAGTTACAGATTAACTAACCATGGATGGAAGCATTGGTGGTACTCTGCAAGTACCTCAGGTTTGCTGTGTTGGTAAGTAAAGGGAAACTAGAATAGACAAAATGGAAGTAATTAAGATGAATTGCTGGGGAATTTAATAGAAAGGTAGTGCATATTTCAGAAGAACAGTCGCCGCTACCAAGCAGGCAGAATTCTATGCTTGTGAGAAGCAAAAAATGATTCTTATCACCTGTCCTGTAAGAACACTGATGGCCATTAAAAAAATTACCTCAGTTAGTAAGGGAAACAGCACATCCAAAGATCAGCAGAGTCAAAAAGCGAGCTTGAATTTATTCAGCTATCAGTAGCATGACTAGAAAAAGTTTGTTAAGTATGAGTTATGGCTCCATTCCACATACTACAGCCTGTAGCAATGGATATTTTAATAAACTTCACTTGGAAGAAAATAAAATCATTTCTGTGAAAATACCTGAGGTGTTTTGAAGATACCGGAATCCAAGGAAATATATTTTATGGTGAACATCCCTATAATGCAGAGACGTAGTGGAAGCGTAAGCATGTAATGAATATAGAAGAGGCTTGAGGAAATAAGTGCTGGCAAATTTAAGCAAACCATGTGCCTTGAAATGTAAAACAACCAAAGTATATTTCTTCAGTACAACAGCGACTAGTTGGACTAGTAGAATACATTTATTAGCTGCAAAGCAACTGAACTCCCTATCATTTTAAATGTAAACCCCCTGAAGGAATAAAATGTTTTGATTGGAAAGAAATGGGGCTTCACACTGTGCAGCCAAGCTCATTAACAACCAGTTTTGTCTTAAATTGCCTTGCAAGGTGCTGTGTAAGAGTCCATGCTGCCCCAGCAGGCAGCAGCCACTCAGGTGGAGCAGGGGCGTGGATGGGGTTGACTGGAGGGAACGTGCCATGCAGGGTAGTAGAGGAAAGGCTGCAATTAGGAGGTTTCACCTCATGCTCCAAAGTCACCCATGGTACCACTACTTGTTGCTGCTGTGACAGGTACACTGACAGCATGGGAAGATAAACTATTTTTAAGCACAGCAATTTTGGAATTGTGATACATCCAAGGCTGCCTGGCAAGAAATCTCCTTTTTTGGAGCTCTTTGCTGCTGCTGCACTAGGTACCTCCCTGCTTGGCTTAAGTCTCAAACCAGCCCCAAGTAAAGGCCATTTCTACTACTGATAGAAACTTCTGTGTTTTACTCTCCAGACAAATAGTACAAGAAAGTTGTTTCTGATGAATCAGTCTGAATACCATCATGGTATCTGTCAAATAAATGCACTGCACAGAGGTAGTTATTTCTTTGGCACCCAAATCTAAGTTAATCTGTTTACACAAGTTGTGGAGTGCAAAGTAAAAGCAAGGCAAACTGTGACAAGACTGTGGGCAGTTCTTCTGTTCTTATGCTGTGCAGTAATGTTCTAGGGACCTTAACTCCTGGAAGTGATGGAGAAGAACATTCTTCATCAGCCAAGTCTGTAACAACATTAACTGAGTTGTGCATAGCTGGACACTCATTATGCACCTTTATTCCCAGGAGAGCACAACATTATAAAAGCTGTATATTTTTACTGGAGTGTTATAGTTTTAGATTTTTCAGGATTTTTCTTTCCTCTCCGGCTAACATGAACTTTGGGGGCTGACACTGCCTCCACCTAGATAACGATCCGAAATTCCACCTTGATGACTCTAAGGACAGTTCCTTTGTTTTTTTGTTTGGGGAGTGGTTTTGCTTCTTCACTTCACTTCTTCGGCGGATGCGGAGGAGACGGAACCCGCACACGGGGCTGCTGCTCTTTCTGCTGCGAGTTCCAGCTTCTTTTCCCTGCTNCCCCCCCCCACTCCATATCTCCACGGACTCATTGTTGGAAGGTTTTTGGTTATATAATTGTTATCTGTTCTGTTCTGGTGGTTCACATATACATATATGCATATATAACCGTATTTAGTAGTTAAGAACTGTTATCTCTCCTTCTACATTTTTTCCTTCAAATTAAAATTTTGTTCTAAATTTAAAAGAGGCGTGATCTTTTCTTGAGAAAGGTATTCCAAATTGTTTTGGCTTGCTCTAAACTAAGACATGGAGAGATACTTCCTCAGGTATTTTTACCTGTCTCTTCCCCCTGTAAATTGGAGCTGTTTCAGTGACAGTGTTTACTGCGGTTGTTTCCATGAGGGAGCTCATGTTACTGCTCTGTGGACCTGGAAGATGACCTTGTCTATGTTGCAGAAAATAACGCTACTACACTGTTGCTACAAGCTCCATGTGAACCCTTATGGGAGGAGAATGTAATTTTATTTTAAATGAAATCTTCCTTCACTCACATTTTCCTGCTGTACTTCTCATAAGCACCAGGACAGGTGTCTCCAGATGGACACCAATCCAAGACCTTCCCCCTGGGTGGGGAAGGGTGGCTGAGCTTTGAAATGTTCTCTGTACCCTGTAGGAGCTGCTGCTGATTTTTGCCATCCCATCCCATTCCATCTTTGTGAGTCCACAGGTTTTCCTCACCATGCTTTCTCACTTCTTCGGGCAGCCTGTTCTTTAGCTTCCCACTTTGATAGGAACACTGACTGCTTGAATATTTTAGTTTGGATGTAGGCTATCCCTGGATTTCTAGTTGTCCTGGGAAATTGCAAATAGCTGTGCTGTGCTGGTATATCCATGACCTGCTCATCTGGGTGCCACCAGCATGCACTGCTCTTACGGCCCTTATATGTTCCTTTGGGTGCTCCTACATCCAGACTTACCCATACAGCCGCTGCTCATGCCAATCTTAATGTTTCTGTAACAGATATCTAAAGTACTCAACAAAGCTCTTCAGTGACTCTTTTCCATGCTTCTACTAGCCAGAATTTTTATGAAGTGAAATGAAGGCAGAAATCTAATCTTACCTGTCCTTGCGATTCCTAATAATTTAGAATGTATTGTTCGACATCTGCCTTTGCAAAACAATTCCAGTTGTTAAAAATCTGTAATGAAGAGTACCACCGGAAAAATATTAAGCTTCAATGAATATATGTAGTGAGACAAAGCAGAAAAGATCCATGTTCAATTAACTAGTTCATTCCTGTCTTTCTTCTGTTACGTTACAGTGACTCTGCAAAATAGCTTTGGTATTTTCCATAATTATTCTTGCCCCAAGCAGATAAATGAGTCTCTGTAGAGTCTTTAGAGCTGTTTCCCTTTGTTGTTGTTAATGTTGAGACAGAGAGTAAGGTATATTTCTCTGAGACCTTTATTTCAGCCAGAAAAGACACAATGCCATGCATAACTGCTACGCATGTTTAGCTATCGAAACAAAACTCAAAGACCAGAAGCTGCAGCATGGCTCATTAGGGATTTTTTGAAAATACAGTGTTGATACAGAAAAGAAAACTAATGCAAACTTTCAAAGACCCATGAATTAAACAACTCAAGTAGACTCACATCAATAGTAAAACCTTGTTAGTAAAAAAAAAATTGAGATGGAGTGTTTCAGTTTTAACTGGTGTCATTCCCATACACATTTACATACTTATAGCTGCTCTGATAGTATTTCTTCCTGCCGTGTTCCTGTGCTATAACAGAAAATTGTTTCTGAAATGTAATACCATACACCTTTATGACCAGAGCTGAATTTTCTCTGGATAGTACTCTAGGATGTTAGACATTAATTTAGAATGCAGTGTCATTTCCCAGGAGTTATGGGTTAATTCTGAAAAAAATTAAATGACCCTCAGATACATGTTGCATAAATGGTTCTCACTTATCCATATTCAAAACAAGACTTTTAAAAGAGGCTCCATCTACCTCATATCTGCAAGTGTGATATCAGGGAAAAATAATTGCATTCAAAATTGCAGTTACTTGACTAGAGGCAAAATTTTAAAATTTTCTACTTCTTTAAACAAATCACCTTACATTTTTAAATTTATTTTCAACTTTCCAGGTGGTTATCTTTGTCAGAGTTTCAGGAAAGAAAATAATACATATGAACCAATAGGTAGTGTATAATTAGGGCCTTCTATAAAGACAAACTACTGTGTATGTAAACATCTCAGCAGTGTAAGTGTGCTGAAAAACCTTTTTATTTCACACCAGTCAGTCTCAGAGAGTTGTTTTCTATGAACTCATAAGGAAAAATGTTATTCCATTTCATGGGATTTAAACATTCACCTTTTTTTTTTTTTT
>VWZG01009503.1:0-35243 GCA_013396735.1 Grallaria varia
AATATTTATTTATTTATTTAAATTATGCTATTTTATGCTAAGGACTTTATTGTAGTTGTTTTGAAACTGCATTCAAAGGAGCTTCGTGTTTGCTCTGATCTTTATAGGAATAGGTCCTTCTGGTAAGGCTTCAGCCATGGCTTGGGGCTCTGCAGTGCTGGGGGCAGAAGAAAGCCTGAACCCCTCCTCCCTCAAAAAAATCCTTGCAACAAACTTCTGCTCTCAGTAATCTTAGCTGTGGAGGCAGTCTTCTCACTGTGCATGATTTCAAGTCAAAGGTTGGACTTGTTGTCTTGGAGGTCTTTTCCAACTTTAATGATTCCACAAATCTGTAACATTTCAGGCCGTGGGCTGAGCTGACCTCAGGGGGAAGCAGAGGCACAGGACAGATGTGTGCCAGATGTGTGGCGAGCCCTCCCCTCGCAGAGGAGCACTGCAGATCTCCTGTGGCAGCACTTGAAGCACTGCAGCAAGATTTATTAGACTGCTGCTCCTGAGCCTGGAGCCTGAAATGGTCCTGCTCTTGTCCTGAGCCCAAGCCCTCACTTTGCTGAACTCTGCCAGCTTGCCACCTCTGGCTTTTGAATTGGTCAGGTTACTGTTCTGAAGTTGATTTGCCCCTTTGCCAGCCAAGAATTTTGAAAACCAACCTGTTTGGTTTAAACACAAGTGATCCACTAGCCCAAGAACAACGGGACATGCTTTTCAGGCACATCCCAAGGATGTCTCCTAGAAGCTTCCTTATCCCTTTGCTCCTCTGGGTCCAGCTGTGTGTTCCACACCACTGAGCTGAGAAGTACAACAGACCCTGTGCCCAGCCCTGTCACCCGGGCTGGGGGGCACCACTAATGTGGAGCCACGGGGGCTCCTGCTCTCTGCGGCAATGCTGGACGTGAAGGGTGGTACTGGTGACCTCTGGAGCTAAAAGGGGATTGGATGGGGCCAATGGCCGTGTAAATTATTCTCCCCTCTTCACAAGAATAAAGTTTGTAGAGGGATTCAGGCAGTCAATTTACATCTCTTGAAGGAAAGGAAATTGAAAACACTAAAGCAATTTATTGCCTTTTAAATTTGGGGATGAGGAGGAATGCAAGTAGTGCTAAAATTTAACTACCTGCAAAAGCAAATAAAGAAAACTGTAATATTTCACAAAGTCATAATCTGCTATACTATAAGTGCATTTTCAGTTTCATTGTGGAAAATATCAGTTACTACTGCTTTCTGCCTAAGAACTTGCCCATAAAGCAACACCCAATTGGTGGATTCAGTAGTGTTTCAGGTATCATTTTTTTATTCTTTCTTACAATTTGCATAAAACACATAGATGAGATTTTTTTTTTCCATGCCCATTTCATATTGCAGTATCCCAAGTTTTCAGCACAAAAAGTGTTTTGCCTGCAAGACCAGCATCTAATATTGGTTCACTTTGAATGTCGTTTCCTGTGTAAACGTTAGTCCAGGAAACCATAGTAATTGTAATGTATGCTCAATATACAGTTTTCTTGGTCTAATTCAACTGATCTTAGAAAACAGGAGAGGTGATTTAGGAGCTCTTCTAGGAAGAGTTTTTGCTCCTGGCAATACTTACTCCCAGGGAGACTAATAAAAATAAGAGCTGGCAGCAGAGAAAAAGATGAAAACCAAAACGGGCTAATATCTGCTCATTACATGAGGGCGAAGGCACTGACACCGGTGCAGCAGAAAGCTAAATTTACCTCCTCTGCTTGGGAGAACATTTCAGAAGAGCCCTGGAGAAGTTTATTGTATGAAGAGAGTATAGGAGATACAACTTGAGCTTCATCCAGGCCACAAATCCTTGCTATGCATTTTTCCCTCCATGAAAAGTCATTCTCAGCCCCAAAGCTTGAGCTGTGAAGCCCTGGAACAGACTGCCCAGGGCAGTGGTGGAGTCACCATCCCAGGAGTCAAAAGATTTGCAGATGTGGCACTTGGGGATAGGGTTTAGAGGTGGACTGGGCAGTGCTGGGTTAACAGTTGGACTCAAAGGTCTTGAAGGTCTTTTTTAACGTTAAGAATCCTGTGATTCTGTAATTCAAGATGAATTGCTGATGCCTTTTTTTGTGTAGGCAGACTGATTGCCTGAGCTATTCTGGGACAGCTACTGCTCTACAGGTATTCTGGAGCACTTTCTGTGTTCTGATTAGTCCAACTTTTTCTGAGATAAAGCAAACTTTTCCCCAGCATCATTGCTTAGAGAAAGGCTTTATTTATATGTTAGAGCAGGTTCCCTGGGGCAGCTCTGGGGATAGTAGCCTTTTTCCTCCCCCTAGAGACTTGAAAGTTTGTCCATGTGAAAAATTGCTACCAGCTACATCTAGGCTGATCAAAAATCCCTCTGTGGCTCCATGATTCCCATACCAACACTGTAATATATGTACCCTTTCCTGAGAACCTGTATTGGCTTTCCACCCTTCCAGGCTGCCCTAGATGGGATCTCAATGCCTCCGCTTAAACTCAGCCTTCTATTAGAACACAAACGGCTAAGCCTGGCTGTGCCTTAATCACAGCTGAGCGAGGAAGCTTTGGAACAGCTTACATTTGCTTAAGCATCCTCACATCTTTTTGTTCCTGCTCCACATGCCTACAAGTTTCTCAATTTTACTAGATATTTATAAATACCTGTTTAAGTTATGCAAATGAGAGTGCTTATTATGGCTCTGGACGCACTGCTGGTATTCTAGATGCTTTACGCTGGACCTACTGAGTCTTAGCACAGAGGGGAATCAGATGTATTTTTCTTTTTAGAAATGCTCCAGTTGCTCTCTGAAGCTGTCAATCTAAATTTGAGCAGAGGTATTGCACTGGCCTGACCATATCTGTGGAGATTTTGGATGCATGTTCATGACACAGTTCTGTGCATAGGAGGTTTTAGCTCCAGGGTCGTACAGATGATAATTTAGAGAGGATGGAGTTTGCCCCCTGTACAAATTCATTCATATTCACTTCAAAGGCTGAAGGGAGCTTCAAACCAAGGTGTGCTCCATGCAGGCTGTGCTCATAGGGGTGAGTTTTACCCACTGTGACAGTGTGTATGTAGCCTTGCTCAGATGATAACAGAAAATGACTATGCAGAGGGCTGGGTTTCTCCAGAGATGTACTAAATACCTGCTGCGCCAAGGACATGTGAATCCTTTTAGCCCACTGCAGGATAAAACCTTCAATATTTAAGACTCACTCTGGTACTTCAAACTCTTAAATGTAACAGGCTCTGCTGCTATAAAGTGATGTAGGTCCACTGACACCAACCCTTTCCCTGGGGCTGGAGCCCAGAGGATTGGAACAGGAATGTGCTGATTTACATGAGAATCCTGCTGCGCATATTTACAAACCAGCCTTCTTCGATCCCTTATAAACATGCCTCGTTAGGATAAAGCTCAGCCTAAAATCAAACCTGTTTAGAAATACTGAGACTACAGCTCTCGCTCATCATGGCTGTAATTAGGATTTCAGCTGCTTGGCTTTGCTGCAAGGCCTTTGGAGCACTGTGGCTGACTGGTGACACGAAAAGCAGATTTACTGCTATTAGCTATAAACATTGTAGCACAACTGGAAAAACCCAAACTATTAATCTGTGCCCTAGCATAAAACACAGCTCCAGACAATTAGCAACAATTTGTCATTCTGTGCTATGTTTAATTTTAATGTGGCCAAACTATTGGACAAAACATGACCAGGACATGTATTGTGGATTTTTTGCTGCAATAGCTGTCTTCTGCCTAGGCACCTCCTCCTCTCCCTAGAGCAGCCTCAGATGCTTGGCATCAAAACCCTCATGTCTATACGTGAATTTGGGAAAGGAGAGCTCTCCCTGAAATAAAATCTTGTATTGGTAGAAAACTTTTGCGGTAGATCTAGCCTGACAATCTAGCCAGCTCCAAACCCCACCCGGGGAGGGCTTTCTGAACGCGACAGCAGCATCTCTCTTGCTTGCAGAAGCTGGTCCTGGAACCGAAGTGAGCACTGTCCTCTTTCTTGGCTGGCAGGGATTCCCTAGAACCAAAGTATGGAGAAATTAGGGCTGGTGCTGTTGTCTCGAGATACATCACTTTAGATGAACCTTGCTCTCATCAGACCACGATGCTGTCTTGAGGTAAAGCACTTCAAGTGATACTGGTTTGCAGTTTTGTGTTTCTAGTCATAAAATGTCTTTTTTTCTTTTCTTTTCAGTACTAAACCTTAACCTTATTGAAACATTTTTCTTTTCAAATACCTTCCCTAAGCATTCCTTTTTTCTTTCCTAAGCTGCATTATCAGTGTGTTGTAAAGTATTATTTTAAAACATGAGCATTTTGAAAACAACCCTTGTTTTGGAGCCTGTTTGTTTACTTCAAATTTATTTAGAGTGAACTTAAATTGTTTCCTAGCTATGATGTGCAGGAGGACTGTAGTGATACATTACATGGCATGGTTTTGCACTGTCTGGAGGTTGATTGAAGATGTGATTCCTGGATTACAGACCTTGTTGCAGCTTTGAAGGAGAGTCCAGCCTGAGCAGTGGTTTCCTCTGGCTTTTGAGAACTCCATTACCTGGGACTGGAGACAATACAGATTTCTGGCATGGATGAAGGTCTGTACAGTTTGAAAGATTTCCTGTATACTAGAAGACTGTCTCGCCTGTGGGCTTGGCTTGGATGCAGCCTTACCCCAATAAGTATTTATTGGATCTAATATTTAGACCAGCTGAGGAAGGTCTGTTCCAGTTCAGAAATAGTATTTTAGCTTAGGCAAAAGATAGAATAATTCAGGAGGAGCGAAAGAGGGAATTTTCTTCCCCCTGTCTCCCAATCAGCGAATTATATTAGCATCAAGTTATCTGTGAATTTTAATTTAAACTAGCCTGGTTTCTATGGATCTGAGAATCCCAGTGAGCTTATTTCGACTGCGGTTTTTCAATGCCCAATGTGTTTTCTCTCTACCCAACATTATTTTTTGTCTTCAGTGCTTTTGTTCCAGGCTCTCATACCGGGAATGAAGAGGGGTCTGATGTCCAGCCGGCTGCTTTCCCTCACCTAGAACCTCCCAGTCATCTTCTGGGCCTGGCTTAAAAGCCCAAAATTGGTGGATGTGAGAACCCTGAATGAGCACTTTTGAGGGCAACTGTAAAAATAGAGGGGCCTCTTTCTTGGAGAGGTGACTGGCACAGGGACAACCCAGGACTGCTGGTGAGATCAGGTCAGGGCAGAAAGCATTTTCTGAGCTGGAAGGGTTAACAGGAGATTGCTGCTTCTTCTGCTTTCCCTTTACCGTTATGATTTATATATTTGAAAGTAGGGGTGATTAATAATCCACAAACCCTCAGCCTGCAAGGAGAGCCCAGCACTTAACATACCAGAGCGAGCTCCGACGCAAACAGTGAGAAATGATTAACAAGACTAACATTTACCCTCCTGTCCGAATAACTCAAGAGCAGCATCAATGGTTCCTTGCACTTCCTGGCTCTCAGCAGTGGAGTGAGGGCTAGCAAATGATTTCTGTAGCAAAAGGCTGAAGCTTAAAATCATCTCACTGCAGGTACCATGGTGATGAGTCCGGCACAGTCACCTGGAAAGATCAGTATAGTTATCATGCCATTCCTGGAGCTGGATATCAATGTCTCCATTCCATATGCACTGTTAATCTCAAGATTAGGAAAAGCTGGCCTCTGAAGTCCTCACTGACCTAAGAAGTTGAAGTACAGAAAGAGCTGCTGGTATTCACCTGCTGTTTATCAGCTTGGACCTCGACACTCTCCCTGCTCAGCACTGGGATAAGTGTAGAGGGAGGACAATGTAGCCACAGAAGAGAGAAAAAAAACAGGAAAGTAAATTGGAGGGAATTTGTCTCTGGGGTAATGGCCCATTGAATGCTGAATTGCATCAGTTCCCAGTATCTCTTGACTTCATAGAGACTGATCACTAGCAGCTTTGTTCTGTGGTTTCTAGTGCAAAAGAAATGATCTACTTAATTCAGAAAACACTTTGGAGGTCAGAAAGTGTTTTTCTTTCTCCTGGGTTTTTCAATGCCAGCAGAGGGGGCAGATTTGATTTCTTAAATACAAAGGGGCAAGGTCTTGTCTCTGTGCTGATACAAAAGAGATGAAGGGAAGGCCTACTAAGCAAGCAAAAAATGTACAGAAGTAAAATCAAATGGAGATGTGAGCAGCTCAGCTATCTCCTTTTCATGTGATGGAATTAAACAGGAGAAGGTAATTTGCATCCTTATGTGAGAAAAGAGTAACATTATGGTAGCAAAGTGGATAGACTGGAACCCTGGTAAGGGTTATCTGTGACCTACTTTTTACCTAATGGGACAAACAGCCCTTTAAAACAAGATACAGTGGCAAAGCAGGGCCTTGGAGGAGGTTCTGCATCCCCTCCCTGTTCACCAGGGTCAGTAGGAACGGGAAGTCTTCATCATCTTGACAGCTGTCACTGTGACAGTGCATTCAGTATACCTGTGTGTTCTTTGCATGGGAGGGCAAAGGATAGAGGTGTGCAGGGATGTAGATCCTGCAGCAACACCCTTGTGCAGAAATGAGTGTCCTGCACAGTAAATGCAAGGGCTGCCCAAAGCAATATTCTCTTTTATTTTAACCAAATATGCACCACACCTAAGTACAGGCAAGTTTTGTGCTGGTGTGTTCTTTTCAGACCCTTAAGATGAAGAGAGATTTAATTTTAAAGCAAGACTTTCCTTGGTGAAAAAAAGAAATATTCCCATTAAGATTATTCCAGTAGACAGCACATTTTGCAGAGCTCCTTCACTTCCTTGGCAGCATCTCCTCCTCAAACCCCTCCCCTCCCACGCTCCCCCAAAGCGCCCTCCAGCACACTCTGCTGTGAGCCTTAGGAAACCTCTTATATGTGCCTCAAAGCATCCTCTGATGCTGCTTTTTACAACTTGCTGAACTTCCAGTGGAGTTAAACTTGTTGAGAAAAGTCCGTTCTTTGTCCTTTACTCCCTCCCTTAAGTCAGATAACTGGAAATAACACTTCATTTAGAAGTATTGAAAGGATGTCATGGGAATTTTATTTCCCAGATGGACTGCCTGTTCCCTCATGTGCCACCAACAGCTGTCTACTCGCCCTGGAGAGTATTTTGCAGTGTGTGATGGGGATATAAGATGACAGGGGACGTGGCTTCTGGAGAAATCTGGAGTACAGGAACTTTACTCCAAGGGGGTTCCATGGTCCTAATTCAATAGCAATATTTAACTTTTCACTTTTTCTCTTCGAAAATAAGCTTCAAGTTTGTTTGGTTTTTTTTCACTGCAAAACACCCTGGTGTCAAACGTGCTGTATATATATTTGCTATGGCATGCCAACAAAGCTCAACAGAGAAAGCAATTCTTTATCTATGAACCATTGAGCAACACCACGGCTTTGGGAGAAATGCATGTAGGTGAAACAGACAGGGCTTATAGACAAGGGGGATGTGTAGGTATTAGGAGGAAATTCTTTACTGCGAGGGTAGGATAGATGGTCTTTAAGGTTCCTTCCAACCCAAACCAATTCTATGACAATGACTGCTCTGAAGAGGTTACAAGGAGAGTATGACTGGTGCATGAGGTTCTGCTGCCTTGAGGTGAATAAGGAGAGACAAGGGAGTTTCCTGTGGTTCAACAGGAGAGTTGCTTGAGAGATGCTTGTCCTTGATCCTGCTTTCTGCAGTAAAGACAGTACCCGTACATGAAACCTACTGGTTCTTGAAATTAAATGCCATGAATGGGATTTTATAGTTACCAGATGAGGCACTTCAGAAAATGACATGGTTGGAAAAAAGATTAATGTAAAGAAGGTGCTGACAAAGAATGAGAGAGCTCCAGTTGCTTGGACCCATCCAGAATGCTTGCTCAGAGCCCTGGCCTTTGGTGGATAAGGCAGGCCGTCCAGATGGCAGAGTGCTGGGGGTACAGCTGGACTGCATCACCCAGTGGTGCCACAGGGATGAGAAACCCTCTCTGCTGCACCGTGAGGAAACACCATTTGGAATTAGTGCCTGGGACTGCCAGATTATACCACAGAGAAGGGACTGTATCAACACTCTAACAAAAGGTGGTGTGGGGTTCCTTTATGCTTTCTTCCTGTGGCACCGTATACTGTGTCTTAGATTTGTATCAAGACATCAAGAATCTTTAGGTAGCACACCTCATCCAAGATCTGGAGACCCTCCTGCCTGATGCTTTTACCACAGCATTGCTCACAGGAAACCTGACAGGGTGCTAGGTCCTTTTAGTCCGGTGTCCTGTCCTAAAACCAAACAGCAAAGGGTCAGCTCTGCTCTTCCAGCATTGGAAAAGCTTCCTGTGGAGGAGCTGGTTACAAGCTCCGATGGATGATCAGAGGGCAGACCCAGGATGTGTTAGTGGCTGGGGTCACCAGGATAAATCTTGTCTAATCTCAGTGCAGTGTGGTGTAAAAGAGACCACCATTTGGCCTGCAGATCCATAGAAAGGCAGTATTTCAATCAGCTCTCTTTGCTTATTCTTCTTTCTTGCTTCACTTCTACTTCTCCTGTTCCTCTTTATTCTCTGCCACTTCCTCTCAGATCTGACTGCTTTCATCATAAGGTTGAAGGGCAGTGCCAAGTGAGTACATTAATCTCACACATTTTCATGAATATTGATTACAATTTGAATGCCAGACTTCTCTTATTTTCAGCAGACCTGAGACCCCATTCTTTGTACAGACCCTGTCTTGAGTAAAACCTAGGGGTGTTTTTCCAAACTTGAGCCTGCCATCTCTTCTTTCCACCCCCTCCCACCATGCTGATAGCCCTTTGCTTTTTTCTTGTGGTATCTATATATACAATGGTTATCAGGAAAAGCCATTCCCCCTTCTGCCCTTGAAAGGCAATATCCACACAGGCTCTCGGGCAGAATTTGGAGTGCAGAATCTCTGCTCTTCAATTACCATGGTGCTTATCTCTTTCATGTGTGACTAGATATTGCTTTTCTTTTTTTTTCTTCTCTCTCCAGCAAGACTGAAATTTAAAAGGGCAGAAAAATTTTCAGAGTTTGAGATGGAGGAAAACGTCCAGTGCTGAAATGAGTGGAGTTTATGGACTACTGGGAAATAGGACCATTTCTGAAGGAATAAATGTGTCTTATTTTGTGATCTCTGTTGCACTGTTGGTTAGCTGACTCAGATCATCATGACAACAATAAGGTCAAGAGCATATCGCAAACTTTGCTGCTATCCTTTCCTACACATGGAACCATCTTCTGCTTTCAGAGAGTCCATTTTACCCATAAGCTCTGACTGCATGGCAGTAAAGTAAGGCCAGAGAAAGCTGGCTGCAAATCCAAGGTATTTTTTATTTGAATTACAAAAATGCCAGTGAACTTTACTTACGGGTTAGCATTCCACTTTGCTGGCTGCTCTGCAGAAATCAAGCAAAAAAAAAAAAAAAAAGCAAATCCACCTGAAAGGGATTTTAGTTTATGCCAGTGGTCCCCACAGTCTCTTGCTCGGGTCCCAGGGCTGGAGGAGGACCCTGATTACTGAAGGCAGAAGCTTTCCCTGCCACATCCAGCACTCCAGCTGGTCCTCTTGGAGGAGAGCAAGGACTCCTGGTGAGCAGTCAGCAAACCAGCAGTGCTAGAATGTTCCCAGCCATGGGAGCTTGCTGGTGAACCCCTGGATAAGTGATTGATACCAGTGACAGTCAGAACTGTGTGTCATGAGACACCAATCGCACCCTTTCCCAGTCTCTTTGAGACACACTCCTAAAATGGCTGGGAGCTGGAGAGTGTCTGTGGTGTGCACACGGGCCAGGCCACTGGAGATGGGGGAAATGTATGATCTAAGACACATCTATTAATTTTGGGTTGAGATACGGCAGCCTAGCATGAAGTTTTATAGCTATAGATAGTAACAGGAGCAGTGACCTTTAATTATCGTGAGATAATGGGTACTGCTCTAACACAGAAACAGCTAAAAATAAAGGGCAGTGTAAAAATACAAAGTATCTCAGAATGTGATCACATTTTCCACTAATGGAAAACATAGCTCAACTTGCTGTATCTCTGAAAAATATTTTCTTTTACAGATACTAAGGTTACATTTAGATTCTGAATTGGTATGGTTTCGTTCAAAATATCATATTAGACTGGCAAATTTAGAGTGCTCAGAAAACTGAGTGGATATTCCCACTTTGGTTTAAGCTGGAGTTATTAAATTTTGGTTGAGTTTGATTCAATTTAGTTCAAGTTTAAAGTAAATTAAAACCCCCAATGCAAAATTAAATTTACCACCTGTAAATTAAAACAAGAGATATTTTTTTCCATGCATTTACTTTAGCAAGTTATCTGGTGCTGGAGATGTGGAGGGTGAAATGGTGCTGAGGCGGCTCTGATATTCATACCGTGTGTGTTTCGGGGGGGATGTTTCAGATTAATTTGGTCCTGAGGACTGAGTGCCTCTTAAGGGCCAGAGCTTTAATGGTTTAGTTTCACCCAGGAGGAATCCAGACCATGTGCTCCCAAGCCACTTCATGGGCATCGCCCAAAGCAAAATGGGACTGGTCAGGATGATTGGTTTGAAAGAAACACGTCTGACCTGGACTAAGATGTGGGTTCTGTTGCCTCCTGGCTCCCTAAATGGCCTTTGATGAGTTGGGGCATGTTTGTGTGTTAGAAGGGCCTGTGAGAGCCCATAATACCTCACTGGGAGCCCAGTCTGTGAAAAGGCTGGTGCTGGGACTACCACATGAGCAGGCTTTGAAATACCTGGGAGGTATTTCAGAGCAGCTCCTTTAATTTCTTTCCTTGAGGATAAACTTTTCAAAGTTTCTGTTATTTCTTCTGTGTATTGAAAATACCTTGGTTTGCTTTCCAGATTTGCCAATCTGTAGCTAAAGCTGCTACTAATGCACAGAACTTAGATTTGTTTTATTTTCAAAGTTAAGCTGGCCTGTTGGATTTAAACTCAGTGACCCAAGACAGGAAAGGACTGCTTACAACCCAAACTGTCTCAAAATAATGCAGTGATTCTCAACTTAGAAATGCACTTGTCACTATTACAGAAATGTGGGCATCTATAGCTTTTTGTTATGTGTCAGAGACAAGGAAAAATTCCCACTTCCCAGGTTTTGCTGACAAACTTTCTGCACCTATTCAGATAAAGTGTTTTGTGAACTGTCTTGAAATGCCCCAGCAATTGCAAGCTGTGAATAGCAGCACTATTAATATGCGAGTCAGGACTGCCATTATGGTACAAATTACAGAGAGAGCTGAAAAAAAGTTTGAAGGGTTGACTTGTGAGCATTGAGAAGCAATCACAGCCCACCCCTGCCCCAGCCCATATCCTTCCACAATAGGATCTTCCTTATATCTGTTGACAAACTTTGGCTAATGTTTCTGCTTGCTGAAAGGTTTTCTGCCAATACAGCAACATATTGCAGATAAAACCTAATGAGCTGAGTTTAACAAAAAAATGCCATGTGGCTTCCTTACAGTGATGCCCATCTGTCGACTTAGTGAAGCAGCAGTGTGCTGCAGCTGTACTCCCTTGCTTTTTATCAAATCAAAATAAAGCTGTGCACCCCAGAGTCAGGTATGATAAACAGGCCAGCAAATTGCCTTACATGGGTCTCATACAGCTCCTTATCTGTCTCACTTTTCAGAGCAGCATAACCAGATGGCTCCTAACGGTGGGTGACATTTTCTCCGTTATGTTTTTGGCACTGAGCTGGAGGGATGTAGTCCAGAAGTCCACCACCAAAACAACGGATATTTAAATTGGACTGGGACTGAGATTACAGCCTGCAAACAGAAATTTTGAAATTGAAGCAGATTTCATTAATAGCAAACAAAATGCCTATTTAGAGTGGGTCTGGTGGAACAAAAAGGACACAATAATAATAAAAAAAGATTCTTTGTGAGCAGCCTCATAGAACAATAAGAGGGTTGGCCTTCCTCCAACCTCCCTCCTGGCTGGTGCACAGCCTGGTGCAAGGCAACTGCCCTTTCCACACCTCCCTTATTTATCACAGGGGCAATGGGAATAGAGAAGAATTCCCTGGCTATTGAGGGGTGGGTGGAGGCATCATCTCCCACCAGTCCCCTCTGCCAAAGGTGCAGAGAACATCATTTCTGCTGTGACTGGAAGTAGAGTCATTAAGAGGGCTTGGGGATATGGAGCATCTGTCTGGGATAGAAATCCCTGCTGAGAGCAGGATGTCACAGGCTAAAGGCTTCAGTCTCTCCTGTCTCATCTCTTTCCTAGTACATTTGGCAGACCAATCTGAAGTTTAAGAGGGGTTTGCTCTTCGTTTAACTAGCTGCTAAACAAGTATTGGTGCTTTTGTCTCTTCTGTGTTTTTGGCATCAGTTCCATATTTGGAGAACAATCTAGATTTAGGGTAGTGGCAGATCTTGCTTGGAAACTTGGAGATGGAGACTTTGTCATGCTTTTGTAGGGGAGTTTTAAGTTCAGTTCATTTGAGTGTCAAAGCCAAATGTGAAATTCATTATTTGCTGCCAACATGTATGTGAGCCCCTTCTATTGCTAGGAACATGCAGCAGATTTGTATGAGGTTTTGCTGTAACCAAGAGAAATCTATGAAATAGAGCTGACTGAATTGTTTAAAAATATGCCTACTGATGAATTTCTTCAGCAAATTACACTTTTGTGGATTTAGACTTATCTGAACACTTGTGTTGTAAGCACATGTGTGTGCTGGTGTCTGCTTTGTGAGCTGTCACCCCCACAGCTGTACTAACATTTCAAAGGCTGAGCCTGGACCTTCTCAGTTGTCTGCACTCCGGTTAAACAGAAAATAAAAATGTCATATATAGAAAACCAACTGAATAGAGACAGAATTGACACCTTTTGTCCCGGGGCCATTGAAAATTACGTGAATCCACCATACTTCTGAAGATCAGATTATTTGCATTCATGGGCATTTGCATATAGGTAGATGGTTCATTTTAGGCACAGATAGCTGGAAAAAATGTCCTCTTTTGCCCCAATGCATTGTCTATATGCCTCAGGAAAAGATGCCTCTGCAGAACATTACCAAAGCAGTGTTAAAGAAACTGTAGAGATGCTGAAGGCTGGTACTGAGAGAAAACCCAGACATACCTAATTCTTGTGCATAAGACACTTCATGATTGTGATTCCTGTAAGTTGTGGTTGTTCCTTGTTTTGTGGATGAGATGGTGAAGGGTATGTCTGCATCACATAGCTGAGGCAGGACAATCATATATCCAATGTCAGAGACGGGTGGCCCTAATTCACCTTCTTCCTCTACATTGTGTTTTGACATTCAGTGTATATAACAAAATGAGAGGGTGCTTGTCTTGGAAATGGTGTCCGAACTAACATGGAATATGCTGTGTTATGTACAGTGCTGTGGCATCTAAATGTAGACAAATAGAGTTTTCATATTTTGGAAGTGGTGACAAATGCCATGTTGAACTATGGGCAGGACTGTACAGTGATGGGCAAAGTTGGCTGGAAAGTATTCTATTAAATAAATACCCTGGGAGGTCCGTGTGCCCATTGCATCTGCTGTCACCTTGATTTGCAGAAGGAAGCCCTCGCCTTAGGGCAAGAGGCTCTAAAAACCCCCTGTGACCAGAGTAATTCTATTGCTACCTCATCACTGATTCACATTCTGTCCTATTCGTTATATTCCAATGACCACATCTTTTTACATTTCACCGCTAAGCAGTAAGCTGTATGCAAATCCTCCCTAAACAGAATGAGGAATATTGTAGAAATCCAGCCCTTTTCCAGATGCTGCAATTTACCTGAAAGTGTCTTGTACAGTTTGACTTTCTTTCTGGTGTTTTATTCATTGGCTGCAATTTCTCCCTTTTAGCCATGCTGTAGA
The DNA here is from genome assembly GCA_013396735.1 of Grallaria varia. Taxonomy (NCBI): domain Eukaryota; kingdom Metazoa; phylum Chordata; class Aves; order Passeriformes; family Formicariidae; genus Grallaria; species Grallaria varia. Next base: position 13,840 of record VWZG01009503.1, read on the forward strand.
TGAGAGGAAGAATGAAAGAGATGGTTGAGTTAAATATAGCGCCGGGGCTGAAGCGTAACAGACTGTCCAGGGCTCCGGTCATAAAGGAAGAAAGAAATTACTTCAGAGAGGATTAAGCACTTTCTTGCTATAGAAGTTGTACGTGATGTCAAAGAGTGGATAGTACTGAACAGCGTGCTAGGAAAAGGAAAATCCTGGGATGCTGACCCAGAAAATTATCACACTGCTCAGTGGTTAGCTTGAAATGGAAGAGGAGTTTCATGACTCTCTTTCCTGAATGGATGAGAGCTGTGACAAAGCCATCGGATGGAGTTACAACTCCAGCTTCATCCTGAGTGTGTCTGTGTGTGCATGTCCCTGGGTAAGGGAAAGTCATGTCTTTGTACAGCTACAGTGATGTCCTAGAGCGAGCAAGCTACAGGGTGAGCACAGTGTGGACTGCACTAAAGCCAGAAACTTGGCCAGGTCTCCTCCCACCATGTAAATCTTTGCTCAGACTTCCAGGTTTCATTTTCTCATGGCAGCTCTGTGCCATCTAATATCAGGAGGCATGAGGAAATTACACCTAGAAATATTTATGTAACCCTCCAATGGAGAGTTCCTGGGCCTTTGTGAAGGCAGAGGTCTGTACACTGGCTATACACAACCTGTGTGGCAGCCTCAGGTTCTGCAGCTCTTGATCCGTGTGTGCAGCTCCAAGCCCTGGTCAGCAGCTCCTTAGCAATGCTGGCAATATTAAACCTTCCAAACACAAAACCAAGGGCTGGTCTGCACCCAGACAAGGAGCTTCTTGCTTGTCCCAGGGCACGGGAAGAGACAGGCAGAGGAGGCAGAGCTGGGTTTGAGAGCTGGCAGTGGGAGGCGTGGGGGCTGTGTCTGTTGGTGCTGCATCTTCCTCCCCTGAGCATCCGCTCACTCGCTGCCGTGGCAGGCACACTGCCTTCAGGGTACTGGCACAGGACGTGGGACCACTGCAGCCCTGCGAAAACCTGCTGCTGTGCAGGTGATTTATCTCCTGCAGTTGTGAGTTGCATGGTTTGTGTGAGTAGATAATTACACCAAGCAGTGGCTGCGTTGCCTGTGCTGGGAGCTGAGTGGCTGGGAGGGGGATGAGGTGATGGGGGCAGGAGGTGCTTGGGATTGCTGGGTTAGCTGTGCTGGAGGAGATCTTCCACAGCAGCCAACTGTGAGAAAACAGTGGAAATAGTTTCCAAGCCCTTGCAAATACAGCCAGCTCTGGGTTTTGGGGAGGGGAGAGGAACTCAGTCACTTTGTTTGGTCAAATAAAGAGGGTGGGCTGAAGCAGGAGGGGAGCAACTTCTCTCTTTTCCTATGTGAAAAGCTTTACTTTGTTTTTGGTATCACTAGTAAATTGTACTGCGATGAATGCAAGAGGGTCCCTGTGGTGAAAATCAAACTGTCCCATCCCCACTGTGCTAATTGGTGCTGTGTAAAGACCTGTGGAATTTTTTATTGCAGACATATATTGGAAATTGAGGAGCTACAGAGAAGAAAATGTTGGACCAGCAAGGGACCTGCTCACCCTGCTGCCTTCCTCTCTCTCTACGTGAATGTAAGTGCCTCTTCTGAGAAAAGAGGGTTTATAGAAAATTGGACATTGAGAGCAAAACCATTCATCTGCTACCACCTGCTTATTAAACTAACCTCATAATAGTGATGATTAGCAAAATGTTTAATTGAAATATGTCCAGTACCTTTCTCCATAAAGAAATTGCAGCGGTAAAATGCTACTTATTCTGAACAGATAGCAAAATCATCATAAAGCCTAATGAACAATTGAGCCCACACTTCCACTAACTTCTAGAAAACATTTCCCCTTCAACATCCATCTTTTATATAGAGAAAGAAATGCTGGACACTAGTTTAATTTCAATTTTTATGTCTCCAGATCTAAGCAAAAGCCATTTGTGCACCGAGTTTTGTGCCTTGTATTAAGAATGACTTACTGAGAAAGAATGTATTTCACATTTAGTGACCTTGAGCATTAGAAATGGGTGAAGAATTGATTTTTTGGCTTGCTGACTGAACTAGGAACGTGTGACGAAAATGCTTGTGGGTTGATACCCCTAATTTTTTCATCTTGCACAGAAGCATAAAGTAAAAAAGCTAAAAAAAGTTGCACTGGCCTAAGCATTTCTTTGACACAGAACATAATATGTTGTTATGCAAATGGAAAAATGAATGGCCTAGCACACTTTTACCATTAAAAACTCATGTCATCTCCTACTTCTGGGATTCAGTAAGGTCTGATCCCCTGCTCACTTCACTCCTGAACCTCTTGTGTTGATGCAAACTGGCAGTACCTTGAAACAAAACAAGAGGCTAATGGATGGTGCAATAAAGAGACTTTTCCTTGTGCTTGTGTGATTCACCTGAATTTCACACAGGAACAGCGGTGCCAGCAACAAAAAAAATCTTTGCCAGAATTTTCAATGGCAAAAGCTTTGACAAAAATGGAAATTGCAGCCATAATACCATTTTTTTGTAGATTGTTTCACTTTTTATTTGAGAAAAAATACAGAAAAGAGTATTTTTCCAGCTTCTAAAGCCTGATCCTTTCTGATGTAAAATAATAAAAAATATCAGATTTTGAGTTTTTCAGTGCGACTTCAAAAATGCTTAAACTTTTCTAAACATAGAAAAGAAATTGAACTGATTTGTTCCCAAGAATTTCTCTAAACCAAGTCATATCTCTGTAGATTCTTAAATGCACTGTGATCAGAGGCTCCAGCTTCTCCTGGGTTTGTACTCATGGAATTACTCACTAGGCTTTTAATCGCTTTCAGCTTAGTAAGGTTGATACAACCGTACATGAAGCTTTTGTGCTTGCTCTCAGATGAGCTGGAACATTTTATAACACTTTCTGGTCTATTTTCCAGGCCTCTAAAAAAGTAAATAAACTCTTTGATGTTACCAGCTGAAAGCCTAATCGTTCGTATAATGGTGCTTTGTTAAGTTACCTCTTTGCTCCTTGCCTGTGAAGATGTTTGCCTGTGTGCAAGCTGTTCTCTGAAAGGCCATTACATGAGACAATTAATGTCATACATTTTAGGACATTTTTCATAAAAGACTTTGGAAACTTTGAATCTTGATTATTGAAAGAGGAGGTGCTGCAAACAAGTGTCTTGAAAGCCAAGAAAGATGACCTCGAGAGCTTCACAGGAACGAAGCTGCACTATTCTAAGAGCTCTCTCTCTCTCTTTTAACTGCTCTTGTGTATTGACCATTCTGGTAGTTTTGGGAAGGGGGATGCTATTTATTGGACATGCATAAATAGAGAATGACTTTCTCTTCAAGAGCAAACCACTGAAAAGGGGTAGCCCTGTTTGCTGCTCTCTTACATAGTCCAGTGCGTTCATGGATGGCTCCAACCTGGGTCCTACCCAGTTTCTGAACCTTGGTCCTTCTCCCACAGACCCTGAAAGCAGCTCTTGCTTGCTCTGAGGCAAGACATGAACTCTTCATGTTCCTTTTCCCTCTGCAGAGCAGAGAAAGTGCAACTCCCGAGATCTAATTTACAAGGGCTACCTGTTTTACCATGTTATTGCACTAACACTAACTTTGCCTGTTTGGCTCTTTCCAACAACTGAGGCTCTTTTTGGTCAGTCTTCCTTATTCCCCAAAGCCGCTTCTCCAGCTGTGTTTGTTTAGCCACATTAATACAGCTCTAACACAGAAGTGCCCATTGTCTGAGATTACTAATGCTGTTACATTTGCATGGAGAATCTCGTTTCATTTCAAACTCATAGGTCCAATTTTCTAGTGCCGCTTTGTTTATTTATTGTGCAGAAAGCTGCAATGTTCAGCTGTGGGCAATTCCCTACCTTTTGCCCCAGCCCTTCCTAATTGTTTAAAGTTGTATGATTCTTCCTGCTGCTCTTGAATGTGTTCTCCTGTGTTTGCACTTCCTTTTGTTAGTGTTGGAGCATGAAGGAACACAATGAAACACAAAATAATGTAAGGTCAAGGAGTCAGTCAATGAAATTGATAGGAGGTAAACAAAGAAAATGAGTATAAACCAGCTGCAAAAGGACCAGAGGCTTGGAATTGATGGAGGACTTTCAGGCACTAGGGGAGCATAGCCTTGCAAGAGGCTTAAACAGTTTAAGGAAAGAGTTTGATCAACTTATGCGCAATTTTACATATGATAAATTTTATTTGTGATAGCAGAAATGAGTCTTAGCAACCTAGAATGTCTCTTCCAGCCCTGACAGTCAGAGACAATTTTTCCTTAGGAAGGAAACACCCACTTTCCTGGCTGACCCACTCGTGCTTGCTTTCATTTGCCTTGCTTGTTGGAAACATCTATTTCCATGCTGTGGGAGAAGGGGTTCAGCAGGATAGGGGAACATGTCCCTTTTGTGGAGCAGCTTGGGGCAGGGGGAGGTGACTGCTCGGCGGGATGGTCTGTGTTGTTGCCTGAGGTACCAAGGGATTCCTGCTTTCGTGGCACCTGCCAGAAAAGACCAGCTAGTCTGGAAAAGAAGTTTTTGAAATAGGAGTCTGAGTGGGCAGGTTGAGTTCCACCTCTCACGTTTAGGATCTGTGCTGAACAATAGACCAGACTGCTAATGAAAATAAGCTGTTCCCTCCAGGTTAGTCTTTGCAAGCAAACATCCAGCTTGATTTGTTATCGGCATGTAGTGCCTAAGGGAGCGCACAGCAGTTTAGTTCTCTACAGGGAATGAAGACCAGGATGGAGTATAGGATATTTATCATCTAGGTTGCATGTAGAGCATCATGAGTGGAAAGAGAATAAATGCCAAGGGGTTAGTAAGTTCTGTGTTTCAGCTGTTCCAGATGCCTGAGGTGCATCAAATAAAGGCCTGATAGCACTTGAACCTTCTGAATGCCACAGCTTCTCTGGCTGTTGGGAGAGCTGAGCTAATTCCTTAGTGTTGCCAAGGGGGTTGTTCCCCCTTTCTGGCATTCTCCCTGATGTTCCTGTCCCTTGGCCTTATACTGTGGCATGGGAAACTTCACTGGTTTTGTCCCTCAGACTTGATATCTGCCTGCTTAGTGCATGGAATCAGCTTGAAAGAGGTTGGGGGTCAGTATAAGGGGCAGCACCAAGAAAGGGGACGGGAACGTACCGACCTGACGGAGGTGGGGTGCAGAGCAGGGCTGTCTGGCTTTGCAGGCAGCCAATTGCTGGCTCAGCTCAGCCTCTGTGGTTGTGCTGACTGTGCCTCGGCCCATTTTCAGGAACTGCACCTCGGGCTGGTGGGGAGGGAGCAGAGCTGAGCTGGCACAGGATGCCAGATGTCCCTGGCAGTGACCAGCCGTACCTTTTGTTCTGAGTGCTTAAAGCGTTTCAGTTGAAGAAGAAAAGAAACTGGTGAAGCAAGACAGAGATGTAAGCCTTTGTGAAAGATAAACCCTGCCATCTCATAGAAAACCCATGGCATCACATGCTCTGGTGGAGTCTTCAGGTTGGCCTAATTTAATCAAATATTCATGTTGTGGTTTTCCGAACTCCTAATGTGATGGCAGCTGACATCGATCACCAAGAGCCTTTGACAGAGGTAATTGTCCTTGTTGAGTTTTCTTCTATTTCAACATCCCCCTTTAGCAGCATCTTTTCACACCTTCATAGATCTGTGCATTTACTCCCATTACTTTATTTCAGGAGCCCTCAGCTGCTGGTGTTCTGGTGTGTCACAAGAGGTCTGTGCAGGCACATGTTGATTTGGACACAGAGCACATCCCCATGAAGCCAGTGTGCAGCATCCTTTGACAATTTTGATATGACATGCATTAACATGTCACGGCATCTTTTGTATAGATGACAAGTGTGGCACTTTTTGAGAGCTTAAAAAAAAGCATTCATTAAATCCTGCATCATATTACTGGCTCTCTCCTGTCTTGTCAGTATTGTGCTCTCTCGTTATTCAGAATCAAATTGTGAGCCTCCAGAATCTGATAAACTGTAGCACTTCACACATCTGTAACAGACTAACTTGATTACAATAGTTTAATTCTGTTTGATATGAATCAGCTCTGTACACAGTAGGATTAATTATTGCTGTCACTTTGTCAGCTCTGTAATAAGAAAACGTAGATTCTGAATGACAGATGCAAATTTGACAGGAAGAGCGAGTTTGCCTCCCCTGGTCCCCAGGGAGGGAGAAAACCTGTAAAAGGTGAGCTGACCTGGGAAGGGATGTGCAGGCTGGAGCTGGAGTTATCACCTGCTCTGTGCCACAGATGGGTGCTGGTTAGTATCCAAACCAATGTCTCTCTCCTGTCAGCCCAACAGACCATCTCACAATTGCATTTGCCCAGGCAGGCTAATTTTATTCACAGGTATGTGCTGGTGAGGATGGAAACTAGATGCTGCCAAATGTTTGTCTTAAGGGGATTCTGCTATGTATTTGCCTCTCTGTACACCTTTATAGTGATTTTCTCTGATCTGGAGTGATTGTAAAATGCCACCAGAGCAGAACAGCAATGATTTTCACCTGCTCTGTGCTGCTCTAAATGACTACCCAGGAAACTCGGACTGAAAAGCTGCCTGCTGCTGCAGAGGTGACAGATGTGGATGTTATTTTTGCTCTGTTATTGTGCCCTGGCATTCCACTGCAAAAGCTGTGTTGAGTTACAGACTAGTATTTAAGAATCCCCGTTCTCTAGTGGTATGTGGTACTTCAGTTATTTTACCGCAAGGGAGTGATCTGGAGCATCCACAAGCTGCTCCAGCCAGCACAGGGTGTGGAAGGCTCTGAATCAGAGAGTAGGGGCCTCTTCTTTACTCTTCCAGCTTCATCTTTGGAATATAGGGAATGAAGCAGAGCTTGGAGGAGGGAAGAAAGGTGCTTGTTTGGGTGGGGGACTTTGATAAAGTCAGCCTTCAGAAAGGGCAACTGGGAAAGGAACAGGCTGTTATTTCATGACATGAAGTGTGGTTTTCTAAATAGGTCTTGTCTTTCTGGGTTTGTGTCTTCTGATTTACTTGGTCTGTTGCGCCTGCACAAAGTTGGAGCGGATGATCCTTGTAGGTCCCTTACAACTGAAATATTCTGTTCTATTCTATATCAATAAAGCACTAAAAATCCTATTTTATCTTGAAGCAACAGGGTGCTGCAGTCTTCCCTGCCCAATGACACTGGCAAGAGAAATGATGCATTGTGCATAATTCCTGTTTCATTTCCTTAATACACAGTGCATATATCACTGCGGTGGCAGGTGGGCCATTAAGGACTGCCCGAGAGCTGCCTCCCATATATCACAATATGAAAGGATGATATTATGAGGAGTTTAATGTCATTTGATGATCCCCTGGAATTGTTTGACTCTCGTTTTGAATTGGTTTGCTGTTAAAGCCCGCTGCTCATGGTTATATCTGCCACACCACGTAATTAACACTGTTCTTCTCCTCAGCATTTACTACCTGAAGACATGCATTTAGGGAAAGTGAGTGATGATAAACTGCAGGAATATATTTAACCTTAACTGTTATTAAATGATTGCTCTTCTCACTGTTTCAGCTGTCAGGGATCAAATAGATGCTTGCTAATGACTTCTACTTTCAAATTATGTGTGGAAACTCCTGAAATTCATCAGGGGCAGTCACGCTAACATTTTTATAGCAGTAGAAAAGGACACCTAGGGTTGGAGGAGGGGAATAAGCACTTGCAAACCATTTAGCAGAACAACACCAGCTCACTATAAACCTCACGTTTCTGCCAGAGAACTGTGCTATGGGTCATGAACCCTGGGGCTCAAACAGGGGGTTAGGCCTATACCTTTAGCTGGAGCAGGAAGGATTGTCCTGGTGAAAGACCAGTGCCAGCCAGGGGAACCAGTCCAGCTGACTGAGATCAGCACAACAGTTCCTTAGGTTTACAGGGTTGTTCTCTTCCTGTACCTATGAAGTCACTGAGCATTGCACTCAGGGCACAGGGATCAAGTCAGCAATGTCTCTTTGCTGCCTCCACTTTAAACATGAATTGTCTTGTTTCAGGAATGGGTAAGACTTGAGCTTGTCAGCCCTGCTCTGCTCTGAGATGTCAGGGTATTAGGTATGCTGAAGGGTGGGAGGTAAAGTTTTCTTTAACTTAATTTTGGCATGAGATGGACTGAGAACAGATGGCATGGAATCCTATTTGTCTGCAAGCCCTCAGGAAAATTATGCTACCCTGGAGGTAGCTGGTACAGGAAAGCAGGAGATGGCACTTTTGCTGGTGGTTGATAATCTTGTGTAGTTGAAACCCTCACCATGGAGTTTTGAGGGCTCACAGCCCTCAGACACTGCCTGGGCTTTGTGCCTCACTCTTATCCATTCCCAAACCAGAAGCTAGCAAACATAATTTGCACATTTTTTCTGTTCTTCTACAGTTAGGTGGCAAAAATATTATTCTGTTAGTGGTGATTATTAAAAAAAAAAAAAAACCAAAAAGCATATGTTGGAGGTAGGCTTTCCAGCCTGCTACCTGAGATGCTGTGTACAGGGTCCCGGGGAAGCTTGCCTGAACATGTTTCTTGTGTGTCACTCCCATTTCCCTGCCGGTCCTGGTGTCCTACCAATCACCTGTCCAGGGATCGATTTCCCAGGACCTCCCCTTTCCTGCCCCTTAAATACCCTCCACCTTTTACAATAAAGGAGATCGGTTCATCTGCCTGCGTCTCTTCTTTTGGGGCTCAGTCGCGGCTAACTGCAGCTTAGAGGCTAAGAATCCACAGGTCTGAATTATTCCCTTGCCCATAACCGTGGCAAGCATAATATTGGGTTTTATTGCAAATAGTTTGAATTAGCCAAACCTACGATCATGCATTGTCCTTTGCTAAAATTCACAGGAGCTGTTTTTGTGATGGGGCTGCCTATCAGAGGTGAAGCTGCTAGAGAGACCCCTTGTCTCATTACTCCAATGTTACAGAAGACCCATTTTCACTTTTGATTCTGGTTGGACTTGAATAGGTGAACTGCCTGAATGGGAAGGACTTTTCCAATTGCTTCAGTTGCTCACCTTATAGTAATTTTGATCTTGCTCCCTTTGATATATTTCTACTGCTAACCTTTTGTTAATAACACTAAATTCAGTGTTTTTCTCAAATGCCTTGCCTTTACTGAGAAGCACCTTGATAGAAATCAGCCACTGTTGTAATAAGAATGTGTTCAAAGTGATGCTTGGTACTGCAGGGCGAGCGAATGGCTCAAAACCAGAATCACTACAAAGTGTAGGTGTCTTTTTTTTTTTTTTCATTTTTTTTCCCCTCCCTGCTCAGAAAATCACACAAAGTGTATTCTCAGTAGTCAGGCGTGCAGGACGGGGAGGAGGTATTTATCACAGCAGCTTGAGTGCTGGAAAGGGACCATTTCAAAAGGACAGAGGATAAAAAGACATGAATCAATATTTCTATGCGCCTTCTGCTGCTGTTTATTTGAATCCATTTGTTTTGCTGACATATTTCCCATGTGGCTGGAAATGCTATTTCCTTTGATAGCGTCAGCAATTGATGTGTTGTGTTTGCTGTACGGAGAGGTGTATCGCAGGCAAAGGGGTTGTCACTCTGACCCGAACGCTGCTTTTAAAATAAAGGGCATGTTTCACCTTTATCTCCCAGCCCTGCACCCCCGTGTGATGGGCACTGGGTTCTGCCACTGGGCCGTTCTGGCCTCGCAGGGGATGAACTGACAGACACCGAGCAAATTGCTGCTGACCAAGGGCATACCATTATTTCTGTTGCATGACAGCTCTGGGATTCCATGCGACACAAGGTCACTTGGAATGAGTGCCATCGAGGTCTAGCAGGTCTGTTGCTGATACTTTTTGCCAGATAGTGATGAGGAGATGACATGATCACTAGAGAGAGCTTCTACAAGCTTTTAAAGCTAGAAAGGACCAGTGCATCATAAGCCAGACTGCATCACCGATATACTGGGTGGTGATGCTTGTAAGATAGTCCAGTGCTTCCTTCACTGGCCACGTCTCCTGATTCAGCCTTCACTGTTGAAAACATATCCCTTAAGCTTAAATACAGCTCTCCATTTGTTGATTGCAGTTGTGTATCAAATGATGTATATTTATTCCAATATTACTTGAATCTATACACTTAGAATGCAAAGAACTATAAAAGATTAAGTATTTCACTAGGGACTTATTTGGTCAGATTTTAAATACTGGAGGATAATTTTTTAAGATATTACATTCACATGGATGTATGTACATAGATATAGATAGATACTGTTTCATAGATATATGTACATTCCAGCTTTGGGCTGGTATTTTAACAAACCCACAATTCCTATGAGAACATGCAGACAGGTTTTCTTAAGCTACAAATTAGAGTTTGATGTGCAAAACTAAGAGGAGAAAGCTTCTGTTTAACTGACTTCCTTTCAATGCATGTTCTGAGAAGATGACACTTCTGCTCAAAACTTCCCACTCAGGAATGACATACCATTTTAATGAATGACATACCATTTTATGTCAAAAACGTGTCTTGGTCTCTCTCATCATTACTGGTGTATGGAAAAAGCAATTGTATTCTCTTTGAAGATTCAACAAGGAAAGAGCATCTTTGCAATGAATCACAGAACTATTTATGTTTGAGGGGAGCACAGGGCAGAGTGGAGTGGCAATAGAAAACATTTTCTCTGTTTTGTGTGCTTTCAGTGACCTAGAAAAACATTTTCTTAGCCTCTCCATAGTTACCAGAATACCCATTTTTCTTTTTTTCTCGTTTTGTTCTCAAAGCCTGGCACCTGCAGGAGGTGATTTCTGAGCTCTTTGAGCATTGGATCAGTAAATGGAGAAGAGCACATCATCTCTTTGTAAAAATGTGCAGTTTCCTGTAGTTTTTCCTATTCAGGAGCTGCTCAAAGGAACATCCCTTTCAAACATAATTCTTGCTATTCAGGAGGTGGTGCTGAACAAAGCTGAGGTTGGATACTGACCTCTTATAGGGAATTCTTCCCTTTTTAACACAAAGCTGGTTGTATTCCAGTTCAGACCAGCTGCTGCTTCTACTTTTTGAAAGATGAAGAAGCAGATACCAACATAAAAGGATTCAAACTGCTACGTGTCATTTGCCATTTACTTGAATCTTACTGTGCACGTTCATACAGGAATTGTGAATCTGTGGCTTCAGTGCAGAGAAGGTGTGGAAGCAGATAAATAACCTGGTGTGGTGAGGTTCAATTTCAGGAGACTTTTCCCATTGTCTGGATTGTTCTTTTTAGCCTGTCCAACTTCTGCTCAGTAAATTGTGCAGAGCATAGATTTGTTGCTAAATTACTCTCTTCTCTTGTGCTTGGTACAGCAGAGCCCTCGGACTGGGCATGTGTTTCCAGGTAGACTCCTACAACAGATAATAAATGGCTGGAGTGTTGTCTCTTCCCCCAGTGTTGTTCCACTTATATCAGGCTAAATTTTATTAAGGCAATGTGAAAAGCAAGAGGGACTTTCTGGCAAAGTTGCAGAGAAGGAAGAGCTTGTGCCCAGCAGCCTGGGCACACTGGGGTCTTGTAATCAGCTTTTCTAAAGGGAACAACGGTACATCTGTGCTGAATGGCAAACACAAGCTCTGGTGCATCCCCCTGACTGCCCGGAACAGGCTCCCGTCCAAAGTGCCTTCGCTTTTGACCATGAACCCAAGTTTTACTTCTGGATAAAGCAGAGCATCAAGGGCAAGACAGAGAGGGACAAGGGCTTGTCATGCCTGAGAGTTACTTACCTTCACAGAGCCAGCACATGGAGGGGATTCACACCCTGACCTGGGAACACCCTACTTATTCCAGGTAAGTGTCCCAGACTGATTGCAGTGCAGGGCAAGTGGGAAAAGAACATGGAAGCTTTCAGCACTTATTTAGGTGGAAATTTTGAACGTTTGGGTCCAAGAGAACTTCTAATTTTATAAATTTAAAAATTATCAGCCAACTTTTCCCCAGCATCCAGCCCACAGATTGGCAGCATTAGTTCATTGCAATGAATTGAATTTCTGTAAGCTCTTCAAGACAGTTCACAAACACCGAATTCTAAGCACAGGAGGAGTCTCGTGTATGTAGCATTTCTTAGCATTATCTGAAGCGTGTTCTCTTAAACCATATTTGACAGGTGAATGCGATAGAGAAAATGTGGTTCTAGTGTATATATTGAAAGCAGATGCAACAAGCTGAGTTCAGTGGCTCAGAAGGGGGCAGCTGTTGCAAAGCTTGACATAGGAGATAAATTATGAGGTGCTATTTCTGACCTCTGGCAAAAAGAAAGGTGGGTGATGGAAGATTGACTTGAAAACAATCACTTTAAATGATTTTGGAATTGTATGAGCTGGAGATGTGCTGCATTTACACTGATGGATGAGTTCAGAAGCTGACCTAATTCCCTTTTTTATTGTCATACCGGATATTCTTTACCTACTTCACTTCCAGTAGAAACATTGAAAGAGAACAAAGTAATTCCTGCCTGTGAAAGTACCACATATAACAGGATACTTGCTACCTTTTTTATGTAAGTAACTTAGTTATTTAAGGTTATTGTTTCATTTGTTTCGCCTAATTCAACAAGTTCCTCCATAGTGATTTTTTTTTCTTAGAAATTAACTTCTTTTATAAAGCAACACATAAATGTTCACTTACAATATGGTAATTCTCATTGCACTTCAACAAAGAATGTTTGAAGAAAACCATATGATAGGCGGCTAGATTCAGCTGAGATTTTGTGCTGCAACAGTAAGTAGTCCCTGTGCTTTCCTTAATTACACACTGCAGCAGTGGGTTTTGTAGTAAAATTTCCACATGCCTTAAGCCACACTAATGAATACACATAAAGAGTAGTGATTTGTTTATTATTGTCCCTGTGTCCTTCTATTTACTGTAAATAAAGCTTATTTTGTTTATATTTCCTCCTTCAATGTTTTCCATCCGCTGCATTGTTCTGTAGCATCTCCCTGTTGATTTTGATCCTGGGTGACATTTTCAGCTGATATACATCAAAGAAATTGCAGCAATGAATTAAGCTATTTAAAAGCTTAGTCCCTCTGTTCTAGACTTAGACATATGTCAAACTGGTAGTGTTTGGAATTAGGAATGCTTTGCTAGCTCTGCTGCCACTATAATTCTGCCAACAAAATTTATCCTCATAAAGATTTATGGCTTAGAAATTATCTAACAGGAAAACAAAGTGGTTTTGACCATATGAATATAAAAGGATATTTTCTTTGAATTCTGCCTTCACTTCAGAGAAACATCTATGAAGCCAAGTGGATAGGTTTCTGATTTAGGAAAAAAATCTGTCCTGGTGAATCAGTCTTGAAGCAGGGAAGGAGGAGCTTGCAAGATGGAGTGGCAAGAGCAAAGAAAATATTTGACCTGAAGCATAGTCTGTTAATGTTGTTTATTACCATGGAACAACTACAAAATGGGATGAGATTTGATATTTTTTGTAGTGTCAGAAGATGACATTTAAAAGGGGCTTGAGTTCTAGAATGCTTTCAAAGCCTCATTTCCTGATAAATTCTACCAGTGGTTAGATACAAATAGTTGATAGAAGCAAAGATGTGGATTTAAAATATGGTACATACCAAAACCTCCTAGGAATGCTTTCGCCTGTTCTTATCATTTTTTTGCTGATATATTGCCAAGAACTTTTGTATTTATTTTTTCTTTCATTCTGGTATGAAGTCAGAATTAGTCTTCAATAATGCTCATCAATGTTCTTCCTAGTTCATTGCTTCCTTTTATTATGCAACGTTATATGCGTCATTTGCATCTAAATTCCTGCAGTCTGCGGTGAGCTTCGGACAAGTATGCTATTAGGAAAAAAGTTGGAAGCACAATTTTGATGGGAAAAGGCTATGGATTGATTTACTCCCCTACTGTTGTAATGCAGCAGCTGGTCACGGATTAGGACCCCACTGTGGCCGTGGCTGTGAAGGAGAAAGGCGATGATGTCTGTCCTTCAGAGCCCAAGATCTCACCATCAGACAGAACTAATGAATGGATACAGACAGGGAGGGAGGCAGAAGGACATATGAGCCACTCTTAGCCAGAGGGTTTCAGCAAACCCACAGCCTAACACATAAGGATTTTATTGACGTAATGTCACAGGAGAATTATAGGGATAATGAGGACAGTTTCACAGATACTTACAGCTGCCTGGGAAAAAGCACAAAGGTGCCTAAGTGAGTGTTTTAACAAGTGGAAGATAAGGGCTTTTATCCTGGATGGGTTAGAGGACAGAGTTGGTTTCCTGACACTTAATGAAAGACAAGAACCGGATCACAAAGAACCTTGAAAGCGAAGCTTCTGTTCGATGCGATGGAGAAGGGGGTCCAGAACTCAAGAGGAGTTAGCAACATGGTTGATTTGATGGGTAAGGGGCGGGGGACATAATCACGTCTGTTAAGGGGACGTGAAAAAAAAAGGTCACTGTGACTGAGGAATGGGGAAAGATTCTGCTCAGGAAACTCACGCCCTTGGTGTGTAGGAGAGGGTGTATGCCAAAATGTTACCTGAGCCAGTTTTCAAGAATGGCAGGATATGGGGACACAAAAGCCCAAGCCAGGGCAGCACCCAGGGGAGACGATAGGACTGTGCACAAGAGAAGAGATAAAGGGAGGAGATAAGGCAGCGAGTCTGGAGGGAGAGTAAAAGCTGTCTTTGAAGTGGAGCTTACAGTTTTTTGATATGCTGAGGTTGTATTACTGCCAGAAAGGAAGGGAGGAGAGAAAGTTAAGCCAGGGATGCAAGCACAACATGGGTTGGGGGAGAAAGGCTGAAGAGAAGAAATAACTGAAGAATTAGGAAGGAAATTAGAGAGTACTGAGCAAAGAAACCAAGCAAGACAAGACTGTGGGTGGTGAGTGATGCTAAAGCTCTAGGCAGACTGAAGAGGATGAGGCTGGAGCGCTGATTGTGAAGTTTGATTAAGATAAGGCCACTTGCTGTGCTGGTAAGAGCAGTAATCATGAAGGTTAGAGGCTGGTATGTGTGTGCCTTTGGTCCTTGAATAACAACACTGAAAAATCTCTTGTGTTTGTTATTTCTGTTTTTAACTTTGTCTATAAAACCTCTTGCATTTGTGTAATTCCTTTCACCCTAAATATTTTACAGAGGGGGCATTAGTTCTGCCAGCTGAGATTTTGGAGTGAACCAAAGCAGGTGTCCACTTCTGGACACCTTGACAATGCAGAACAGAAAGTGAGAAGTTGCACCACATCCTGCAGAATGCATGAGTGGACCTTCCTTTGAGTATTGAATTGAAAGATGAAGAAATCATGTGACAGATTCTCACTAAAGCTTTCCCCAACGTGACAGCTCATGGGGGGAAAAATGTTTTAATGGACCAGTATTTCCTCTCTTGTAGCCTTGGAAATATAATGATCCACTTTAAAACTCACGACATGATGAATTCATGCATTGTCTTTCAGCAGGGGGAACTGTGGATGCTATTTTTCCATTTTCTGAGAAAACACAAAGAATGAGGAAGTCGATATCCAGTATCTAACACAAAACAAAGACTGGGCGCCCACTCTTCTGTTGCTACATGCTGGTAGCTCACGCCAGCCCAGATAAGTGCTGTGCAAATTATTTTCCAGACTGTATTAGATGTGAAAGCCAATGAAAGATGTGACGGAGAAAGCTTTCCTACTATCTGATTAAACTGTCCTAGAAAGGTCTACTTTTGAAACAGCAAGAGAACTGCTGCTTAACACCTAAAAACATTGTGCAAGACAGTAATCAGGAACAGGACTCTGAATGGTAGGGCAGCAGAGCATTACTCTGTAAGGGAGGTGCTACTTGCTGTCTTCCCCTTTATATATGATTTTCTTTTGTGCAATGATTCTTCTTCCTGCCCCAGGCTCTCTTCCCAGATTTTCCTCTGAAAAATTCTCTTCTGACTATCACAAAGATATCCTAAATCTTCCAGTAACCTGCTGCTCACTACTGGTGAGGACGTGTCAGACACACACGGCCATTATTAAAGCAAATACCTGACTTACATTATCCCTATTTTTCAGTTTGCCTGCATTACTGCTCAGGAAACATCGTTCCTCCGCGTTCAGCCCTGCAGATGACTGGCTCCACCTCTAGGCCAGTTACAGTTGGTTCTGCAGGGTGATCTGCCCGTTGCTGCTTATGCTGAGGTTTTTCTTTTCATTTTGGAATAATCAAACCAGAATGTTTTGTTACGTGGATGGCTCTCAGTTACCAGCACAATGCTACTGTTACACTTACGTGTGGAAAGTTTAGAAGGAATGAAACTTTTCACTCTATTAATTCTATTATGAAAAACTCCCAAATGCTTTCTAAACTCGATTCCTAAATATACTGGTAATGTCCCTTTAAAAAAAGTTCCTCACTACTGAAAGAATCCGATCGGTATCAGTTATTATCAAAATACTTTTCACTTTGTTATTTTTTTTTAAATGACCAAATTTCTCATACTTTTATACCCAATACATCTTTATATCTGAATTCTCAGCTAAACAGCTGGAATGGGAAATATGGGTTTAAAATGAAAGCACAAAAGCTTTGGCCGATCCTCTGAAGGTGTTACTTAATGCATGTACCTTTATTTTATCGGAACTGAAGTTTTCACAGACTCTTGCATACACTCCTGAATACATTCTGAGAAAAAAATTAAATACTTAATGACAAAATAAACAAACAAACTCTGCTCTGAGAAGTCTAGAGTTTCCTTTTTCTTCTTAGTCAAGAAGCACTTGTTTGATAAATGGGGTGCTTTTAGAGAGCTTTCAAGAGACTGCACACCCGAGCGGAGGCGGAGGCTGGGCAGAAGATTACCAGGAGATAATGGAGCCAGCCAAATGAGAAAACATGATGAAACAGCAGAAAATTTACATGCGCTTTTGCTTCTTTCTTTCACAGCAATAAAACTGGGGCGTCAGTGTTTATTTCCATGAGCTGCCCGGTAAGCACCGTGGGGCTGGATGTGCCCATGTGCCAGATGACCTGCACAGCCCCGTGGCACCCGGGGAGTGGGCTGACACCTAATGATGGGCTGGAAAAACAGCATTGGTGAACCAGCAATTAATGCATCGGGTCCCTCCTGAAGAACCTAAATCCACTGGGGAGGCAGAACCCTGTATCTGCTTTGGCCCCTACTGACACCACACCAGTGCCAGCTGAGTAGCTGGAGCCAGTCTTGGTGGGGACAACCTGCACAAGCACAAGGTCTGACAGCCGCGTGTCTGAAGAAAGCTTCATGGAAGTGGCATCATATCCCCTGTGAGGATGATGCCAGAGTGGCAGAGCCCGACGCGGATCTGTGGCGATGGCTCAGCTTAGGAGTGTCACCTTCAGTGGTGTCATGCAGTGGCCAGACACACGTGCCCTTCCAGCATGGTATCAACTGCCATGTGTAGCTGAGATGTGGCCAAAACCTCACTTGTATTCTACCTGCACACCGGAGCTGGTGCACACTCCAGGCAAGACCTGTGGCCAACTGTATGCATCCTGGACTTTCAGATGCCTGAAGTTTTCTCTGGTGGTAGGGAATTGTCTTCATTTTTCTTTCAAAATAGAGCTTCTGCCTGTGGAAGATGGCAGGGATTGTTCTTCTTCAGGCAGCTGATTTCTGTCTGTGCTGTGTCACCTTCTTCTGAAGCCTCACAAACCAATGCAGTTGGTAAAACAAGTCAACAGCATTTTTTCCCAAGGACTTATCTCATAAGCTGTGGTATTTTTTTGGTTGGTTGGGTGATTTTTTGGTTTCATTTTTTTGTTTTTTGTCTTTCTTTCTTTCTTTCTTTCTTTCTTTCTTTCTTTCTTTCTTTCTTTCTTTCTTTCTTTCTTTCTTTCTTTCTTTCTTTCTTTCTTTCTTTCTTTCTTTCTTTCTTTCTTTCTTTCGTGGGTTTTTTGTTTGTTTTGTTGTTTTTTTTCTTTTTTTCCTAGGGAGAGACTGACTGAGACATCACAATATAATGACAGACACTGTATAAAATCAGTGTTTGCAGAGTGTATATAGTCAGGAAACACTAAGGGTGGTCTCTCCACACCACTGGCACATTTTCAAGAAAATTTTCCACTCCTCAGCTTGCCCTAAGTGGTAATTGTTGTTGGAAGGGGCATGCCACAAACTGCCAGACTGCAGCGGGACTATCGGTTCTCTGTGCTTGAGCAAGTCATCAACTGTCAAAATATGTCTCAAAAATAATAAGCACCTAAACCTCCTTTTTGGTTTATCTGCTCTCTGCCAGCACACTGCAAGGGGCTGTCTTATTTGCCATTGAAAGAGCTGTGTTTCATGCTCTTCCTGACAGACTGCTATTTAAGGCTCTGCTTAGCATTCATATTTCTTTCTTGTCAGAATTATTTTATTTGGTTTTTAGAACCAGAGCTATAAATCTGAAAAGCATTTTACATGCTGTGATAGGGCTTGATTGAAATCCCATTGAAATCAATGAAAGCTTTCCTACTGACTTCAATGAACTGGGCGCTTGGGAAATATGGAAAAATGGTCTGTTTTAAAATCAGAAGAATTGTATCTGTGCCACAATGTTTATTACCACTAGCAGGAAATAAACCAAAACATATTATGTATGCCTCATATATCATTTATCTGCTACCTACATACACCCAGCTGGGACAAGAGAGTGCAGAAACAACTACTCTGGGGTACCTAACAATTCTGCTTTATAAACGAAAATATACCAGAATAGCAAAATCCCCTTCTCTGATTGATACAAATGTTCATGTAAAATTGAAATTACACAAAGTGAAACATCCAGCAGAAGCAAGTGCCACAGACTGCTTCTGAGAACCTGGAAGGAAAAGCTTCCTTGTAGTTTCATTTCTATGAATGTCTGTGTAGAAAGTATTTCTTTAATGGCTCACATTTTCCATGGATGGCACTATTAGGAAATCTTGATCTTCCCTTTTAATTTGTAGTAAGGCTTGTGGCTTTGTGACCTGGTTATCAAAAGTGTTGCGCCAAAAAAAAAAAAAAAAAAAAGAAGATGTAACAAATGCTTCTGATACTTGTCTGAGTAATTACGCACATATCCAGGAGTCTGAAATGAAAGTGTGACATCTGCATGTAACTTTGTCGGTGAAATTGCTACAGTCTGCTGACGAGTTAGTTACAATAAAGACAAGACTCAAGTCTCCAGGGATGTTATGGAGATGTGAGGATCCTCAGGTCTTTTCAGAATTGCATTTTTAAGTGGTATTCTCAGCTAATAGTGAGAATAATTATAGTTGTGGTATTGCAAAATGTAATTTTGCCAAGGCAGTATTTAATTCCTGAATCAAATTTTCACATGCTGACGAGGAAAAAAGGAAACAATGAGGAGAAGTCTCCACAGTGCACACAAAAACAAGTGCTGCTTCAATGATGAACCGTTTGATAGTGCCTTTATCAGTGTGCACTCATATTCTAAACAGCATGAGCCATAACTGACTGTTGCAGCTTGTCATTTGCCTTATTTGCAAGAAAGAGCTTCTTGTTGGATTTGTAAGATGAGCTGGTTGTTGCACGAGGCAACGGAAGAGACTCTGCAGAGAAATGCATGGTGAAGTATTTCCTAAGATTTTTTGGATTCCTGCCACAAGGAAGTGCAGTGAGTGTAGCCACAGTGCAAGGAACGTTGTGAAAAGGGCTTAGAAAGGCAACATACCTTTAAAGATCACAACAAAAACTCCTCCAACCCAACCCAAATCAGAGACCTCAGCTAGTCAGGAAATTACAGAGATGGTAACAAAAATAGGTGCGTGCAACAAGACAGGATGATATAAAAAATAAGTAATCCTAGAAGTGAAAAATGCTGGAGTTGTCTTACTTTTCCAATGCTCTTAGATGTTAATGCAAGCGCTTTTGAAATTAGTAAAACAAAGACGAAGCTATGCTGACAAGGGTAAGTTTCTGATTCCTCCTCAGGTCAGTGTTTTTAAACACTGGCAAACAATCTGAGTGGGAGCAGATGAGTAGGAGGGCACAGTGGGGTTGCTCTGAGGCTTGAGAACACAAACATATCTTTGTTGAAGCAGTCAAGTTACAAAAACTTCAATTATTTATTATTATCAGAGAATCCCAATGCTTACACAAGCTAAAAATGGTTTGCTGCTTTAGCTTTCCAAGTTTAGCATCCATGATAAATGGCTCTACTGATACTTACATTGTCTTGCACGTCTCACTCAGTAAATGCAAAAATGCAGCAGAAGTGAACAAAAATGTCCTGCCTGTTCTTCTAGCTGTGGTTAGAAATAAATCAACAGCCAAAGCAAGTGTGTGAATATGCTGAACCCATGATCTGAGATCTGTGTGTGATGTGTCAGATCAGCTCTTGGACTCCTGAGACAAAACTGTGACTCACTGGTGTTTACCAGGATGGAAAATGGAGAAGACTCTCTATTGGTTTGAACAGGCCAGTGGGATCTTCGCATCTGAGGAGAACACGGTTAGGTTGAATATGTATGAAAAAAAAAACCCCATGCAAGAGGGACAAACTGTTTTTATCACTTGTCTTTGTCAAAGCAACTCGAGATGGTTCCACAGTGATGGGAGATCAGTGGCATCTTCTGCTTGTATAAATCAGGACAATTTTGTTTTATGCTAAAATACAGTTTGGTGTTTCAGCTTGGGAAAAAAAAAAAAGACACGCTTCTCACTTTTTGTGAGATGTTTTGGAAAGAAGGCAAGCTGCCCCTGGTTTTATCTACCTTTTTATTTTCACTGTCCATTTTCATTCTTCTACAGCATCAGTCAGGTGCAGATGAAAATAATACCCAAAGCAAGTGCACTTGAAGGCAACTGGAGAACATCACCATGAAATCACGGAATGTGAAGGGGTTGGGAGGGGACCTTGAAGACCACCCAGTTCCAACGCCCCTCCCATGGGCAGGGACACTTCCAGTCTCCCAGGTTGCCCAAGGTTTTATCCAACCTGGCCTTGAACACTTCCAGGGATGGGGTATCCGCAGCCTCACTGGGCAGCCTGTTCCAGTGTCTCACCACCCTCATAGTGAAGAATTTCTTCCTGATATCCGACCTAAATCTCCCCTGTTTCAGCTTCTACCCATCACTCCTTGTCCTATCAGTGCAGCTCTGGATGAGGAGCGTATTAAAAAGTACTTTTTAGCTGTTGCCTTGCTCACTGCAAGGCAGAAGTGTTTATACGTGATTTGTGAGGGCTTGTTGGCAGGAGAAGGGAATCACCTCAAGGGAGCGGGGCCTGCGGGCCCCTCCCAGGCCACGGGGCGGGCTGGGGTGGAAGGCACCGCAAAGGTCCTTTGGTTCCAACTTCCCCACGGGCAGGGACACCTTTCCCTGAGCCCGGACTGCCCGCCAGGAGCGGGAAGGGCGCCGGGAAATCGCGATCCACCTTTAATCCCTCCTCCATCGGCGCCGCTCGGGCTCCGGCGGGCGCCGCCAGGGCGCGCTGTGGGCGCGGGGCGCGGCTCTGCCCTCAGCGCACGGCGG
>VWZG01009503.1:35827-54276 GCA_013396735.1 Grallaria varia
ACTCGCCCCATTCCCCCCTCACTCTCCCCTCCGTCCCACTAAGCTGGGCTCGGCTCTGCCCTGCCCCTGCCCGGGTCTCTCCCCGAGAGGCTTCTCGAAGCGAAGTCAAACAGGTTAAGGCGCCCTGGAAGGAGAAACTGAGGTTCCTTTTGCACACACGGACTTCTCCTGCTTCCCTGTCACGGTGGATCTGGCTGTGGGGCCGGGAGATGAGCACGGACAGGGTTTGGGGCTGTACGGAGGCACTGCTGCTTTTCCCGAAGCTGCTTCTTTCTGCCCGATAAACCCAGAGGTGAATGGGAAAGCTGTTTGGAAGAGCCCGTGGAAGGGCTGCTCTGTCCTGGGAGGGAGGTGGGTCTGCAGAGGCCTGATGAGAACAACTCAGCATTAATCTGCTCACCCAAGAAATAGAATCTTAGAGTCGCAGGATGCTTTGGGTTGGAAGGGGACCTTGAAGACTATCCAGTTCTAGCACCCTTCCCACTAGACCACGTTGCTCTGAGCTTCATGCAACCTGGCCTTGAACATCTCCATGACAGGGCTCCAAAATGTCTTTTGCATATAGCTTTTAATGGAAATGACAAAGTTTTCTATTGTTTTGCTGAGCAAAGGTTGAGGGAAAGGAAGATTTTTTTTCTGTATGTTTCCAGAAGTCACCCGTGTGAGCAAAACAGGCTTTTTCTTTTCTTGTGGACTATTGTAAAACTTAGATTTGGGTAGTTAAAAGTATTCCTAGCTCTGTAATGCCATGATAAAACTTTGATGGGAAGTGCAATTTTTTTTCTTTGCCCTGCCTGCTTTCCCCAGTGCTTGCTCACCTGTCCGGCTCCAGAGCTGATCAGAAGCTTGAAGTTCAGGCTTCTGGATCCCCGCTCCTCTGGTAGCCTGTGTTTCGTGGCTCTAGGCACATGGCCAAGCCTGGCTGCTTTGAAGTTGAAGCTCCCAGACTCCATGAGCTCCCTGGCACTCTGCCTGCCTTGCTTGTCAGGCTCCAGGTACCTTGGGGTGCCTTCTGAACACCAGAGACAGTTGAAGTGAAATGTCCTTCAGCCTTGTTGGCCCAGGCTCTTGAATTCTCAAGCCAGAAGTTTAGAATCTTAGTTTTTCCTTCTGTTTCAGAATGAAAGTGATTTTCAAGCTGGATCTTCACCCAAATGTGAAGGCAACTTCCCACCTAATCCACAGGTTGTGTCTGAAGGAAGTGACAGAGCATGGTTTTGCTTAGGATGTGGTTTTGGAGTTCTTGTTTTCACTTCTCCTGCACTAATATCTCAACACAGTGTCTTACTGATGTTAGGTATTGTTTTAACAAAAATTAATTTTCTTGCACAATACAAGATTGTCTAATTTTTGTTGGTTAGAACTTTGATACACCTTTATGAGGGCACATGTAAGTGCACAGAACAAGTCCAGTGAAGTAGTATTGACTGAGGCAGTACAGGAGCTGAGGTGCTTCCTGTTCTGATCCTGGCTGTGACAGAACATCCCTTAATATCCGCTGTTTAATTTTCATGTATAGAAAAAAGGAGAAAGGTCACTCTGGTTGTCAATGTACAGTGAAAACAGAGACAGTGTGTGCCGGATCCCCTCCTGCTGCTCTGTCTCAGCGATGGCAGAACAGGTGAAGAGAAGCTGATTGTCAGTCTTATGCTTGATGGGAAACTTGTCTGTTCTCTGCTGCACGAGGAAGTTCTGCAGGTGAATGAGCAAGGACTCATGCTTTGCTTGCATTGTGATGCACAGGCTGTCTGGGACAGGTTATCCTTCTTATCTTTCAGAGGAGGCCAAATCCAGGTCACCTTCCTTGAGACTTTGAGTCTGAGAGCTAAAACCAGAGAGAATAAAGCATAGTTCATTTTATAGCTTTTCTTCTTGTTGAAGCAACTTAAGAAAATCTTCAGTATTGTGTAAACTTGTAACTAAATATTTACAGTTGTTCAGCTTCAGTCATAGTTATAGATTTATAAAACTGTAGTGTTATAAAAAGTGTTTTTCAAAGTCCATGAGGGAGAATAAAAGAGTAAGAACTTCAAATACTTTATCATAAACCCTTACATAGTAGTAATTGCACCATAACACAATTATGGTGAAAAATAAAGGGTTTCCTTCTTGTTTCTTTTATCCTTTTCAAGCAAGGATGGTTATAAATGTCTTTGATGCCACTTTAGTGCCTGTCCTGTTTAGGACAGGCACATGTGTCTGTGTGCATTGGCATATCCATGGAATCTGTTGCTTTTCCTGTTGCATAATGTTGTTCAGTGCAGTGTGTGTGTATTGCTGCATAAGCAAATTGGTCTGATGAAGAGAAAGTTGCTTTTCCTAACCAGTCTTATTGCAGGACGAGAAACACATTATATAAACAGAATAGAATTGAAAGCAACCACGGGGCAGACTCCTAAACTTGCTAGTGTATGCTGGGATGTGTCAGGCAGGGGAGAGAGCAAAATTTATTGTGTGAACATGTGCATGAGGGCTGAGAAAAAAGGAGGCATTGAGCCCCAGTCTGTAGATTAGCCTTAGACATCTGCCTGAAGAGTTTGCACACTTTGACAAAATATTTCAGGATTTTAGTGTGCACTGCTAATTAAGTGGAAAAGTTTTTTGTTTGTCACTGTGAAATACAGCTTGTGAAAGATGTATGGCTGCTTATTTCATTTTCATTGTCGTAATAAAAGACAGATAACTGTCAGACCAATGTCTGCACACTTGACAGTAGGTTGGATTAACTATCCTGCTCTGTCCCTTGTTTTTTAACTATAGATTTGAAAGAAGGATGTTTTTTGTATGAGACCATATTAAGTGTATTGAGTAGTTTTTCAGCTTGTTTGATCTAAGTCAGTGATTTTTGTTTTAAAATTAATATTCTTTCTTCTCCTGTGCCATTACTGTTTCAGCAACATTTTTGAGCTATGTGTAAATTGATATTATCAATTTCACAGGGGATATATACCTGCTCTTAGATGGTTCTTCTTGGTTTGTTTGTTTGTTTGTTTGTTTTTTAATCTTAGTGGATTTTGCCATTCTTTTCATTGAAATTGATATCAAAGAATTTGGTATCTTAGAGCAGGGCTATGTTTCATTTATGGCTATGATACTGATATATCTAGGTTATGATAGGAAGCTCATGCATATTCTTTTTTACTTAAATGGTTTCACTGCTACATTTGACTTAAATAGTTTTTCTTTTGAACTTTTTTTGTATATGGAAAAGCAGCAGTTGCTGCTCGAGCTTTTCTTTTATAATTCTCTGGGAAATACTGACTTCCTTTCCATTTTATCAGACTGATTTTTCTCACACCCCCACCCCAAATTTGCTGCTGTTGGATAAAATGGTGCGTTCTAGCATGCTTTGTTACAAAATATCAATATCACTTCCCAGAAACAAATTAACTTTCAATGAAATGAAAGCAATCTTTCCTTGTGATCTGGGAAAGGAAGCTGTTGGGCAAATCCTTTTAAATCTCAAATAGCTAATACAGGGATAAGCATTTACGCATGGCATCCCAAAAAGATGGAAAACTAAAAAATGAAAGAAGTTTGTGAAAAGGCGGTCTGCCTTTTCTTGGTGAGGATCTGTGTGATTCCTTCGTCCTGGTCTTGAACTTGTTCTAGCAGAGTTTGTAGTTGAGGGTTCTATGATAAGCCATCCTTCACTTCTTGTGTGTGTAAGCACAGCCAGAAAAAGGGGACTTTACTAAGTTGTGACAGTTACTTGTTTTCTGGATTAGAAGAATAAAAATAATGATTGTTCAGTGTGTAGTCTTGGACTTTTAGCCATATAAATATTATGCTTGACTCAGTTTCAGAACTGAGTATGGAAATCAAATTACAATCAAATTACATAGACTTTTGAATGAGACTGAAGCTTTTCTACAATGTTACTTTGAATTTATCAGTATTTCCTATGCAAGTCTTGCAGGGCTGTTCATAAGTGTTTTGTCCTTTACCTGTGCAGTGTGTCTAACGGGCAGGCCTTCCTGTCTGCTGCTTCTTTCTTTTTCTGTATTGTAAAAAAAAAATAAAATAAAATTAACATCTCAACAGCCTTAAAAATTACTTTTCAGCGTTCTCAATTCCTACTTGACTACTTTCTTTCTAATTAATAGGGCTCATTTAACTGGTTAAACCAGATTAACATGGGTGTGATTATACATTGAAATCCTAAATCAAGAGTTGGTCTAATATTTTTGCCGACTTCAGTTTCACATTTTCTATGGAACAGAGCATTTCTGTTGAGGCCCATCTTTTTTGGGGGGTAACAGTGAAAAACAAAAGCTCAAATTTTGCTGCTGGATGTGAGCTTGAGTAGTAAAGCTACGATGTGGAAGCTGCTCCTGAGGACATCTGCCTGGAGTGTGGGCTCTGTAAGGGATGAGAACACGCTGAATAAGGGGTGAATTTACTGCCAGGCAGGTGCTGTGCTGTTCCTGATGGCATGGATGCTTTTACATCATGGAGCAGACTTGTTAACTTAAATCCTGGTAGTTGTGTACCCAGGCTTGTGATTTTTATTGACTTGTCAGCAAACGGTGCTGTACTTTCAGACTGCAGCATCCTGCAGCACTTGGTGACCTGCTCACTGCTCAGACACTTACTGGGTTAACTGGATCTGATTCTGTAATGGGTCCGAAGCAAGTCTGACCCAGTGGCTAGATCGGTGAAAGGAGGACTAGGACTACTGCACCAACATTCTCCTCTAAGCAAAGTTTCTTGCTCAAATACCTTAAGAAGACACACAACAATGTGTTGAATCTGTAATACTTGCTTTTACATGTAGTGTTCAAACACTTCCTCATCTCGTACCTCTCTCTAGACCATGTTCTCTTTATGCTCGTTTTTTTTCCTTCTCACGATACTACTATTAACTGCTTTGCCTGTGTTTTCTTAGAACTGTTCTTCATAATGCTGCCAAAAGTGACTTACCCAGTTCCTTTCAAGCCCTTGTGAAAATACAATTCAATTTTAGATTTCCTGGGCTGGGTAGTTTTGATCTGCAGTAAACCCTGTGTGGTTAGTTGCTGAGGGCTTTGTTTTGAGTGGGTGCTGTGAAGCTGTGGTGGTGACAAGCCAGCAAAGTAGACCTTGAAGAGAAGGTGTTAACCTGCTGGAACTGTGCCACGTGTGGTTAGTTCAGAAATCCTCCCTGAAAAGAGAGAGATTCAAACCCTTCTGTGTCTACGAAGGCACAGTGAGTCACTTGTGCAAGAAGGTACAGTTGGGAAGCTCGGGAGGAAAATCAGGGAATGATGAGGAATGCTAATTTAAACAACCCCTGGTTTTGCCTGTATTGATTCTTATCTGGAAAAAGGAGTATTACTGTGCTTGCTAGAGGGGAACTGTAATACGGATTCAAAAAAGTTGCCTGGAAGCCTAATTGCAATTGAAGGCAGAGGGAATTGCATCAGCTTTGAGACCAAGAACTCTGCTGGTCCCACCTGAGATTTGTGAAATTAATAAATCAGCTGGGAAGGAGTCTTCAAAAAACTGCCAGTCTTAGCCAAAGTTTGTTCTCCTGCACGTGAGGAGCTGGTATTAATTGCTAATTCTGGACTGTCACAAAGTTCCATAATTTATTAATTTGAGCTACTTTTAAAAAAAAATTTATTATCTTGTCATCCTATAAGTTTGTTTTTTCCTGCTGCTTGGACCCCAGAGAAATATCCAAGCACTGATTTGGCAAGTTTTCTGATTTTATTTTATCTTCTGTCAGTAAAAAGTTACAAATTCAAGTCTGGGCTTGAGTTTTAGATGAGGTTCTCTTAGTGCAAGTGAGCTGTTCCCAAATTTTTTGGCCAAGTTATTGGTGTGATCTGAGATTGCAGAGCATTTGCTTGATTCTGATCTTTTAGATGAAGTTACTAAATATAGTTTTGTCTTTTTTCTTGCAGTAATGAATGTTATAACAATTGAAGACTATAAGAGCACATATTGGCCAAAGTTGGACAGTGCCATAGATCAGCTTTTAACTCAGAGTCCTGGTGACTACATCCCTATTTCCTATGAACAAATATACAGGTAAGGAAATATTTTAAGTGATGTGTAACTTTTTTTTTTTTCTTCAAAGGGAAAAGCTTGTTTTATCTTGCAGCCTATGCATATATCATATTTCGTATCTTTGAGGAGGAAAATGGGAAGGTTATGAGAAGTAAAATATTGTTTAAATGGTTTGAAATAAGTGAATAATAAATACATAACTGACATCCCATGTTAACAGGAATAAATGCTGAAGAATTAAACTGCATCAGTGCTTAAGACACTAATGTTCCAGTAAGCTCCACTACAGTTGCTCAGTGTAGTATATTAAGAAATGTATCAGACTCAACATCCCTTTTCTCAAAAGGGAAGATGGGACTGACATGGCAAGCAGTTGATTTAATGTTTCAAAAGGCTTCTTTATCATATCTAATAGGAACCAGATTGATGCAATAGATGTGTAGAAGTAAATAGAAGCAACTGGTGGCAAGGTCCATCCACGTAAATTATGTTTTGCGTCAGGTAGATGTGGTTTGTTTTCCCCTTTCCCAGTCATCCAGCTGATGTGCAGTTAGAGACTGTTTGAAGGATCAACAGGAGGTTCAGTCCTTTATATCTCCATTCTTGTCTGTCTTCTCTCTTAATTCCAGTTGAAAACTTTAATAAACTTCCTCTTTCCAAACTTTCGGAACTGCTCTTATCAGGACTCAGATATCACCATGTATATTAGATGGTCATTTGAATTAGGAGAGACAGCTTTAGTGCAAGTAATCAAAGTCCTTTCCCAGCTTGAAATCTCCAATGTGCAAACAGTCTTCAGTAAGAGTTAAGCCAACATCTCTTGAAAGTCATCGCTGACATACAGCAAGTGTGCCAAATTCATGGTTTAATAGCTTGAGTAGATCTATACCTAGTTAGGGTTTGCAGGTAGCTGGAGTCTATCTCTGTCATCTTTTTACTCCTCAGAAGTTTTATTTATTGAATGAATAATGGCTTTTGAGTTTCTCTTAGATAGCTCCTTTAAATCTGGGACACTTGATGCAGGACTGTATCGATGCACGGCTGTCTATTGCATATGTTTTACTATTACCAAAACAGAAGATTCTCTGTAGTGTTACTGGGAAAGCTTGCATGTCAGTTTTCTTTTAGAATTTATGTCTGATTGTAATTATTCTGACGCAGCCTCTTCTAATCATTGGATTGTTTGGGTGTTTTTTTAATATATTCTTAGGCTGTTCCTTTGGTTGACTGACAATCCGGACAAGACAGATTGAGAAGGGAAGGAAAATTGATTATTTTTTTTTTTTTAAATTGATTTTAATAAGACTGCTTGCCTGGAGTATTATTGAGAGTTTGTAGCAGACCTGGTGTTTGGATCCTCACTGTTTCTAGAACTAGAAGAACAGACTAAAGAACTAAGCCAGTTCTTTAGTCTGAAAAGTGGGGTGTTTCTCAAAGTGGTTCAAACAGCTACATATGTTTTTATTTTTTTTTTTTTAATATAAAACTGAGGTGAAAATGCAGTAGGTTTTTTGGTCATCTTTTTGCTGACTAAAGGGATCAAGGTTTCCATAATGCAAACTCAAAATACCTTATCAGATACCCAAACTAGTATGTTTGATATGGTCAGTGATAACTGTAGGTTCATCCCTGTTGCCTAGTGCTTACCTATCAATGTCCTTCTGAGGTCTTCCTGTTCCTAAGGTGTTTGGTTATGCTGAAGAACTAACAGGCTGGTGACTTCTTTTGGGTAATAGCGGGGTGAGGATGATTCACAGAACCAGCCCACAACTGGGAACTGAAAATGGGATCTTAAAATGGGGAAGGAACCTCTAAATAGAAGTGTTCAAATAAGATGTAAACACACCCTGCATGTACTAACAGAGACTGGGGTTTGACTACGAAACCTGTTGCAGAAGTAGATGCAGCAATAGTGTATGTAACACTGAACAGAAGTGTACTTTAAAATTCAGTTTATTACATACAAGTGAAGCAGTCAACTTGTGGAAGGGGCTGTATATTGTTAGTTGTGGAGCAAACAGATGTGTGGCCATTTGCTGTGGTTACCCAGCTGGCTGATTTGTAAGTGATCACAAAAGTCAGTCTCACTTTTCTTATCAGTGTTTCTCTCTTTTATCCAAATTAAATCGGTATTTTTGTTCTTACCAAAGAGCATTATACCAAAATGTCTTTTGGACTTGCTAGTTCCAAAATAGGATCTGCTATTGGTCAACTTTATGTGAAAGAAAAAGGATGACTTTGATATTATTTAAATATAAAACTACAGACACTCAGTTATTGTTAAAATAGGATAATAAGAGAGTTGTGGAGTGTCTCTTGGTTTTGCAATATAGTGTGGCTCACCAAATGGACATAGTTTGCCTACGGATACTATTCTGCAAAAACACTGTATTTTGGGGTCTTCTGAAGCGTTCCAGGGGAATAGATACAAACTTCCTAAGGTTACTGATAATTTACTGGTACAACCTTCCTCCAAAGACTTTGAGAGTGGCAGTTACTGAGCGAAAGCACTGTCTTGGCCTCTGAAGTTGGTGCCTAACCTCTTACTTGCCTTAGAAAATTCCAATAGCCCATAGCTACAGTTGTTTTAATGCCACTTTTGTAGTTTGCTTGTCTTTGTCTCACCTCAGTAGGGAATTGTAAAGGACAGTTCCTGTACAGAGACACGGCGTTACTGTCCCATAGTGGTAGGCTTTTGGTGCCATTAAAAGCCTGCAGAATTCAAGTTTGGGATCTGG
The DNA here is from genome assembly GCA_013396735.1 of Grallaria varia. Lineage (NCBI taxonomy): Eukaryota > Metazoa > Chordata > Aves > Passeriformes > Formicariidae > Grallaria > Grallaria varia. The sequence continues at coordinate 44,560 of VWZG01009503.1, forward strand.
ACCTTGCTGGAAATAGACTGTTTGCGCATGTTGTCAGGAGCAGTTTCTGGCCTAAACTTGACAACAAATTTGTTGTCCCAGTACTTGGCGCAAAGAGGACTAGAAGGGGTAGCAGAACAGAGGCTGGGGAAGGAGATTTGACTTGCCCGAGATACCAGATGAAGTCTTCATGTGTCTCTTGATTTTTGTATTTCTAAATGCTGACTTCAAAGAATAGAAACACTCAAGAAGAATAAAAGCTGCTTGGTACAGATTAGTAGTTGTGTTAGTCCTGATGACTACCTTAATAACCTCTTGCTGAAAGTAATACATGTATTTGTTTTACAATGGTTTTAAATGTTTTCAATAAATAGCTTTATTTTGCAGATGTTATATTGCAGTATGAATGTTTGTCTAGAATATTAATACAATCGTTAAATCTGCTTATTGTAGTGGAGACTTAAGTTACATAGGAGAGACAAAAGCCAGAATTAGGAATGTGCTGTTGACTGATTTGTCCTGGCTATTTTGAAGTGCACTGTTAAGAGAGCTCATTGCAAGTTAAAATGAGGTTGGGGATGGGGAATGGGATAGACATTCTGGAGTTTCCAGGGGAGATGTAAGACTCTGCTGGAGCTCATTCCAAGCTTAGGACTGCATTTAGAAGTTCAGTAATCATTCAATTAACTTTCTTATCCTCTAAATTACAACTTGTGTGAAATATTTTGAAGTCTGTTACCCTTCATTGCAGGCTGTTGTAAGTTCATTGTTTGTTCCTGTATTTGTTTCTGCAGTTGTGTGTATAAGTGTGTATGCCAGCAGCATTCGGAACAGATGTATAGTGACCTAATAAAAAAGATAACTAACCACTTAGAGAGAGTCTCAAAGGAGCTGCAGGTAAGAAGCTGCACAATCTAATTCTGTCTTTCCTGGGATCTGTGATTATATCAGAACAGCATGTAGGTGGGCCTGTGGAGGAGATTGCCATTAAGACTGATTTGCACAGCTGACTAAGTTGGGGAATGCTTTATTCACTAACGGGTTGTAACACAAAACACCAACTACTACATCCAGCTGCATGGCACTGCCTTAGCCTTAGTGATCTGAGCCATGGGGAGAGCAGTGGCTAAACCTGAATACTTACTATAGAATCAAAGACTTGAAAGTTGGAAATCTGCAGTATATTCTGGGATGTAAATACTTCAGCCAAAAATGATTTGAGCACATGAGATGAACATCTACTGTTACTGTGTAAGTCTGTGGAAACTGTTTATGGTTCTTGTGCACCACAAAGGGGAAAGTATAAAGGAAAAAATTAAATTAATTAAATATGGATTGTGAGGTATAAATCAGGAATTATTGCGTATGAAGTTGTGTTACAGTTTATTCTGCATTCTTCTTGCCTATCTCTAGATGTCAGTGGTTTACAGCAGTCCTAATACAGTTTGTATATCCCTGTCCTTCTCTGCATCTTATTTGTGCATCCATGATTGTTTTCATGTATGTTCCTTGTTAAACATTCCTTTTAGGCTAAAATCTCCAGACCTGTACTTGAAGTTGTTATTGCCATAGCAGCAGCACTGTTTGATTTTTCTCTACAGCTTTTGTCACTTCCATAATGGATGTTTGAGTTCTGTACTGACTTGCTGTGTGTGAAGTAGAGATGCCAAATACAAAGGAACCCTAAACTACAGCAGTTCCCTCAGTTATTCTTTCACATTGATAATTAATTTCTGTCAGTCAGAAACAGTCTTATTGATTTATCTGCATCCGGTGCTTCTGGCTAAATGTACATTCCCATCAAAATGTATAGCACTGTGATCTCTCTCGTGTCATTTTAGTTTCACTCTTTTCCTCTTGTGGCTCATTTAATAGACATGATGTTTGAGTATGAAATATCTTGAGCTGGGTTCTTTTCTTCTTTTTTCTTTTGCATTATCTTTATTCCTCATGGAATGACAGCCTCGCTGTTCTGTAAAAGTTGTTTAGAGTAGATGAACATAGTATTTAAAACAAAGCTTTTCCTTGGTTCTGTTGAGCTGGTGCAGCCTGTACATTTTTCTTCTGTGTGTGAGAACTGTGATTCATTGCAGCTGTACAGGTTTGGCCAGTTCTTCTGATATGTCCCATGGTAGTATACTACGTTACTTTGGGAATACCCCAAATTCTTTATTCTGTGTTAGTCTTCGGTTGTTTCCTCCAAAGTTCCAAAGTTGAGGCAGCTGTTTTTAAAGTTTTCTTTAGCACATATGAGCATTAAATGCTCCTGCCTAAAAGCAAGGCTGCCTCTGAACATCAGGTTGTTGAAAGAATAATTGAGACAACTATTCAATGCAATCTGCGGCTTGCAAAAGTTTCCTTACGTGGGTTAGACACACCTGTAGTATAACATGATACCATCTTTGAGTGTTATTATGTGAGTTTTGTCTGACATGAACGTGACTTTTCTTCTGGAGGGTAAATGGATCTTTCTGAGCTGCTTGAAGTAAAACTGTTCTGTGAATAAGCTTTTAGCTGTGAAATTTGCTCTTAAGAATTTACTTTACTACAATGTATTTTGTTACCCTGATTCTTCTTTGATCTTAATACATTTTGGCAATGTTCATTCACTCGGGATTTATGTTGAAGATGTAGTTCTAGATCTTTAACAACAAAAACAAATTACTTTGTAAATGTTGGTTGCTTGGAAGTTTCTGGTTCACACAGGCAAACAATAAAAAGGGCTATATATGGGAATCCTTTTAATGCAAAATATGTGGTATTTTGCTTTCTCTGACATAAGCTCATTCTACCTGCCAACAATACTTAAGTGAATTGCAGAGTTCTGTTTAATTGGGAAGGTGTGTCTTGATGCAAGAGAAATAGTTTGGTTTTTTTACATGCAGAGATGCAAATGTAGCCCAGAATAGACAGCACTGCTGGTTTGTGTGAGAAAACTGAATTATAAACTGTGTGATTATAAACTGAACTGGCAGGCAAATGCAATGTCTTTTTCTGGACAAGCCAAGCAAGTTCTTTGTGTAGAAGTGTAACAGTTTACTGGCAAGTGGCTTGCAGAATATCTGCATGTAACCAGCATGCCAGAGCAAGCTGTTTCCTACAGGAATTACACATCAACAGCAAAAGCAGTAAAACTCAGATACCAAACAATAAGAGTGGGAGCATCTCAGAGGACCGGTCAGACTTGCTCTTGCATGGATCTAGCCTTATTGGAGTTTGTCTTCTTTCTGCCGGGCATTCACTGCAGAAACTCCCTACATATGTATTTATTTCCTTCCCCTCACCCCGTGTGTGTAGCTCTCAGCTTGCCTGACCAACTGGAGTCATCAGAGTGGTGGCACTCGGGTGTCCTGAGCTGGGTGTCCCAGGCACTGTGCTTTGGTCCCATGGCACACGGGGACACTCAAAACAGTCCCTGGTGATCCCATGTGACTTCTGCTTTTACAGACTGCAAGACGCCACGTGTGGTGTTGGTGTGTGCCTGCCATGTGCATTCCTGAAGGCTTGCTTTGCAGATTTTTACCCCAAAAAGGTTGGTTTTCAGTGGTGGCAGAGGTGATAAGAAAATGTGGATGGGCTGATGGGTTCTCTGCATGTCAGATGTTGGGTGAAAAGCAGTGAGTGGTGCTTGCTGAGTAACAGTATGTTTAGATGAGATGAATTGCTTGTCAGCTCTTTGATATGGGGCCTCTTATATCCCAACACATTTCTAGCTCCCTCATTACTATGTCTGTAAGTAAGTAATCCTCTCTTCAGACTGTTATGGAGAGACTCGGAGGAAGGATTGCCTTCTGTTCCTGCAGTCGGTGTCTGACCAGCTTCTCTGCATTAGTTAAGACTGAATTTTGCCATGTGGAGCTTTCAGTAATTGAGAATTAAATTTCCCTATTTCTTACATTGATTGGAATTTTGGATTTTGTCTGCTTAAAAAAAAAAAGTGTGGCTGCAGAAAACATAACTTGTTTCCTGTTGTATTGGGATCTGTGAAGTATACAGATAGTATACAGGTGATTTTTCTAAGATGCTTCATTTGGAAACATCTTATTGATAATGGACATAGTTCATTATGTTGTGGTTCAAAGGAGTGTCAGCTGTTTTTGTGGGTAGGTGCTGAGTCATTCAGATGTATGAGTTAGGGTAGATACACAAGCGTATGCTTTCAAATTAAATACATCTCTCTTTAAAATGAATAAAACTATTCGCATTAGGCACTAATGTTTCTGGCTTAACTTACGTACTCTGATAAAGTAATTTAAAATCAAGTACTCTATCCATTACGTGCCTCTTCAGCAAAAGACACTGGAAAGTACGAAGCATTAAGAGAACGCACTGTGGCTTTAAGCTGGCCTGTTACAAAAATAGCTTTTTTGTGCAAGTGCAGTGGAATATTCTCATTTTAGTTAGAATGATTTCAATACTTCTTTACGAAATGCCTGAGAGCTGAAAACCAGTTATTTGTCATGTTGCACCTTTTTTTATTTAGATAAAAGAGAAAAAGGGATCTATTGCTTTCTGTTTGCGGGTTTTGGTTTTTTTTTTTATTGTTACAAACTATTTTTACAGTGACCATGACTGAACTGAGCAGTCACTGGTGTTGGTAGATAATTTGCTGTTTGGCCCCAGGACCTGCAGATTTAGAGTCTTTGTTGTGCAATGCCAGAAAGTTTTCCTGCCTGATACTAATCCTCACAACTTCTCAGCCTTCTGTCTTGTCAGCTCTCAAACCAGTCAGTGCGGTGTATTCAAATATAAGTCTCTCCTGTTGTTTCCTTGGGCCAATATCCATTGGGGTCAGGTGTCACTAATAAGTGGTTTAGGATGCTCAAAGAATCACCGGAAAGGCATTGGAAAAATTGGGTTTAATGTTAAAGTGTGACAAAGTTGATTGGCAAGGTTTACTCTGCTACTGCTACATGGTTAAAGCACACAGAGAAAAAAATCAATCAATCTAAAACTAAAATCAACCAAAGCGATCTCTGTGGAGGCTGGGGATAGGAAAAGGTTAAGGATAAAAAGGAATAGGGAAGACCCTCCAATTAAGTTACAACAAGTGGACCTCCTTGCCAAACTTAGCCTCAGACTTGATTAACGGTTTAGGCCTAAAGGTTTTAACGGTATTTAAACTTAACAGCACTTAAATCGATAGTCTAATTTAGACAATTTAAAAAAAGATTTTATAGAATTTACAATAAGCACAAGAGTAACTTGCTCATAGGCTTGTCTTACCTATGAGTCTCATGTACTTAAGAATCTAAGACAGCAACATTCATACACACACAGACCTAAAGCAGTCTGTGGAAGATTACCCTGGAATTGAGAGTTCTCCTGTCAGATGCCTTTGCATCTTCTCAGCAGGAGAAGGGTTGAGCCTTGAGGAGTGGGGGCACCAGCCCAGGCTCCATTGTCATCGTTTGGTGATGGTCCAAGTATAGCAAACGTGAGAGTTTGCTGGCTCTGAGAGGTCCCACTCAGGAGGAGGTGCTGATTGCAGCCCATGGTGGTTCTGGTGAGCTCAAAGAGGGATTAACCACCACATCAGGTTATTATAAAAGCCACTCTGCCATTTTGAGGACTGCCAAACTTTGGGAACTGAGTTCCCGTTCCCTGTAGCATGTCACTGTCAGTTGTCATCTGTTTTCAAATACAGGTTAGCAATATCTGTTGTGGACAATCTGTTCCTTCTTTGCCTTTTTCTTTTATTTTCTGTCTCACATTTACCTTCCCCTTGTCCCCTGTGATTATACAGAGTTTTTGCCCAGTGGTGAAGAGCTTGTCATTTCCTGCCCTTACTCTTTCTGAAGCACTAATCTGATTAATACAAATGCCTTATTCCAAACTTCACATGAGGTTCTGAACTTCCTGACTTGTCTCTTACAAACAGTTGTGTAATTCAGTTTAAGGGGCTTGTCATGTTTACCTTGTGAGCTTTGTATATAGTCAGGATGGTATAAAAACGCATCAAGGTCGTGCTTTGAGGGACTGATAAAACTGAACTTCTAAATGTAGGCAGAGTTATGTACTATGTAACATCTCGTGGCAGTTCTTGATATTTACACTGTAATTTTACCCCAGATTGTTTCATAAGTGTATGGAAATTTCCTTCCCAGGTACACTGATGATTATGTTACTTTTATGTAGTGCTATATTGTAATTGAACAGTTATGCCAGTCTGTAAAATACAGCTTTTGACAACATCACCTGTGGCTGCTTTTTGTGTAAACTTAATAAATCATATTGCTAATGAGGGTATGGTTAGACTTTAGTCATGGGCTTATGGGAGGCCAGGTTATTTGCTCCATCCATGTGAAGAAGCCCATTCTTATTACAGTGTCTGGGCTCAGTCTGACCTGGTAACTGAATTAGAAATAGGGAGCCTACTGCACAAGTCATGCTCATCTCTTGTAGCATAGAAGTAATGCTCAAATTAACTTTTGTTAATTTGAAATTAGTTGATTCCCTGAAATAATTTCCATAGTTACAGTAGTTTCTCAAAGACTTGTGTAGAAAACCAATCTGACTACTTTATGTTCTGCTGTTAGAGAAGATCAGAAATGGAGGTAAGGAATGAAAATGGAGAACTCGCATTTCCTGACTCTTTTCGTGCTAATTATGTTGAATCATTGGTTTTTCTTAGAGTCCATTTTGGTCATCTGCTAATATCAGCAGTTAGTTTTTCAAAAAGGAGACTCAAATTGGGCATTTATCTGGTCCATAATATTTAAAAAGGAAAAAAGCCTCTAAGCATTTAGCACTGTAGGCATTTTCCATCAGTTCTGCTGGGAGAACATTGATTAATTGTGTGTATGAAACAAGCCTTTACTGCTGTGAAACACAGTGAACTGAATGAGATCAAATTTGAACTCAGGTGGCAGAAACCAGAAGCAGTAGAAATTTTTTCTGTCTTCATGTGTGGACATCAGAAACTTGGCCTTTGACTTGAAGTGGATGCAGTGTCACCATATTGCCGGAATTGCCATTAAAATTGACATTGCCATGAGCGAGTTAACATGAGAAAAGCATCCTTGGCTGCAGCTTTTTGAAAAGGCTTATATTCCTGCAGTTCCATTTAGTTCCATGACACACTGTGCTGGGACTGCAATCCCTGATACAATTACAGAGGGATATAAATGAATACAGCACAAATTGATATATGTTTACCAGATGGAAAAGCTTCTGAATATTTCTGAGTACTCAACAGAGTTTTGATGGTCCTTAGATACAAGATCTTTTTGTTTTACAAACACATAGTGGAAATGGAAGCATAGCCTACATCTGCTAACCTGCTGTAAGACAGTTACATGAGGGTATGTCGTGGTGCTGTACAGCGTTGGGCAGGTTTGATGCAGACTTGACTAGGAGGATACAGCCTTTGAGTGAATTGTGCTTCAGTGTGAAATCTGTTTTTTGTGAAAAACATTAATAATACCCATGTCTAAGGAGGTAGACTTGGGCGTCACATACATTGCAAGGCAAGGTAAACAAATTTTCTTGAGAAAGAACTGAGACTAGTTTAGAAGATTCAAACCACTTACATGAATTACATGTTAATTCGTGTAGTCATAGCCATTCTCCCTTTTCACTTGGCAGGCGTGGGAGAGATGCTGCAGTGTATGTGCTGGCATTTTGGCAGTGAGCATGTTCCCAGGAAAATGGAACTGTCCATTCAACATAGGAGTGTAAGCTTTCCTGAATGTATTGCTGATTGTGCCAGATAACTATTCACAAAAGGATTAACTTTGTGTTCCTCAAGCACTGCTGTCTCTGTTTCTTTCTTGTAAGCCATTTCTGAGTTGTGTTGAGCCAGCAACGTCTTCTGATTTCGTTCATGTGTTCAGTTAAAGAATTACATTCAAACCGTTTTTCAAGCTAAAAAAACCCACATCTTTTTCATGTGCACAGTTTCTTGTCCACAAGTTTGTTGAAATGCCTATATACTGGATTTCAAATAAGGGAAGGGTAATTTAGTATACTGGGTGTCCAGTTGCTTGTTTTGTTTGATTATCTTGCATGTTTCACATGTTGTCCTGGGTTTCTGTAGCTGAATTTTTGGTAGTGGCGGGGTGGGGAGGCTGCAGAGGTAGCTTCTGTTAGAAGCTGTTAGAAGCTTCCCCTGTCCCATGGGAGCCAATGACACTTGGCCCCAGGAGGGATATCCAGCTCTGGCCAGGGCCGAGCCAATTAGAGATCATAGTAACGCCTCTGTGATAACTTATTTAAGAATTGATAGGGTTGTTGTGCAGAAGAAGTTCCAGAGAGCGAGAACATGGGATAACAGCAGGCATCAAGGTCAGTGAAGCAGGGGGGGAAGGAGGCACCTCATGGAGCAGGGAAAGGACTCAAAGCTAAAACACCTGCAGTCAATGGAGGACCATTGCAGGGCAGAGACTCCCCTGCAGCCCATGGAGGAGCCCGTGCTGGAGCCGGTGGATGCTTGAAAGGAGGCTGTGACCCTGTGGGAGGCTCAGGATGGAGCGGAGCCCTGCAGGAGACCTGTGGCCCCGTGGAGAGGCAGACCCATGCTGGAGCAGGAGCCCTGTGGCCCCGTGGAGAGGCAGACCCACGCTGGAGTAGGTTTTACCCGAGTGAGAGCTGTGGCCCTATGGGGAGGGCCCACATTGGTACGTCTTGTCCATTAAGGACTGTACCACTATGGAGGAGTGACACTCGGGACAGCAGATGTGGAAGAACTGCTGCCCAAGGGGTGGACTCATGTTGGAGAAGTCTATTAAAGCCTGTCTCCCATGGGAGGGACCCCACGGAGCAGGGGATGGACTCAGCTGTGGTCCCCTGTAAACTGCGGTGAAGACTGTGGTGAAGCAGGATGTCCCCCTGCAATCCATGGAGGCCCATCGGGGTGCAGAGACTCAACTTTTACTGCATCCCGTGGAGGAGTGACCCCGAGGGGTGGGGGAACTCACATTGCAGGCGGCAGCAACCACAACCAACTGGAACCCCCCATGGACAGAAGGAGAGGGTGGGGGGAAAGTGTGTGTGTGTGGTATGTGTTTTAAGACTGTTTTATTTCTCACTCTTTAGCTTGGCTTTTATCCTGTTAGTAATAAATTTTAGGTATTATCTCACTTTGAGTCTATTTTTGCCCATAAGGGCGGTAAGTGGATGACCCCTCTCCCTTCTGCCTTGCAGAAGGATTTAGTGAGTCCCTGAAATCCGGCCAGGGTCAACCCACTACACATGTGTTTTCTTGTTACTTCTCATTTCTCTTGGGGCTGAGATATCTGCTATGATGTATAAGAGGATTAAATTATGTCTTTAACAACAACTTTTAAGCAGCAGCCGTATTTTGTATTAAGAAGTAGTCCACTCACAGCCAAGCTCAAGATGTTAACTCTCCCTGTATGGACTGTCTTAAAAAAACCCCAAACAAATTGAAACACACCACAACCCAACAAACAGACAAAAAAAGCCCCCCAAAAACCTGAATTGACAGTTTGAGAGAATTAAGGATGGAGAGTGAAGGAACAAGGGATCCTCTTTCTTCCTGGAAAACCTTAGGCTAGCAGTGTGTATTTTTTCTTTCTTTGAACAGCTTTGGTAATACAGCCCACAGGTAAGACAGGAGCAGATTTAAAGACTTAATAGTTGCTGGGGAGTTGTAAGAAGTAAATGTCATGCTTGATTCTGCCCCTCCCCCTGTAATTAAAACAGCTGAATGTGCGTGTTCTCTTTTTCTGGACTAGGACCAGGAGTGAAAAGTGTCAGCCTAAGCATTTTCTTTTT
>VWZG01009503.1:57784-101268 GCA_013396735.1 Grallaria varia
AAAAAAAAAGGGAAAATATGTTGGGAAAGAAACTTTTAAAAATATTTTAACTGATTTACATTAAATAAACCTCAAACTCTTCAAAATTATTGTCTTTGGTAGTTTCCCAGAGTTTGGGAAGCAGTATCTTTTAGGAGGATCTCCTACATTTCAGTGAATTTAGGTAGCTTGCTGCAGTCTTTAAGCGTAGTGTTGCCAAACAGATTTGTTGCATTAAAAGAGGAATTTGCCTTTCTTGAACTGGGTGTCTTCTCATCTGCTCTTTTATATGATTAATACAGAATGAAATCCAGTTGCTACAGCATCACTTGTAAGCTAAGGGTTGTGTTCCTCTGATGTTTTTTCAGCTGTTCTCTTGCTCCCTGTTGTGAAATGCTGGGGAAAACTAGGAAGAGACTTTTTCCCCCTATTGCATCCAGATATTTTTAGATGCTACGCACTTTTTGACCTTTGTGTGCATAACTTGTGTATTGCAGACAGGTGTTTTAAGTGATCTCATAATTTAATATCCATTTACACCTGGAGATACTGTGATGTTCTTCCACTGCAGAAGTCAAAATTTATCTTAATAATTAAGACTGCAGTAACTAGTGTTGAAAAAATGTTTGTGGTAGACATAAAAAGAGGTGAGTTTTATCATTACAAGCTTTTTTCATGTGACCAGATAAGGTGTAATTGTCAAATAGATTTCCATATCTTCCTTTGTACACGGTTGTGATGTGGTGTTTGTATCTTCAGGCGAGGAGTGCTCTGTATCACATTGTTTGTATTAGAGTCTGATACTTGAGCATAGTAAAAATGATTAATGAGTAATAAACAGACCTGTAAAATGAATTGTTAGATAATAATTTTCTTTTTGATTTGAGATCAAATAAAAATGAAAGTGTTCTATCGCTTGAAAGAAAAAGCTTCATTGTAGCATGACTAGGGATTTGTTTAGGCTATAAAACTGTTCCTGCAAACCCTTTCTCATTTAAGTGGCTTAATTCAAGTTAGACCTGAGAGTTATCATAGAATCATAGAATAGTTTGGGTTGGAAGGGACCTTTAAAGGCCCAGCCCCCCTGCAGTGAGCAGGGACATCTTCCACTAAAACAGGTCATATGACCTTGAATGTTTCCAGGGATGGGGCATATGGAGCATCCACCACCTCTACCGGTGATCTGTGCCTATGTTTAACCCTCATTAAAAAAAGATAAAATCCTTCCTTCTAATTTAAATTCACCTATTCTAGTTTAAAACAGTCAGCCCTTGTCCTGCTACTACAGGCCCTGCTGAAAAGCCTGTCCCCATCTTTCTTATAAGCCCCCTTGACTTAGAGCTGTGACTTACCTGTTGGTTGCTGCCAAACACAGTGCTGATTTGGGTCAGCTCCGTAGCTGGTTTATAAAGCTAATGTCAAATTTACTCAAGACTTTTTCACTGAAATAAGTTATTAGTCAGTGTTGTGCATGATGTGGGAAATGTCTCTAAAGTCAGGATGAAAAACATCAGTCTCTCTTAGTTTTTTCTGTATGCATTTGCAAGTAGTTTTACTTACAGATACTCTTGCAATCTTACATTGTAGTGTATAATCAAGTTTTCTCTCATACAGCAGTAGCAGTTTCCTCTATTTGGACAAAAATCCCGCTAAACAAACCAATTAAAAAACAAGTGCAAGAGGTGAAAGCCTAGTTACAGTATAAATAACAGCTTTACAGTTACTCTTATAGATACTTTCAATGCATTTATAAGTGAAGAGGACTAAGGGGTGGCAGGGCTTTCCTTTTCTGTGATTGCTTTAATCAGGAGATTCCAAGGCTGTTGAGTTGCATTTCAGAACTTTGTTCTGAAAGGGTTATTGTACTGCTGCTTAGGAAAATTTCTAATAGCCTTTAAAATAATTTAAAAATTATGAAGCTGAGGAAAAACTAAAGCTTTTCTGTAGAATTGGAACACATCCTAGTATTTTGTGTTAGGCTTAGCCCTGTGTGTTTTTCTAGGAGCAGCAGCACTTTTCTGTCCTTTCCTGATACGGACCAAACCATATCCTGCATGGGAGTGGTGGGAGTACAGGAGAGGTGATTTCTTAACCTGCGTGTATGAGGTGACCAGAGTGTGTTTCAAAGCTTACTCTGAGTGATGGCTGAGAGGGCTGACCTTGCAACAACTGAGAGATTTTTCTTTTTCCTTCTTTCCCTGGGAGCACTTTCGCTTTTCACATGGTAATGTTTTTTTTTGGTGTGGTTTTTTTTTGTTTGTTTTGTTTTGTTGTTTTTTTTTTCGGTCTTACACTGCTGCAGCAGACTTTTTAGAAAAGCAAGGAGACCCAGCGTACTTTTGTCCTTCTAAGATTCTGTGGGTTTAGCCTACTTCAGAAGTTTTGGAATGTAACAGAGATAAAGCAAATTAAGCTGGAAGTAAGCTCAGTACACAGTGCTTTATTCCTAGTGAATAACTGTTTGCTTTGCAAATTTAAATGAAGTTATTCTGGATGCTTAGAGATTGTACATATTGCATTATGCTACACACATGAATGAATAAAAATTGTATTTCCACTTCAATAAAAATTAAAATCAGCATTTAGATAATATATTTTTTCTTATAGATTCTCAGTTGTTCTTTTTACTTAGAGATGTAGATGAAAATCTGTTTTCTTGGTGCATTATATGAGCTTAACATGTGTGAGCACTGTGGTTTTAGGATAGTTAAGAATTTTTTCATTGCCTCTAAAATATTATTCTTACTGGGTGGTATTGCACTTTGTTGCTTATCAGCTAGAGGGCGTTTTGTGTGTGTCTGTATACACAAACATATGTGAGTATGTGTATGTGGATGAGATGATAAGCACTCCTATGTACTTTTTTTTTCTTCTTTCAAGTATTTATTGATCTTCTCTTAATATTATTAACTCAGTTATATCTTTTAAGATTTGCCAGATTGCTTTCTGATACAGTGTTTTGTAGAATAAGTGTTTGTATCATACCTGACTTTCTCAGGTATTTATATGTGCTTCCTTTTTGTATGTCAGTAAAACCTTTAGGTGACTTGAGACATTTTTCACTAAATACTGGTACAGTCTAGGCAGTGACATGTTATACAGAAAATCTTCCTGTTTTTCCACTAACAAGAGTGGGGAAGGTGACAGCTCTTCTGCTATCTGCTTTCAGCAGTGTGGACTGGAAATGGAGCACTTATGTTACATGATTTTTTCACTGTCTTTTTAAACTCGCACAAGTGTACCATCTTTTTGGAAAGTTGTTTCCAAGAGAGCAAATGTGAACAGTATTTTACATTTGTTCTGTAAGCATTGTCTTGTAACTGCTGGGCTGAATTTTTTTTAAAGTTATTATATTTGCATTGCTTTTCTAGTAGTGAAACTTGAAAGTATAGTCTTTCCAGCTTATGAACAAAAGGAAGCATCCGAGTTTGCACCTTCTGTTACTAGTTTCTTTTAATGCACCAAGGTCTTGAGACTGGGAAAGGAACAGAGTAAACTATATCCAAAGCTGGGTGTGTCTCATCTGTCAGCTCATAAAAATCAGTAGTTTGACACTGTGTTGGCACTTCTGTGTGTTGTACCAGTAGGTACATGGGGTTATGGGGCCAGGAACCTCAAGGTGTAAATGGTTTAGGAAAATGGACTGGTGAAAGACTGAAGCAGGATGTGAATCTTAACACTTCTTAGAAGATGTGTATCTTTAGATGCTGTGGATTTTCATTGCAATGGCAATTCACCATTGATGGAAATCATTATAAATAAGTTAGTCTGTTCCTTATGAGACAGGTTATTCTGTCTGCAGAGCCTTTCCCTCAATCTCTGTTCAAAGAAGAGGCTCTGGTGAGTGGGAAACAACTGAGGAATAAAATAGCCCTTGCTAAAACCTCTTCAGGTAGGATGGTGTCAGGGAGGGAACTAACAGCAGAAAGTTTATTAAATTAAAAAAAAAAAAATCTGTCTAAAGTTGTTGTCCATCACTGCAACAAACCTAAACTGCAGCAGGGTTGTGGATTCAGGGCTCTGATTGCTTTTGTTCTAACAGGTTCAGTTTTTATTAAAGGTAAAAAACTGCTTGCCTTGAAAATTTAAGTGGTTTCTGCATGGACAGTGCTATGGTGCATTTATAGTTCTGGTAATGGCCAAGAGAATGGGTTTCACCGAAAAATATAAAGGTCGCTCTAATAGTGTTCTGAGAGTTTGTTCCAATTTTGCTAAATGCTTTCGTGAATAGGAAAACAACTTGACTTAGTGTGGAAAAACCTTTTTCCCTTAAGGTATCCCTTCCTCTAGTAAAGCTATTGGATAAATATTCCTGTATGTTATTTTTGTGTTCGTTTTCAAGGAACCCATTAATAGAATTTTCTTTAATTTTTCTTCGAAGGAGTAAATTTATTATGCTGAGTAGGTCAAACTAATGCAATCTTAAAAATTTTATTCTAGCTCAGTTTTGTATAGATTTGACCATATCACTTATTTCCACAGTTGATTAATTCTGGGTAGCTGTCCTCTGAGACTGTTGGTGAAGCAGTGAAGTGGATAGTTTTACTGATGATCTATTATTGTAACCTACCTGTTTTAGTGGTTTCATCACTTTTAGAGATTGGGAAAAATATCCAAGTCACCAGGGAGGCATTTTACAGGTGAATTATTCTACAGCTTTAAAATTCTTAACTGTTTTATTCAGGGGAAAAAAATAAGTTTGCTGTGTTTGCTTTTGTGAGAAACAAACTTGAAAACTTCTATCTTATTTTCCAGAATAAATTTTACATAGAAACCAAGCTTAACAGAGACTTAAAAGATGACCTTATAAAGCTGTTTACGGAACATGTTGCAGAAAAGCACATATACAACCTAATGCGTAAGTAAACCTATGGAGTTTTTCTTATAATGGGAGTCTGGAAAACCACAGTGCTTTTAGATATTGCAGAAATCCACAATGGTTAGGGCAAAATGGCAAATAATCAGTCAACTTAAATACAAATTCCTTCAAGGCATGAGGAAATGTGGCACACTTCAACTTCTAGAATTTTTTTTGAAAACGTGATTTTGTACAAAGTAATGGTTTTCTTGAGATCTGGGGGAATCAATATTTGTTTTCCCTTATGACTTGTGATTATGCCATAATGAATGTTTTATTGTTGCTATGCTGTTACTCTTTAGTTTCATTATCAAAATCTTGACAGGTCTCAGTCAGAATGTGGTGCGGCCAAAGAACTGCGATGCTGCTGTGGTTATTGTCATGATATACTCGAGTACTGCCTGCTAGTTAATGAACTCCATAATGCTGACAGCAGTTTCTAAGTTAATGGGTTAATGCAAATTTAATGTGCTTCAAGGGATCCCCACATGAGCACTTAACAGGAACCTTGACTCCTGTGGTGAACCACTGAGTTTGCCTTCAACCTGGCGCCGTGCTGTGTGTTTGTGTGAGCGCAGGGGCTTTGGTGCTGCCCCGGTTTGCTCCTCTGGAGGGCAGGTGGCAAAGCAGCAGAGCCGTTGGAGTGGAGGATATTTCTCCTTTTGTCTTTACTTGGGTAGTAATGCCCTGCGCTCTCCGGTGAAGGGCTGGAGATTGGAGCATTGCTGTGTGTTTTATGGTCACTGAGAGTTGACATCCTGGGAGAGGAATGGGTAAACAATATCGTGGCTCCCTGATACCCTGAAATGATGGGAGATCATCAGCTCTGATGCCATCCTGTCCTTGCCATCTGAAAAAGTGTCGCTAAGAAGAGTTTTTAGCTGTAGCAGATGAGATCACCTTGGAAATAACAGAACCATGGGCCTCACATTTTATTTTGTGTCAAAGAGAATTAACAGTATTGTGAAACCTAGTCAGATTATTGCTGCAACAGCATCATGGAAGATTCAGATGATATTGCCTTAAAATTAAATAACTTCTGTGTATGCATTTTTCAGGCAGGGAATTTTTTTTTTCCAATGACAAAGCAAAGGTAACTCTGGTCAAACCTCTGACATAAGTGATGTCAGGTACGTGTTGCTATGTAATTAACTTTCTATGGTGATAATAGCATACTCAAATAGAAATTGCAGATGAACTGTTGAAAGCAAAAGATGTGTGCTGTGGTGTGTGTGTAAAATCGGAAATACTTCTTCCCAGCTCTGTTAGTTGCAGAAGTAAAATGAAAACACCGAAAAGTAAAAGTAAGCTGTCACCGACTGTGTTGCTGTATATGGAGTCTCTTGTGTAATGGGCTACTTCCTTGGATTCATTTCAGTCTGACTGTCAATTTGTTAAGTTATTTAGGTTTTATCTCATTCTGAAGTAAGATGGTAAATACTGACAGGTGTGAACTCTAACTGTGGTATGAATTGTTTAAATCTTAGGTAAGAGGATCTTTGAACAGAGTTAAAAGAATGCTGAAATAAAAATCTAAGCTTGCTAACAGTTTCCTGGGAAATAATTGACGACCCATAGCATTTGATATAGTACTGTAGAAGTGCTGAAAAAGTTCTAGGCTTGTATTATTTTCTGCCATTCTCAGCTCTTCTTTATTGCTTGCTGAAATTCAGACCATAATAGACCAGAATAGTACCTTCATTTTTGGAACTGTGAGGTCTCTGTGGAAATAGGATAGAAGTTAATGTTTGTTATTTACTTTACTTTCCAGTGTCAGTCTGTGGTGCTGTTTCCTGATATTTGATACAGATTTTGTTCAGCAAAAAAGAGTTTTTATATTATGGGGGGGGTGGAAATACAGTTATGAATGGGTATGCTTAGGAAATTAAAGTCAAGGAAATTGTGATCTGTAGAGAAAAATGGAATCCTGGGTCTGTTTTTTGAAGAGATGCTGCAACTGCCACTACAGTGAGAGGAGAAGCATGCCTTCCCTCTGTTTGGAAAAGCAGATTACAAAATTGGTTTAATCCATTTGTGATCTAGACTTGGAGGATAAGAGCAA
The DNA here is from genome assembly GCA_013396735.1 of Grallaria varia. Taxonomy (NCBI): domain Eukaryota; kingdom Metazoa; phylum Chordata; class Aves; order Passeriformes; family Formicariidae; genus Grallaria; species Grallaria varia. The sequence goes on from VWZG01009503.1 coordinate 64,684, forward strand.
CATCTGCTCTTGCTCTTGAAATTTGTTGCTATGTTTTTCTGTTCAAAGTGGGTTTTGTTTATAGCGTCTTCCATCCTGGAAGCTGGCATTTCTATTTGAAGCTGTGTGCAGGAAGGACTCTAAGTACATTTCAGGCTCATTTGTGTTTTTGAAAAAGTTCCTGCTTCCCTTCAAGAAGACAGGGAAACAAATAAAGTCAGAAAAGCAATGCAGCACAGATCTGTTCCATAGGTTTTGATCTGGCTCAAACTCCCCCAGGCTCAGTCTGCCCTGGTGCCTGTGCTCTGTGGTTGGAGGCAGGAAGGTGCAAGATGAATGCCTGGTGTAATGGTCTCTCTGATGGGAGCACTTCTCTGAGCATTTATTTGCCAAAAATAGAGTGATTAAGGTGTGAATTCATTACTTACAGAGAAAATACTGCCTAAGTGACCATTACTTGGACAAATTTTTCCTGCACAAATGACGATTTGGGTCTACTTTGGTTTTGATAGCGGAATTTCTTTTAAAAACAGCTCTTTCCTGTCTACAGCACATCTCATCAGATAAAGTAAATATGTAACAAAATTATAGCATACACAGATCCATGAACATGGTTGTGTTTGTGAAATGCTTTTGCACTCACAGACATGTATCAAGTAAGTGCTTTTCAAATTAAAGTGGGTGCATTTGAACTAAGTGAATATAACCTGATTATTTTCCTTACAAAGCCAAAGCTGGCTCTTGTAGATAAGACTGCTGTATTCAGTGGGTTGGGAGGAGATGCAGTGTGCAGAACAAGCAAAGATACTGCATCTTATTTACAAGAAGCTTCAGAAATGAGGGCAAGGGGCTACATGCAGATAATATCCCTATGTCACTACAGGAAGTGGAGAAGGTTGTCTTTGTTCCTGCTACACCTACTGCATCTTAATTCCACCTACTGCATTTGGTGACTTGTAAGCAGAAAAACTCAGAAATAGGTGTGTTTTCTCCTTATGCAGCCACTGTCTCTTCTGGTAGCCCTGCACTCTAATCTCCGTGCCCTGGAGTCATCCTGCCTGTTTATTCTTGTCTAGAAAAATGGCAATTACTGCACGAAAGTGAGTAACAGCTCCTGAAACTCTACTCCTAGTACTTGTAATAAGTAAAAATTCAGTGGCAGAGAGTATTTACAAGTAACTGCTGCTCTGCTCTTTTTGCATGTTGGCAGCTTAATGCCCAAAACAAGCTTGCTTTTGAATTTAACAAAAGGAAAAGCAATTAACAGAATACTGTTGTGTCTCCTTGGTGGATAGATCACTTCGTTTCTAATTGCAAGAGTTTGTTCTCTTCCTGAAAATTCCAGAGTTCTGGGCTGGAGTCCTGCTCTGGCAGGTTGATGAGGTGCTCAGCACCTCCGCATTGAGAAAAAGGACAGTAACTTAAACGGGTCATATAGTTGAAAGCTGTTTTAGAGGTCAGTCTGAGTAGAAATATTCTACTCATTCTTTGCTTGCCGTGGTGTTTGCGGAGGAGGTAAGGATGTATCAGATTGATTATGGCACTTTCAAATCAGTGATGGCATTAGCATATCAGTGCAGTACTTGAGCCATCCAGATCTGTGTGTGTAGGAGCTGTTTCTTTTCTGACATGTTAGTGTTTGAAGCTCAGGAAGTGGTTTTTACTCTTGTTAGAGCAAAATACTGGTACATACCATTCAATACAAGATGGTTCCTCCCAACGAAGCATCTGCCTGCACTTCTGTACTGTAGTTACTCAACTAAGAAGAAAGGTGAACATCACCAGAGGGAAAAGTGCTTTCTTCAGCATTTCTGATTGTGTTCTTGTTGACTGGGGCTTTTGCAGATTAAGCTTGTGCATACAGAGTGCTTACTCTGTGTAGACTGTAGTGGCATGTAGGCAATTGTTGAATGTAATTCTCCCTGTCAGTGCTTGTGTGAGATCAGAGCTAAAATCCAGCATAAAATTGTATCGCATGTTTACCAAAGTAGAAGTTTTTCTCATGATTTTCTGAGAAAAAATTAATTGAAAAAAATTCTGGGGAAGGGAGACCGCTCACAGCCTATTTCATTATGTTAACATTTTCTGTTTAGTTACAGAGAGAATTTTTTCTCTGAAGATTCTTTCATAGGACAAATTGTTGTTTCTTCCTGGTTGGGTCACTTGGATTCAGATGAGGGGAAGAGATCTTGTTGTTCTGTTTTCTTAATTTTTGTTTTTTTAGTTGCAGGTGTATGAAAGTTCAGTAGAAGGACTGTTTATGTTGGAAAAGGTTTTCCATGGTAAAGATGTCAGGACGAATATTTCCACTGCATTGCTGCTTTCGAAAAAGTACCAGAAAAGTTAATGTGGAAGTTGGAAAAGGTTGCTAACATCTCCCTAACAGTGAAGTTGTCCAACTGCCCTTTCAGCAGGTAGAAATTTAATGCAAAATTACAGAGAATGCATCTAGTTACAGCTGTTAGAGGTTGATAAATGTAGCAGGGAGCACGTTTCTCATGCAGGGATTTTCCTGGTGTTTGTGTGGTGGGTAAGCAGGAGCGTGGTGCTCCATGGGCACCCAGCACTAAGTATGTACCAGACCTCCAGAAGCCTGTTAATGTCAGTGAAGGGAGGGCCTCTTATCTCTGGCTGTGTGCTGCTATGACATAAAGCATTTTGCTAATAAATCCCATATCCAGCTTTTGTTTGTGAATACAGAATTCTCTGCTTGAGAAGAGCAACGTAAAAGGCTGAGAGGAGGACTGTGATTGATACCAGGTTCATGACCTGACTATACAGCTACAACAGAGACCACATGGTTTATTTTGATGTATGCTGGGTTTTTTTATTCACTCCTTTAAGACTCATCCTTTGGCAGAGAGAGACAAGAAAAAGATGGATTGGATTGACATTTGTCCTGCGTGAGGTGGCGTTTCTTTTCTCCCCTTCCATTTTGACATCTGTCTCAAACAATCTGCATATGCGAAGCAACCTATTATTGCCTTGACACGCAAAGTGCAGAGAAAACCCCCTGAAAAGGGGAGAAAACACTCTCACCGTTTTTCAGCCTCATGCAGAAAGCGTTGTCCCCACCCTTCTTGTGCACTGCTGCCCTTCAAATTGACATTCAAGCAGTTGTTCTTTGTGCTTCTCATTTCCTTGTCAGATCTAATGACTGTGTTTCATAAGGAAGCAGCAGTTACATTCCTAAATGAACCTGTTCTTGAATGTCTGTTCTGAGTTGGTTTTGACAAAAAGCATTGAGCATCACAACAGGTTTGGTGCAGCAGAAGTTTGATGGCCACAGGCTTATATCTAAAAAGTGTGGTCCCTGTAGGAAGAGCTGAGGGTTTCATCACATGGTTTAGGCTGCCTCTGCCTTAATAAGTGGTGTAGTGTAAAGGGAACAGATCTACACAGAGTGAAACACCCACGTGTTGGTGCTGAGGACCCAATATTGGCCTTTAAATGCTTTTTGGAGAGTTTTATTTGACACTTGCTAATGTCTGGTCCTTTGGACAGATTCCAGTTAGTAACATTTCGAGCACATCTGGTTTAATCTTGCCCAAAAGGAATTAAAGTAATATGCTCCAAGGCAGCTCTGTCATACCAACCCAGGAACAGTAAGTGGGGATGATCAGTGAATTTGCTTCAAAATCACATTTCTAATCTGAACTAAAGCTTTAATATAGAAACTGCCTTTATGCATTTGAAATCAGTATTTTTTTTCTTTGAGACACAGGGTGACTACTGTGATGACAGAAGCAATGTGTTTGAAAAATGTCCTACTTGATTACTGAGGCCCTTCTGTAATATGTTGGCTGTTACTCAGCCCCTGGACACTGCTTTGCTTTTTCCTAAAAGTGTGTGAAATTAGTATGAGTAGAAAATCTGTACATCTTCACTCTGGCACCTTCATAAACTGTTTCTCGCTTTTTAAGCTTAAGAATGATACAGAAAAAAAAAAAGTTAGATTTCTTTGAAAAAATAAAAATTTAAAAAGGCAGAATGATGGACCTGTGGAGTGACTTACTCTCTATCTTTAGAATTAGCCTGTGTGTCAGGAAAGGTAATATGAAATGTGAAGATTCTTTCCTCGGAGCCTTAAAACTGAAGCAAGGTAGCAGAACACTAGTACAAATTACTGATTCATTCCAGTGTATTTGTGTCAGACTAAAGCAGGGTAATTTCTGTTAGAATTCCTCTAAACCAAAAAAACTAACGTACCCTTTTCCTCAACTATGAAGCTGTTGAGATACCAGCTTCTGACAGTAAATGATTTGGGGGGCAAGAGGGTTCTGTAGCAGAAAGGGTCCTATTTTGAGATGTAGGGGAGGGATGCATTTATTCTGAGGTTCTTCATTAAAATCAATTTTTAAAGATTTTTATGCATCTATACGTATTATGATTTTGTTCAGTGTTTAATTTCTATCTTATTTTGTACAGGCAAATAGTTTAATCTTATTCCCATCACTTCAAATTTCCAGTTCTAACCTCAAAAACAATGTTTTCCTTCCTCTCCTCCCTTCTTTCTTTGCAAATATTGGTAAACATAGATAACTGATAGTGAAAATCAACTGCAGTATTGTTCCACTTCTTTTCCAGCCCTTTGGGAGTGTGCTGGGATGCTGTTGCAGCTTCTCACATTGATGTTACCCTTTTCTCAGACCTCAGCAGGTACCCCCTACACTCTCAAGGGGTAAACAAGACAGTTTTTGTAGCTGTTAATCTTTCTTATACCCTCTGTGCTCTGCAGAACTGATGGGATAGTCAACAGTAACACACACTCTAGGCTAAGGGTGGTATCACTAATATTGATGTAGCTGTAATTTGACAGCTAAAGACAAAGTAATTGTGTTGCAACCAAATATTGTAGAATACACTCAAATTCTTTAAGGAGCAATCTACTGGCAAATTTTGTCTTTGAACTAAACCTTTCATCAAAGAACTAGGTCCTTTTTAAAAGTTGCAGCTATGTTTTCCTTGTTTCATGTTGATTAAGTTGCAGAACCTCAAATTAAGTTGGAAAATACAGTCTCAAGTAATAACCCCCATGGTTAATCTGTTTCCTTGGCAAAGAAATAAGAATAATGTTCTCATTTCAATAGGCCTTCATAAAACTATAAACGTGAAAATACCACCTCATTTTCCAATTGTAGAAGTCCAAAAGCATATGTTTCTACATTTATAGCTTTGTTTTTCATATTTTTTTTTTACAGCAGTGAATATTTTCCATGTGATTAAGACTTGGAATTTTTGTTTTGTTGCATTTTTATTAGATACTTAATAAAGCTTTTGGTCTATGTAATGAATATTTAAAAAGTAATCTGTGGCTTTATTAAATACCCAGTGGCAAATGCATAGTTATGAAGACAACTTTTTAATATTTTTTTTTGATCTACATTTTAATTCATTACAAACCTATAAAGAATTTAAGTTAGTAAAAATTTATTTTTAGTTCTGTTTAAAGGCAAATGAAAATGCAGGGATCATAAGGATGTGATGTAACTGCTAATGTGAGGGCAAAAGCCCAGGGGAAGATCAGTTTTCATTCAAAAGGCTTTTGAAGTTCTAGATCAGTAATTAACACATAGTAATTGTACTTAAAGTAGTGAAAAGGCAATATATGATCAAGCTTCAGCTGTCAATTTAATAATAAAATAGGCAACAGGTTAAAAAAAAACCCAAAACAAACGCAAAATGCCAAATAGCAGCAATAAAAAACAAACATAAAAACCTGACCAAACCTCACCAAAAACCTCAACCCAAACCAACAACAACAAAAACCTGCAGCCACATCTTGCGTGCCTGTGTAGCAGTTCCCTCCCTGCTTAATCGCTGTTGGCATCCTGGGTTTCAGTCTGGTGTTCTGCATGAACTGGGTTGGAGAGTAAAGGTTGGGATAAAGGAAGCATCCTCAAGTGGAATGTGATTTTATCACAGCGAAGTAGAAATGTTTGTGTGGTCAGATGGACCCTGTGTAATTTAGCTGCGAGAAAGGTAATTTATGATACTCCAGATTTGACTGCTCGTGACCTGCTGATCCCAAAGGGCAGGAGTGCCGGGTGGGGCTGCTCTGCCCAGGTGTGTTTGGGCTGTGCACTGGGGACAGCTCCGGCACTGCTGCTGTGCATCCCTGAATGTCTCACATGCACTTGTGCAGGGGTTCAGTTCTGTGGAAGCATTAAACTTGTTCTACTGCACAATAATATATAGAATGAAGTTGTAATGAGCACAGTTTGTACAGTGGGACAAAGATCTCCAGTGTACACTTGTTTACATTAAGCAATGGGTTCTGCTTTTCTTGAAGACCGGAGAGCAACACCTGACTAATGCCTTAGTTGTGGAAGCTGCTGGAGTTGTTTCTAATGGGAATACAGTTCCTATTTTTTTTTTCAAAGTGCATTGTTGAATAATTACAGCCTTGAACACATCTGCTTAGGTCATACTTATGTATGATTTGTTAAAATACCTTACTTTGAAGTTACTGCAAAGGGAGGAAAAAACCCATTGTAATAACATGTAAAAGTTTCACTGTCCTGCCAGAAAAGTTACATCTTTGCTAACCAAAATAAACCTTTTTTCAAAGGAATGTTGAAGGAGAGAAAATTTTTTTAAAACAGCAAACCCTTTAGTTAGTCTACTCAAGTCAGTCTTGAGTTATAACCTAGTGAATTTCAACTCGCTAAGATACCATCTGCTGCTCCTGGAATTGCTTGCCCCAAATACCCCGCTATAATTAGGAAGTGGCTTAAAAGCTCATTGAAGAACAAGGTTCTCCAGTGTTACTGTGCGATAATGGGGTAACTTGATTACTGCAGAGTACCTGAAGGGTTGCAGGTTCATACCTCACTTACTCCAATATTATTCATCCACTGCTTCTCAGAAATCCTTGAGGCCATTTTTGGGTATTGTGTCTTACCTCAGTTCGAGAATATTTCAAAGCATCTTGCATATTTCTGCAATTAAAGCATTTCATTATGGGAATCCACGCTTCTCTTCTTTGATTCTGCCATGAGTTATTTTCAAGACTATTTACAGGTTAATTAGCTTCTTTACATAGCAGTTACTTACTCTGTAGAACATGATATTAGTTCATAAACACTGTGGAGGTGTTCAGATATTATCATAGTGTCATTACCACTGTCATTCAGCTAAGGTTTAGGTTTATTCTGCCTCACCCTCCTTTATCTTTGTAAATGCTGCAGGTGGGAGTAGGTAGAAGGAGTCTGTGCAGCTTCTGTGTTGTAGAGTCTTGTTAGTTGTGGTGACAAAACAAGAGGCAAAACCGTAGAATTTTTTAGTCTTTGTCTTTTGTAATATTGTAGAATAACAGAGGTAACTTCAGCATGTCTGGCACAGATGTTTCTGTTCCTTGAGTCTCTCAAGTAGCAATACAGAATAAACAGTCTAGGTTGGTTTCATTGCAAAACTGAATGTGAATTTGTGTGCAAAGAGCTTTCCCATCTCTTATCCATTTGCATCTTTGTGTTTAAACCTGGCATTGAGATCACTTGGGTCTATCCAAAGAGAGGAGTCTTGTTTATTCCTATGGAAACTGTTCTGAAAACACAAACCCTACAGCAGTGCTGTTCTTTCTTCAGGGATTGATATCTAGCTTTTGGAAAAGGGGTAGGCTGGGTTAGTTTATACTGTATGGTTTATTCCACAGAATATTCTTTTTTTTTTTTTTTTTTTTAATTGAGAAATGGGAAATATATGCCATTACTTTGTTATGTTGTTGTTGAATGTAATACTTGTATTTACTGACTGTAAATCAAGAGTGATTTACATTTGCACTGTAGCAGAATATGTGTGCAGTTGCAGAAACCAAGATAAGAGATGTTAATTTCCGAAGCCGCAATAAAGCGATGAAGATTTTTTGTTTGTTTGTTTTAAATAATTTGTTTTACTTATTTTAGGAATATAATTTAATGTCTACATGTAAAGAATGAATTCACAGTTCTCTGGCCACTTTGCAAATCTCTTGTTGAAGGTTAGGCTGAAGTAGCCACAGTCTAATTAAAGATACACATATTTTATATGCACACACACTGTTTGCATTGTGCATTACTGTCACAATGTAGCGCATTATGCCTGTTTTAATTCTATGATTTGCAGCTTTCTTGGCTGCCAAGAAGCTGTTTGAAAACTCTTTAGGAAAGAGTCTATTTGAAACATCTTTAGGGAAGGGGCTGTAAATATGTCATTACAAAACAAATCACAGGCTCTCACACCCTCAAGGCTTCAGCTGAAATGAGTGCTCTTAAGATGGTTCTTTGTAAAATAAATTCATCTATAACAGTTAAATATAACAACTTTGATTACTTAGAGGCTAGAAAAAAATACTTTGTTTTAATTTCCCTATGACATGAGCCACTTAAACAGTTTCAGAAAAGGAAGAACATGATGCTGAAGAGTTTTCTGTTTATGGTAAGTCCCATAGTGGCAGAGTCTGAAGCTGGACCTGGAGGTTCTCTGAAGCTTAAAAAGCAGAGTCTCTACAATGTGAACCCGAGATGTGCCCTCTAGGTAGAATTGCAAGAGTCATTTCTCTTCTCTGTAGTGGCCACAGGAAGGTGTAAATATTTCTCAACTGCTTTGTAGGCAAGTGGAAACTGAGACACAGCATTTGGTTTACATCCTCTTATTTCTTTCTCTTCTTGTGTGTGTGTTTCTGCAATTCAGATGTAGGTACAGAGCTCAGGATAAAGTGTCATAATATAAGCTGTAAATGTGCTATTGCCAGGTTTTTCCACCAGAGAAAGATGCAATAATTGCAGTGTTTACTACAGAAGATAACATTTTAATCTCATTCTTGGTAATTTGTGCTTAAAAGTGCAACTTCTCTTATTTGACATTTACAATTTTTACTCTGCATGTGCGTAGACTTTCAATCCATCCTTAGTTTTATGTACAAGATTCTAAATGTGTAAAGCAAGGATTTGTGGGTCTTCAAGTGTTTAACACACTCAATATAAGAGTGCATCTAAAAATAAATTGCTTACTTCAGTTCTGTGTCTAATACTTAGAGACATTGCGTGTTTGGTTTTGCCTAACAGCTCCTACTGTCTTCAGTGAATGAAAAATAAGTTATTCCACATTTACATCGTACATAATTTGAACAGAATACTTCTATTTAAAGGTGATTTCTTATTACTCTAGAGAATTAAGTTGTCAGGTTCAGATACATAACTGTTTTATTTGTGAGGACATCAGATACCAAAAAAAGCACAACTACTCTATTTTTAACTGAAAAATATATGTGTAAGAGCATGTATTTCTTGGTTAGAGAAATGAATGATTCTCTTAATTTTGTTTCAGCTTTACTTTTGGAAGCTCAGTCAACACCGTTTCAAATAACTCCTTCAACCATGGCAAATATTGTGAAAGGCCTGTATACACTACGACCAGGTAAAAAGGAAGAATGTCTGTACTAGTCTCATAGTGTGATTGCAATATGTTTTCCTAAATATGTATTTTCCTGTGTTTGAGAAGTTTTTAAAAACAGGAAGAGTTCAAAATATCCATAAATAAATGGTACCTGCTTGCCTTCCTTTTACAGTACAGTTTTTTTCTTACCTTGGTGGAACTGAGAGAAGGGTTGTGTCTGAACTTGAGTCTATTGTTGCTTCGCAATCCCCATTCATGGAAATAGAAATGAGGATGGGAATCCTTTAGAAAAAGCTTTAGTGCAATATTTAGCATGTGTGCAAGCCCAGAATGTGGTGGACCCTGTACTTACAAAATACATGGACAAAGCACTTTCAGTATGCAAGGACTTTTACAACGGCAAAATCAACATACTGCCATAGTTTTTAAGGCAATGCTGATTTCATTTTTTATAAACAGTTCCGGACCACAGAAAGAGCGTATACATAATTATAAAACTGTCATTCTTTTGAAAGCAGCTCAGTGTGGTTGTTCTTTGGCCACACAGTATTGTATCTGGTGGACTTGTGATTTCCCAGTTTCTTGTTTCAGATGATCCCTGTCTTACTGCTTACTTTGCAACCGAACAGAGACTGGTTTGGGTTGGTATCATGGGCCTAACCAGATTTTTGAGTAGTTGTCTTACATCTGTGAGATATTTAAGTGTGAAAATTGTTCGTACAATTTGTGATACCTGTTCTCCACAGCTGGGTAGGAATTGACTTTTAGTTTTGCTGAAGAGCCTAATTTGCTCAAATTACCTGCTTCTCAAACTTCTCAGCCTTTGAAAAAACGAGGAGCTTTAATGTCATTTCAACCAGAAGAGCCCAGGATAGATGTAAAAGTCTGTTCTTTGGTGCTGCATGTTCTTGAGGATGAATTCTGAACCAGTCAGGGCAAGGGCTGCTCTTCAGGGTGCTGCTCACCTGCACTGTGGGACTTGCCCCACTGGGTGTATCCCGGCTCTGCTGAGCAGGTGACTGGGGAAGGAAGGCAGCAGATGAGCCCAGTGGAGGGTGCTGGGGATCAGAGCAGTGCTGCGAGCTGTCTAACAGGGCAGGGAGTGAAAGGAGAAGCGATGCTGATGTGGCTGGTGGCCATGGACTTTCCCTTCTCTTCAAGCTGAAAATAGTTAAAGGCTGTGAGCCTTCAAATGTGGCTCCAGAAAAGACTCTCATCTCATTCTAGCTCTGTACTGCAACCAGTCCTTTTTAATATCTCCATCAGTGATCTGGACAAAGGGATCAAGTGTTCCCTCAGTCAGTTTGGGCAGGAATGTGGGAATTATGATGTACCTCAGTGAATAAATTTAAAAGCATCCCTTTTTTCTAAGTACATATTACATTTAAGGTAACTGCTACAGCCCCTGGAAAGTATGGCTGCAGAAATGCTTGAGGGCTGTTTATTTTATCTCAGACCTTGTTATACAGTTGCAATAAAGCCAGTTTTTATCCTTTGCTCAGTCTCTTCTGTTTTTTTTATAACCAGCCTTGAAGCAGTTTTAAGGTAAACTGTCTTGTTTTGTAAGACAATGTTCAGTGTAGTGAAATTAAATCACATTTCTGTCCTGAAGCTGAACTAGCACAGGTTAGGATTACATAATGACCATTAAAAAAATGTTCATCTAAGCTTTGGAAGATCAGTGAAAGAAATGCATTAATTCATTTGAAATGGGGGATGGAGAAGGAGGATAATACTGTGCTTTTTGTAAGTAAGGCTCAGGTACATTTTCTGTAAAGGTACATTTTGTAATGAGTTTCCTGGAGTAAAGTGTTGCACACAATTATCTGATTATAAAGGTGAATTTGCTGGTCATCAGTTGCCTATCCTTGAGAGTGTCCAGAGACTTGGCAGGTCTTGAGATGCACCAAGAACTGAATTTCAAATTGATTCTGAGGGTGATGATGAAAAAAGTTCCCTTATTTACAAGTAAACATGGGATTTTAAGTCTGATTATTTGTTCTGCTTTAGGACATGGTTTTGGGGGATGGTTTTGGGGTTTCTCTCTCTTTTTTTTAATTCAAGATTCTAATATATATTTAAAACAGAGTAAAATTACGTTTGTCAGAGAGTAAAATATTTACAAAATATCCACAAAACCCGCATATTTTGTTGTTGCTTTCTCTCTTTTTACAGAATGGGTACAGATGGCACCAGCTTTATTTTCTAAATTCATCCCAAATGTTCTCCCCCCTGCTGTGGAATCTGAGCTTCAGGAATATGCTGCTCAAGACCAGAAACTTCAAAGAGAGCTTATTCAGAATGGGTTTACTAGGTAAGAGTTCTTAGTCTTCAGTAGTGATTGTGCTGGACAGTGCTGCAATGGTGCAAATGGATACACCTAAAAATACTGAAGAAATAATTTAAGAGTTAATTAAAAACTTTCACAACTTAGTATCCATATGAAATACGGGTTTATTTTCCATGTGTTTGAGCACTAACAACCCTGCAGATGGTACCAAAAAGTAGATGATGGGAAGGCCTGAAATATTTTGATGAAACAGATTGCAGTTCATGGATCCTTGTGTTTTCATTGTGCTTCTGCTGCAGGTCATGCTCTTGTTCAACTTCAACATTTACTTTGTCTGTTTATTTTTTATAAGCTCTCTTTTTTTTTTTCCGTGATGCTTCTGAAAATGTCAGTTGATGATTTCTCCTTATTCCACTTTCAGAGTTATTTATACAGTCGAAGTGTTTATTTTAAATAGGCATTTCTCTTCTGAGGATGAAATGGGAGGGAAGGGGGAAGAACAAACAGTAAAAGACACAGCAGAAAATGTTCATATATGTATTGTTCACTCTGGGCAGTGCCTGTTGCTGTGTGCTGTTCTATTTATGCCTAGACAGAGGCACAGCACTTTCATCACAGCAATGTACCACTTATGCAGTAGCCCAGCAATCTAAGATCAGGCTGGGGAAGCATTATGCCCTTTTCCCAAGAGGAGGAGTTCTTCACAAAGAGGATACATCTTCATCTTTCCTGTTATCTGTGCAACGCTCCAAATCTGGTTCTGTAGTTTGAACACCGACTAGATGTGGGTGTGTTTACTGTTAGATGTATTTCTGAATTTCATCCCACGTAGTTTCCCTCAAAGCTTGGTAAATTATTGAGCTTCAAAGTTCTCCTGTTGACCCAAATGCAAATGACATGGTGTAGATTCTCCTTGTAAGGCTTTCTGTTGAGTAAAAGAATTTTTTTTTTGAGAGATATGCATAAAAATAAAGCCATAAGATCTTGGACTGAGAAAAGCAGTGCATTTGGCCCAAGAAATAGAAGTTTGTGACTTTGAAACTGAGTAGGCGTATAATGCTGACGAAAAGATATAATGCACAGAACAAAACAACAAAAAAAAAAGGAAAAATTTAGTTGTGTCTGACTTTCAGTTTTGCTAATTCTGTGGGTGGTTAATAATAGTTCTGCTTACAAGTGCATTTCACCAGTTTCACAGTTCTTAGGGAATTAAAAATGAAGTTTCAGGTTGTAACAGTTTATATCCACAAAAGCAATAATTTTCAAAATTGTGTTTCTTTAGTTACCTGAAAATGAGAGGCTTCTTCTGTGAGAAGGTGACTATATAAAAGGCTGGGAGAGGTAGTAAGGGACACTGACCACTGCAAAGACTAAATTCCTACATGGTGCTGTCTTGTTACAGACTTTGTAGAATCCTCATAATATATTTTAGCAACTCCTATTTTATGCAGAAAAGTAATTCCCTGACTCTGGAACTAATGCAAATTTGTAGGAAACAGTTTCTGTCCTGTGTGATAGACATGGGCAAAGAAGAGATCAGGGCTTGAGGATACTTGAGGAACTAAGTCAAAGTGTCTGTCGCACATATTGTTTGCAGAGCCCAAGTTCTGTCTCTTGGCTTTCTGGAGTATGGGGTCTGCTGGGTATTGGACATGTGCAGAGTATTCCCTGTAGGTTTAGAAAATGGGGCCACTCCAGCTCATGCTTTTATGTAACAGCTGTTCCTATGTAGCTTGCTTTCAGTTTATGAAATAAAAATGCAAAGTAAAACTTTGCAAAGGAATAACTGATGGATGGCATTTAGCCTCTGATGAATGTGTTTTGCACAGTCTGTTTTATAGGGTTGTACTATCAGTGAGTCATGGAGGTTATATAAAGAGTCAAGTGTCATTGTTAAAGGGACACAGGTAAAAGATATTACCTGTGCTTCAGTTTTATTTGCTACATGGCATTTTTCATTGGTATTTGAAATGCATTTTGCCTTGAAGTGTATTTCAAGATGTAATACGCTGCTTCTTGTTATGTTTTTTTATGACTTGTCAGAATTGTTCTGAGCTTATATTCCTACACATATAGATGTATAAAAAGATTGTTTTTCTCATTTATGAAGTGGCATGCCAAGTCTGTTCTTTTCTGGGGTAGGATGAAATGTCATCTGTTCTCCTTTAATTGTGCCAGAAAATGGTGTTTCTGTTGCTGTATTTCCTGCAACAGTAACCATGAGGAACACAGCACAGTGAGGTATCTTGAGCAGCATTAATTGCATGTCAGGCTCTAGCTGAAGAAGTCAGCTTATCACCACTATTAAGTATAAAGTATTTTGCTTAAAGAACAAGTGTTATCAGCTCAGACTTGCCTAGAGTCTGATTGTTAGGCTTTGCAGGAGCATCTTACCTTTTCAGAATGATAGATGCAAGTTTTTCACATAGTTTTACAAAGTTTGATTGTGGAGTTTGAAGTGAGGAATACAATTTTATATGTGACTTAAACTGTTCATATACAGCATAGTCTTATCCTGTGAAATCAAGTCTACTGTCTGTAACAAAAGGATGAGCTAATCTCCAAAATACAGCTTATACTTTTGTTTTAGTAAATTGATAATCCTGCAGTCATGTTATTGTTACTATGTTTGCATTTTGTTTCTAAATCTCTAGAAGTTGATGGTTGTGCTGAGGTATTTTACTGTTGTTTTGAAAATCTTAAAAAGGTTTGGCTTGGTAGGGACATTTAAAGGTCCAACCTCCCTGCAATGAGCAGAGACATCTTTAATTTAGGTTATAATGAAAATTTTTTTCTTTCTCTTCTTTCCCAGAGGTGACCAGTCACGGAAGAGACCTGGAGAAGAGCTTTACAGTAAGTATGCATCCAACCCTGCCCTCCAGCGTGCTGCAGCTGTGACAGGTTGGGCACACAGGTAGTGCTGGACTTGTAGGTTCTCAGGGTGGCCAGGTGTGTCAGAGGCTGCATGAGCTGTCTGCAATGTAACCTGTTACCATGACAAGTAATCATATAAACTTCTTGGATTTAGAGCCTGGCTAACTCTGCCAGAGTCCCACAGCCACTATACTGGATACTGAGGCCAAGATGCTTCCATTTGATTAAAGTGGGAACTGAGGTCTTGAAGAAAAAGAACGCAGTTCTCCTAAGTGTCTGCCTGGTCAGGATACACATAACAGGCAATGTTATAAGCCAGTCCACCTCTGTAAATCACCCACTGGTGATGTGTGTTCCTGTCATTTGGCAGAATGGAGGGTTTGGAGAGTTGCGTTTTTCAACTTGGAGCCCTTAGAGATCCAGGATCCACCTGTGATGTGTGTGATACAACCCCCCCTGTGCCGAGTGACTAAAGGCAGCATATGTTGGAGTCATTGCAGCAATGGAAGTTCTCTGCCATCTGTGGCTGAAGTCTCTTGCTGCATGATTAACGGGGAGTTCTTCACTTTGCCCCCTTACTTTCCCCCAGTGTAGGAGGAGGCACAGGGAAGAATGGTGCTTCCATTCTCAGCTGGTTGCTCTACTCCAGGCAGCCCTAATTTGGGTGTAGTCAGTCACAGGTCCCATCTCCTACTCATCTTCTGTGCTGACTAAGCATTTGGCCAGGAAAGACTGGTCCTTTGCAGTCTAGATTAGGATTGAAATACAAGGCCCTCGTTGTCATTAGATAGCCTTGAGGACTGGGGAACAGCATCTGTTCTGGTACTGTTGTTAACTTCTGTTCATTTTATGGCATTCTTTCCACCAAGTTTCCTCACATGCTTTCAGCTGGGCGTGTTTACTTTATTTCCTACCATAAAATGTCAGACAGTTTTATGATGGAACTCTTACTATAAGCTGCAATGAATCGGTGGACATTCATGTGGTATATCAGCTTCTGGTTATACTGCTAATGTTTTGCAGGCAGTGCTGTGTTTTTGGGGAATGAGGACAAGGGACATAATGTGGGAGTTTAATGTGAGAGAATTTTTTGAACTTTTTGCATAATTTCAGGTGGCTCATCAGCTTGTGCAAGCTCCAGGGGATACAGATAGTGAATATACTGGATCAGCTTCTATTCCTAGCCAGAACAGACACTGGAGGAGCGCAGCTGGTATCTGGAGCCTCCTTTGGCAACTGCTGATACTCAAGCTCTGACACGAACTTGCCTCAAAGAAGAGTTTTGGACTTTCTTCTTTATATAATGTCAGTTGCTGCTACAATTGGGGTGACTTTGAAAGACATGATTCCTTGGTCTGGCCTATCAACAAGTTCATGTTCTGCGACTTTTGTGAGTAATGCACCTTGAAAAACAATCCTTTCAAAGTGGAAATGGGCAGCTGAAATCAGCAGCTTCCAAAAGCATTAGAATGGAAGAATCCTTTTTGCACTCTTTTCTTAATATTAAGGACATTCTTAAAACTAGTTAACACGTCAGTGTATTAGTTTTTAAACTTCAAGTTATTTTCTGGAGCTTCTACTTAAATAATAAAATTTCATTATTTTGCAGTATTTGTTTGTTAGTTTAAAAGTTGTCACCTTTTAAGAGTTGGTCCCTTTGTCACCAAAAACTGGGAAATAAACTCTCCAACCAATTTGGTAGGTTAGAAAGCCAACATCACTGCATTAACAGTGCTGGATGCACGGGGATTGCTCCGCAAAGCATGCATCCCAGCAACCTAACAGACCAGGTTATGTTCATGGAACTAATAGATATTCATCACATTTCTATTACATATTCATTACATTTCCTGAATACATGCATATATGGTAATCATTTTCATGGACTTATTTGAATATGGTTCCAGGTTTTCTAGTGAGTCTTTTCTCCTTGAGAGTATCTCAAATATGTGGTCAGGTCGTAATGTACTTCCCTTATCATTCTTTGCTCTGACACACAATCCTTGTTCTCAAAAGTTAAGACATCTGCTAGTACATATTAATCACTGATATAAGTAAATAAGGAAGCAATAGCTGGCACAAGACTATTAGTCACAGATATAGGGATCAAACACTATTTTACTAAAGTTAAAAGAATTTCCCAACATCTTTCCCAACTGCTGCATAGACTCCTTTTATAAAAAAATATAACTTGTTAAGTAGCACCATATAAATGTATCTTCTGTCAGGGAGTTTTAAATTCCAGATTTTTCTTTTATCTCTTTTTTTTGTTACTTGGTCTTTTGAAATCTGTTTTCCTATGTGTTTGTACTCTGTGCCTTCAGCTTGAGCACTTTGCGACTCTATAGACCATATTTTGTTACTGCAAAATGTGTTCTTGAGGAAAAACTTGATGTGAACAAACATGCTGCAAAGTTGCACTTTTCTCTTGCATTAATGGGAAATGAATTTAAGGAAGAAGGAAGAAAAGTTGAATTTATCACCATCACTAAGAGTGATTTGGGAGTCTCTCCCCTTTTATTTTTCATGTGTTGTATTAGTGTTTAATGCAAGGACCAACCTTTAGAACCCCCCTCATTGACTTTTCATTGGCTTCAAGAGTTGGACTCAATCTCCTAGTCCCTTCCAACTCAAAATATTCTATGATTCAATAATTGCCATAGATGGAGATGGGAATTCCAGAGTGAACGAAATACTAAGATGTTGTTTATGCTGTGCTTCGTAGAAACATTGTGGACAAAATTCTCCAGTCTGGGAGGTCTGCAAAGGGCATCTCTGTCAGCACAAGATTTGCACTGGCCTGATCAGCAAACTATGGTACCTGTCCAAGATCACTTTGTGGCTCCTGTGCTGTTTCTCCTGTTCGGGGAGGAGATGGGATGGGGCTGTGATAGTTGGATGCAGTCAGAATCAGGGATTTGAGGAGTAGTGTAATGTGTACATGTGTAGCGATCAGCCTCGTGCTTTGAGTCTTGTGTAGACTCGGCTGGAGAGCCAGCTGAACACAGTTCCAGGGGTTCAGGCCTATGGTCTGTGTCCTAATCATTGTGACATAGGTTTTAATCAGTAGTATGGCTAATGCAGCTCTTTCATGAGGACATAAACATACTTGAAAAAGCAGCTTGACTACAGGGTTTGGGGTTTTTTCGTTACTATTGATTTATTTTTTTATCACCTTTAGTTATGAAGAGAAATGAATTGGTAATATGAGATCTTTCTGAAGTGAAATGAAAGTTTGTTCCGTTTTGTCTGGCACAACTCTTATGCTTGTTTTAAAAAAACAAAAAGCAAAACTCCTTTTATGCTTTCATGGGTTCATTACAAAATGTGGGGGGGGAAATAGGTGTGGCAGGGACAAAGTTTCATTTTCTTTTTGTTTTGTATCCAGGCTTCATGTAAGTGAATTTAATTCCATCAGTGTCACATCATCATTGCATTTGGCAATGCTGTTAGTTTTGAGGGTGGGGAGCAGGAGGAATGAGGATGACACTGCTGGGATTGACAGATTCAAATCTGGTTTACATATATATTGCTTTGCATATTTGCAAAGCCTGTGTAATTTTGAGGAAGTCTTTCTTTCAAAATTAAAAGTGAATGGTTTAGTGTTTTTATTTCCATGTAGAAGAACGCCAGCAGTGTGATCTTATCCCCAACAATGGAAAACCAAACCACTCTGAGTAGGGATTTTCAGGTGTTGATAATGTTTGCTTCAAGTTTGCTACTTAGGTTGGAGCCGAATTAGATAAAATCAGGGTTGAAAATTTTGCTGAATATGCTGTGGGGAAGTTAATGAAGGCTAATGGGGAATAAAAATGATTTGCCAGCTTCTGGGTTTTTAAAGTTTGGCTTTAAACAAATATAAAACCTCTGATAGTGTCCTTAGCTTTAAAAATCACTGTCTGCTGAAATAGCAATATTCTTGAGGTAAGAATAGATGCATTAACCTAATTTGGTTAAAGTTTGTTTACAACTTCATTACCACCCTAGTTCACATAATACAGTAACCAAGCTCTGTCGTCTTTGTCAAGTGATCACAGTTTTTCTCTGTTCTTAAAGTGGTTTTACTGGTTCAGGTTTGTAAATAACATGTAGTGCTTTTGCTTTATGTTTGAGGCAAGGTTCTAACATTCATTTTATGTTGTGTTATTTTTGGGATAAACTTCCAGAAAAATAATTCCATCAAAAGGTAAAGCGTTCCTGTCAGTGTGGTCCACTTCGTATGCATTGAGTAGTGCTTGGATGCTTCTCAGTCCTGTGGCATTCTCACCACTGGCCACCACACCTGAGAAATCTCTTTGTTAAGCACTGTATTACGTTGTAAATTTGGCATTACAATTCCTGTATGTTTTGGCATTATCAACATAATGCTGAAATACTGTTTATCTGTTGAAGACATTTGTCGTTGTGACTGAGCATGGAACAGAACACAGCATACTATACTATTTTGTTTCTCTGTAAACTTGTGTTTTACTTACAGGAAAACTAACTCAGCCAACTTGGGCATTGGTACTGTAAAGCCACAACAGCATGACCCAAACTGCAGTATTTAATTTAACCACATAACTTGTGGTGAATCCGTTGCATCTGTAGCTTACTCTGTTAAGATTAAGCAGTAAAGTTGGTTATACAGTGGGTGTCCTCTTTATGTTGCACTGGTTCTATAGCCAAACTTGCTACATTAAAATATTTTTAGATTAATTTAATTTCTTGATTTGAGAAGTTGAAATATTTTAAATATTCACCCTACTGACTTCTGTAATGGTTGGCAGTTGCCAATATGTGGTCAAGATGGTCTTTGATACAAATAGGTGGGGGGGAGCTCACTGGAAAAGTACTCAACCCTTCTTCAGCTGGATCTCCGTTCTGCAGCTGTTGAGTGGGGAAGTGTTTACAGATGAATACATTGAAGAAAAAGCTTTTGACTCCTGTCATTTGATGGAAATATGATCAGCCAGATTCATCCCTCTTAATTCCCCCTCCCTCATGTGATTGTTTACTTTCTAGAGAATAAAAAACCAAACCAAACCTCCAAGAGCTACAAAGGCTGTTTTTTTGAGTGATTGAGAAATGTTTTTTGTATACTCAATGACAACCCCAGTGAAAGGACTATTTTGTAGAATTATGGAATAAAAGCCAACTGCTTGAATTTGACTCTTTTCATCAACCAAGCTCCAGCAGAGAATAAACAAAGATTTTTTTCCTTTTTTAATACCTTGACATACACGAGGTATCCAGAGGGCACTTAGTTCAGCTCCCAAGGTGGACCTTTAGGATCAGTTGACTGCAAAACAAAGGTACTACTAGGGAGGAATGATAATTCCCTGGCTTAGGGTCCTTCCCTTCCTGCTCTGCTAGCACTGTGTCATAATGGTATTGTCCCTCTGTTGATGCCACTCTAGTGGAAAAGTCCTCTTTTGAGGGATGTCTTGTGTTCACAACTCATTTAAACTTAAATTCACAGCTGAACACTGTAAGTAAGCTTGTTACTGGCACTATTTGCTTGCACCAGTGCAGTTTGCTTTGCTGCCCAGAAGAATTCCTTCACTGCTCTTAGAGCAACTTCACCAGAAGCCTGTAAATGCACACTAAGGATTGCTGCATCTCGCTGGAGATGTTTGCATGATGTAATTCCAAGCTGCAGTCCTTAGTCCTATTCAATCTTTTATTTCTAGGTAAGACAAAGGAGAATTTTCAGGTAGAGTCAGATTTTTCCTTCTGGTGCTTTCTTGGGAAATACTGTCTGGCTGGTAGAGGAGAAGGATCCTGCCTCCAAGGAAAAGGGCTGTGGGTCATGTGCCTCTGACTTTTGTCTGCTGTTCTCCAAGCAAGGTTGTGCAAGACACTCGATCACATAGCACTGCAAGGCTTTCATTCTGGATTTCATCTGGTATCATGATCTTTTTGGTAGGCTTACAAACTTCAGGTATTGATAATTGTGGCAGGTGTGAAATGGGGGTGAACTTACTCTGGCAAGTGCCATTCTAGTAATCACAACTCAGGGGAAATTTTGTCCCAGGGGGCTGTCCTTGTTTTAGCACAAATCAGTGTGACACTGGCTGAGCAAGACATTTTTATTCCTGTAGTGCCTGTTAACAAGAAAAGGTTGGAGAATTTAAATTTCATCCTTATCAGCACTGAAAGAGACTGTTTTTTAATGAGGACCAGTCACCTGCAGTAGAATCTGCCCTTCTGCCAGGAGGGGCAGGAGATCAGTGTTACTGAATTAGCAGAACAAGACAAACTTGCTGATTTGGCCTCAGTTAAAAGCTGCTTGATAAAGTGCTTTGTACTTTGCTAGAGAGAGTGAAAGTATTAAACCAATGTATCTTGATCTAACTGGAATGACTGGTTTAAGGGGATCCCGAAATTTCATAGGCAATGAGTATTCAGAAATCCCTTCTGGCTGTCTCTGTCTGTCTCTGGAATGCTCCAGATACATTTGGTTAATGTTCTTCTTTCTGAGCTTCTGCTAGCTGACCTGATTAGCACAGAACAGGAATGTTGACTCCCCTAAGGATGACAACAGAATGGATTTAGTAACGGCACTTATTGCCTCATTAGTATTGTTTTTAAACTAATTGTTCCTTGACAAAAACTGTTAGTTTCTATGATGGCTTGGGTCATCACCGGTTTCAATTAGAGAGCAGCAGGTAATTTATTTGTTGTTCTTCATGATTTGCACCATTTGCTATCTATCAGCAGATTGAATGATTTTGTACGGAGAACAGCTTATAAATTAATGTCTTAGGGTGGTTAGTAGATGCTGCCCTGTGGAGGAGGTGCATTTCCAGGATAAGAGCACAGTTCCTAAGTTCAAAATTGTATACTCCAGGAGTTCTGGTTTTGGGTCTCTTACTAGCCATGGCCTGCCAGTACATGAACCCACCTCATCGAAGGAACTGGAAGCAGAATTTGGCACACAGGACTGGTCCTACCTGTGCAAGAGCAGTAGGAAAACAGGCCTCTGGTTCCTTTTTCTTAACAACTTGTGTATTAAGTCTTTACTGAATAGGCACCTGCTGTTCCCAGTTGCTTAGATAGCCTGAGTTGTTCAAAGCATGTAATTTGGATGGTTTAGTCTGTTGGAATGAAACCGAAGCAGAATTCCACCCAAGCTATAGAATCATTTCCCTTAAAATACAGAAATGCGTTGTACCTGGTGAGTATCTACTTGTTTTCTAAATAATCTCATTATCCTATTTGTTCCCTCAGTTACAACCTCTGAATGCATATTGAAGTGATAATGTGCTTTCCAGTTATGGCTCCAGTCTTCTCCTTCAGAGAATGCCATAGTTACAGAGTCCAGATATGCATGGAGAGAGACCTATGGATTAAAATGAAATTCTGCTTCCATACTTCTGTTCCATGTTTCCCTTCATGAGTGTGTCACGAAATAAAAAACTGAACACATAATCCTTCACCTCATTTGTGTTCTGCCATACAAACATTATCTTTTTTTTTTTTTTTAATTCCCAGCATTTAATTTACCTTTCCTTAATAACTGCTGTAGGTCAAGCTAACACTTCTTAGAGCTATCTGTTATAGTGCTGAGATGTCATTTGTGGGTAGTATCAGCTCCTCCTTGTGAAAGCAGAATTAGGGTCATGTTTTCCTAATACATCATTCTGTATGTCAATTTAATTTTAATACAGTCTGGACCTCTCACCCTGTCACTTAGTGAAATGAACACCTGTAGCTCTTTGTAGTGAATGCCCTTAACTTTGTTGAATGCAGGCACACAAACTTCATGTTTCACCTCCTTTTGAGATATTTATGAACACAGAAATTAGCAGGACCCCAGTGCCGTGGTATTCTCATGGCGACCTCTCTGTCTGTTGTGATCACTGTCAGTTCCTGCCCTGTAGGTTTCCAGTGGCAATTTCTTCACATGGAAAATCTCAGTTATCCATGGTAGCTTTTAAAGAGCTTTAGATTAGAAAGTTCACCAAACACCCTGTGGAAATCTGTATCAGAGAATGTCACTTGACACAGGTGTGTTGAATGATCTTCTGTACTGTAACTCAGCCACATTTGTAGTCCTAGGAAGTCACATATCCATGCTATAAACCACTGAAAGAAGTCTTCTCTCATATTTTAGATTAATTTTAATTAATATTTTAGAGCTGGGAAGGATGTAATTATTTGTACCACCAAATAGTTCTTGTGTTTCTATTTAGCTATTCCCAAGGTAGGACAAACCTCCCCTCTTAAATAGGTTTAGCTGTTTTGCAGCCAGTCATTCATTGGATATAAAGAATTTCAAGAGCTCTATTGATTTTTAAAAGCATCCTGAAAAAATAATACAAGTGCAGTTTGTTCCTAGTGGGTTAATTTAACTTTCTGTTGGTCTGCATCCTCAGGGTGACTAAGTTCAAGACTACTTTGGTCTGATGAATTCATCTTCTGTTGCATACAAAGAAATGCTTTGGCCATTATTATATTATTCTCTTTGTTTATGGGCTACATATACACAGGAAAAGACCTAACATATCTGGTTGCTTTTAATTGAGCCATGTGACTTATTTGATTTTTATATCAGCCAAATTAAGGCTAATAAACTGAATTTAAAGCAAAAGAGGGATATTCATACAGAAGAAATAATTCTTCTCTTGGCTAGATTAATTTCTGAAAACAACTAACTTGGTCCTCAGTATTAATCTCTGAGAATTTTCAGAATTATGAGGAGCTAATAATAGAACTCCTGGGTCATGTTGGACATGACAACTCATGAACAGAATAGAGGGAGTACTCTATCACTTGAAAGTATTTATCTTTGACCACACACCAAGATTGTGCAAAACTTGTGCGTGCCCCTGTATGCACAATTTCATCATTTTTTAGCTTCTCTGCTGTGTTGGTTGAATTTGTGTCTGAAATTTGTAATTTTTCACGAGGTTGTCAAATACTGTCTCTGTTTTGGGTATCCAGTGTCTTCCGATTCGGTGATGCTGAATAGCTTCAGATCCCCATCTTCCCTCCTAGCCCTAGGGCACAGCCTTTGGGCTTCTCTGTGCATCTCTAAAAGCAGATGCTGTGAGGAGAAGGGATGGGTCAGGTCAAGACTGCTTTGTTAAGGCAGAACAACAGTGCAGGTGGATGGTCTCTAAGGAGAAATAGCATGACCTCAATTCCCCTGGGTTTAGTAATCCTGCCTGCTCTAACCACGCTGCAGCCTGTGCTTCAGGCTGTCCAAGTGTGCTCTGAAGAGCTTTTACACCTTGTTAAAGCTGCCTGTACCCTTTTGCTTCTGAGCTCCTGTCCTTGAGTGCTGCTCCAGAGTGGACCATTTATCTCCTGCAGCTGGGTGATGCTGCAGCTGACAAAGCAGCTTTAATCTCTCTCCTGTGTGGATGATGTACTGGCAACCCTTGAGCAATGTTGCATTTTAATTCCCCTTAATGGTTATTTGCAAAAAAAGATGAAAATATTGACAGCTTGATGTTTCAAAACAGATTGAAATCTTAGATACTTCTAGCATCAACATAATCACTTTCACGGGAATGGGGGAATTAATTTAAATATGTTTAAATTTTCTACCAGCAATTCTAGTCTGTTATTCTCTAGGTGTTGCTGTGCTGTCAATCAGATTCTCCTGATTTGTAGGTTCCTACAATGTATTATTTTCTTCTGCTGTCACTTTTTTTGTAGCCTACTTCAGTATGTATGAAGTTGCAGATGTGTTCTCTCTGGTTTTATTTTCACATCATCCAAACCTGTCACGTTTTCTGCCCTTCGCTCTGAGTCAGAGCTGTCAGAAAGGCTTATTCCCACTTGGTGGAAAATCCCTGGAAGTTGAGGAGATAAAAACACCCAACTTTCAGCAATCTGCCTGATTACTGAAAGATACTGGGAGAGATTCCCTGGGGACATCTGTATGCTGAAGATGGATGTGTCTGACAACCTGACAGTGCCAGCCATTTCCTCAGTATGTCAGGGGTTTGTTTCAGCACAGGGTAACTCCTTGTGTGTATTTTAATAAGAAAATGTACTTTAAGTACTTTTAAATCATAGAGCTGCATACAAAACTTGCACAACAAAAGGAAACGGTGGTTGTAAGGAAAACAGTGAAACGTGGTGACACAAAAAACAGTGGTGAAGGATGCCAGTTGTACAGAGACAGATTGTAAGTTCTGCCCCTGCTCAGCTTGGCAGGTACTTCCCTGAAAAACACCAAATGCTGGGATTTTGACCCAAAGTGTTTGTGCAATGAAGTGCTCAGACACGTGGCTGTATCCACTCTTGCACAAGGAAGAAACAACATTCAGCTGTTCCTTAAATTATGCACAGACCGAATAGGGACGTTGTGTTAAACTGTGACATGTAAGGAATCCCTACAGAGTCTGGCTAGACATTAAATGACACAATTTATTAGAGAGAGTGCTGCTTTCTAACATACCCCAGCTTCTGTCTAGTCTTAAAATAAAAGTCCCAGTCATGTGCCACATGGGAAACTGCTGCTCTTTCTAGCAGGCAGAAGCAGCGTGCCCACCCCTGCACATGCTGGGTGTGTGCTGTGCTCCCTGTGCCTTCGGAGAGGGAGGATGGAGGGAAGCAGGAACCCTCCGCTGCGTTTCTGGTAGTGTTAGTATAGCAGGCAGCCAGAAAGGAGACTATGGTCACCTACCCCGACCCTCCTTGTCTCTCCCCTTGTCAAGTTTCCATTCCCCGTGAATGTGTGCTTGTAGAGGGGAAGAACCATGTTGTTTGGAAGAGCTTTATAGCGTGAACTTAGTGACTACTTTGTGAGTTTTGGTAAGAGTTCTCACTATTGCCCTTAACGGGCATGTCAGTCCAACAACGGTGGTGTGCTGTCTGCAGGAATGGGGTTAGTGACTTGTGATGACTGAAGGGATTTTTATGTGTGAGAACCTGGAAGTTTGGCTCTGCTTGTCTGAACCACCTCAAGAATCCAGCTGCTCCTCATGAGCCTCCAGATGCAGTGGCTGCCTGTGTGCCACAGTCCTGGGGTAGCACTTGGGGAACAACACAGTTTTCAGTATTTCAGATAATTTTCTTCATAACACATCCCTGAGGCTGGGAAGCGCTAATAACTTCTGGGGAGAAACAGGCATTGTCTGCTTTAGGGGATCATAAAGGACTTCTGCTGTGGAGTAGGGATCCGAACTCATGTCTCCAGAGTGTAAAGGATGTGCCTTAAAGTACCTTTCTTCTCTGTAGGCTTCCCGCTCCTGCCTGCTCTGAAGCTGCACCTTTCAAGGTTTGTTCTTGAATGTGTTTATCATTCCACTGGTCCCTTACCTGCCCCCTGCTCTTCAAGCACAGCAACAGATACGTAGAATGGATAAATTATATTGCCATAATGCCCTGACCCTTGAAAGGACCCTGAAGTCCCCCTGCTTCAGCTCTGCAGGAAGGGGTGCTCTGAGCCCTGCCCTCACCTCTGGGCTGGACTCCAGCTGGAGGGGCTGGCTGTGCTCGGGGGTGGTTTCAGGGGCATTTGACTAACACAAGTTTCTTGTAGTCCCAGTGACTGCATCAAGATCAAAAGCTGATTGTTGCCTTCACTGTTAGGAAATATGTACCTTTGTGAGAAAACCCCTAATGACTTTTGATAAATAATTTTATGGCTTCAGCATACCGAGACTTTTTGTTCCAGTCTCAAGTTCTCCTTTCCTTTGCTTAAAATGAGATTTTGCTTGGTGTAACTCACTGAACATCAAAATTAATGTGGATGTTAGACTAATGCAATTTATGAACAATTTAAAAGAGCATTCAGCACTTACAATTAGGACAGAATTGTAACTTTGAAAAGAACCCAAATAACTATATCTGCTTTTCCTCACAAAGATTACTGGTCTGACAGTCCCTTGCACAACAATTCCACAAATCCTTCTGGATTTCAGGTAGGAATGTCCTGGTCTTACCATGATAGCTTACCTGCTATGAAGCCAACAGAAGTGCTCAAAATGTAGGAGGAGCAGGTGGATCCAGTGGTATGGGCTCAGGTCCTGCTTGCTCCCCAGCTGCTGCACAGTGACATTTGCATTTGTATTTCCTGGGTGAAAGCCTGGACTGTTTTACTGAACCTGCAACATCAGTAAATCATAGTTTTGCTCCTTGCTGCTCCCACTTTTTTTGCAGATTGGCTTTTCTGGGTGATCCTTATCACATTGTATGTTCGACAAGGCCAAGTGGCAGGTCCTACACTTTGGCCACAATAACCCCCTGCAGCTCCAGGCTGGGGACAGAGAGGCTGGCAAGTGGCCCTGTGGAAAAGAACCTGGGAATGCTGGTTTACAGTGGCTGAACATGAGCCAGAGGGTGCCCAGGTGGGCAAGAAGACCAGTGGCATCCTGGCCTGTATCAGACACTATACAGTGTGGCCAGCAGGACTAGGGCAGTGATTATTCCCCTGAACTTAGGACTGGTAGGGCTGCACCTTGAATTGTGTATTCAATTTTAGGCCCCTCAATTCAGGAAAGACACTGAGGTGCTGGAGCAAGTCGAGAGAAGGGTCTGGAGCACAAGTCCTTTGAGGAATGGCTGGGAGAGCTGGGGGTGCTCGTCCTGGAGAAGAGGAGGCTCAGAGGTGACCTTATCACTCTCTCCAACTTCCTGAAAGGAAGTTTTAACCAGGGTGGGTTAATCTCTACTCCCTAGAAACAAGCCATAGGACAAGAGGAAATGGCCTCAAGTTGTGCCAGGTTAGGTTTAGATTGGATATTAGGAAAAATATCTTCACAGAAAGGGTTGTCAAGCACTGGAACTGGCTCCCCGGGGAACTGATGGAGGCACCATCCTTAGAGGGATTTAAAAGCCATCTGAATGTGGCACTTGGGGGCATGGGTTAGTGATGGGCTTGGCAGTGCTGAGTTAACAGTTGGACTTGATGATCTTAGAGGTCTTTTCCAGCCTCAATGGTTCTGTGATTTTTGCTTTGCAATCTCTCAGCTTGCTCTTTTTCTGCTGCCCCTTCTCCATCTCTTGGACAATTGAGGGACCCTGGGGATGTGAGAGTTCCCTATTTTCCAGGCTGTTGAAACTGCACAGACTAGGGAGAATGGAATACAATTGTGGAGAGAAATTGCAGTCTGGTAAGGGGAAGAGAAGGGGAGGCTGTGGTGGGAGGATGCCAGTAATTTTGGAAACTTGTATTTCACTTCTTGCTGTTCCTCAGCCATACCCAGTCACTTTGGTATCCACTTCAACTTCTCAAAAACTGCTGAATGTGAAAATTCTGCTGAAATTGGTAGAGCTGAGTGTCAGATACTGTTTAGCCCACTTGTGTCTCATACTCTAGATGCTTTTGCACACGTTGAGGTAATAGACTTTTAAATTGTGGCTTTCAGTCATCCTGTGCCTCAGCTCCTCACCCATAAGGAGGGTGTAAGTGCTTTTCCTCGTCTCAGGTTTGAATGCAGGGTACCTGTCTGTCTTCTTGCCAGGCCTATGTGCTTTTCCCCATAGATTATGCTGCACAGACTGCAAATGGAGGCTCTTCTTGCATCATTAAATAATTCACAAGCTTGAGCTAGTCTTTGCTGGATTTGGATGTCCTCTGCCTTGCCATCCATCACGTCTGGTTTAGGCAGTGTGTTCCCCAGCGTACAGCGAGGTTCTGGTGGCGATTGCACCTCCTAAATTCAGCAGCAGATGCAGCTGGGGCTGGGGCTGTTCACTCTGCAGAAGTGATAAGTTGGTAATGAGGTATCTTCTTCCCTCGAAAGAGCAGTTGTGCAGCACAGCTGGCTGTGTTTCACACAGCATATTCATTAGCTGGAATTGCCTTTCCTGGGTCATGTTTCCTCTGCATTTCTGCCTCACCGAGGGATGTGAAGGTGGTAACTGCTGCCAGATGAACAGACCTTGTCCTGACTCTGCTGTTGCTGTTGCTGCCCCTGTGCTGCCCAGTTGGTTTGGCTGCTGCCCAGAGGTTTCATACCAGTGCCATGAAAAAGTCATCTGACAGCAGGAGGAGGTTTTAAGCCACACAGGCTGCTGTGTTCAATGTGGGGAGTTAAGAGGACTCGATGTAATTTCTGCTAGCAAAACTTCACAGCAGTATGTGCAGCATGAGGACAGGGGTACCGGAGAGGCTGATGGGCACATTGCCCAACACTCATCAGTTTGGGGGCCAGAGCAGTGCAGCCGCTTCTGTAGTTGGAGGAGGGCACTTAAGCTGCTCCTTTCCCACCTCCATGAGGAACGTGGCAGGTCCTTGCAGTAACCTCCAACACCCAGTGGAAGGATTTTTGTTAGGGGTGTCACATCACTTGGTGTCCCACCCCTGTTGGCTTGGCAGCCTTCCTGGTCTGTGTGCCCTCTCTGAGCACACCCGGGCTGGGAATCTGAAGAGGTGGCCATCTTCATAGCTCTGGTTTGGGTGTGGCTGAAGGAGACAAAACTACAGCTTTGCTCTCAGCTGTTGCGGCACTAAAGCAAACAGAGAGGTGGGGTAATCTTTGCATTTTTCTACCCTGAGGAGCTGGTAGTGGAGTCTCTGCTGGGTGCCGAAGCAGCACCACGCTGCACCCCTGCCAGCCCCACTGGTGTTACTCTGATGAGACTGCCTGGAGGAGAAGGATGTTAATCTTGTGGTCACCAACAGAATGTGGTCACCTGAACTGGCACAGTTATCACAGGAATATAGAATGGCCTGGCTTGGGAGCAACCTTAAAGGCCATCTAATTCCAAACCTCTCGCTGTGGGCAGGAACCTTCCACTGTATCAAGTTGCTCAAATCCACATCCAACCTAGCCCTGAACACTTCCATGTGAGAGAACACATAGCGTATGACAACTGGAAGCAACACTATGGAAAATGGATCTATGAAGATGACGGTGACGTGGAACAACCAGCACCCAGAGCCCTGACGAAATTCGAGTCTTTTACAGTGGAAGTTTAGTCGAGGTTCACTGTGTTTTATTGCACGGTTCATATTTGAAAAGTCGGTGTTGCCTCGCCGCGTTTTTCCCCTCACAGATTGTTCCCTCGTGGCTCTCCCCCTCAGTCCTCCATGTTGTCTTCTTCCCCTCACAGTGTTTTCCCGCCTCTGGGCCTAACCCTGGTTTCCTATTGGCCCTTTGACTGGCATTCCCCGATTGACTCTCCGGACCCCTGATTAGCATATAGCCCTTGTCTTGCCCAATCACGGCCCAGTTCCAGAACCTTCCCTCAGAGCCCTATATAAGCCCGGGTTGTCCCTCAGTAAATGTTGTCGCCGTTTTGCCTCCTCACGGTGTGGGGTGTGTGTGAGTCATTTCATGTCCTTCGGTCAGCAGCTGTCACTTCCAGGGATGGGCCATCTGCAGCTTCTCTGGGCAACCTCGCAGTGCCTCGCCACCCTCACAGGAAAGGTTTTCTTCCTAGTACCTAGTCTAAACCCACCCTCCTTCATCTTAAAGCTGTTACCCCATGTCCTATCACTACATGCCCTTATAAATCCCATACTATGAGTGTTTTCCTCATGTCACAGGTCTTTGTTCCTCTTTTATATTAACTCCATGTGTGAAATTCCTGTTTACTCTTTTGTATATGTCTTGAGCCATCTCTAAGGGTCTTTCTGTGTGCATCAGCTTCTTTAAGTGGTGTTTTCTATTCACTGTTAATGCACAATTGGTGTTCAAAATGATGATATTGGTGCCTCTTGTATTTTTTCTTTTTTCCAATCCCCAAGTGAGCTGCTTCAGGGAACTAAACAAACAAAGAAATAAAACCGAATTAGTAATTTTCTGCTGCATGCCCTCCCTGAAGCAGCTGCCTGTGGAAGGGGATAGGTACCGGCACCTGTGCAGAAGAGTGGCTCTGGGAAGCTGAAGTCAGCTTAATAAATAAGACCCTCTTAACTGTTAAAAAATATCTCATTTTCGGGTTCCTGAGGGGTTTCTCCATTTTTCATGGCTGTGAACATTGTTACTTTTCTTAACAGTCAGGTAACAGCTGCCAAGGGATACTGGTGAAGATCCCTGGGGCGTGTAATTGCTGCTGCAAGGCCTCTGTGCAAATACATCCTGTGCCATCCTACAATGATTCAGTGGAAGGTCATGGTGTTTTTTGACTGAAAGGCAGTGTACGTAAAGATTTGTTCTGCAGACATCCCTTCATTAAAAAAAAAAAAAGTAAGTCCATTATAACACTGTCAACTTAAAGAGTGTCAATTCCCTCCTGTACAAGATTTTTTTGTGTGTCTGTGCCTTGGTAACTGCTGACAGGAACTTTAAAACTGTCTAGTTGGATCCCTAGAAATCAATCTCAGAAGTGTCCTTTTTCAGTTAGGGATTTGGTTTTGCTGAAGCCATTTTGATGTTTATTTTTAATGAGTTGATTATTCTGAATTCATTTTACCAACTCCCTGCTCACATTGCTTCCTTGAGATAGAAAGATGATGTAAAATTACTTGCTGCAAAATCCTAGCCTCAGTAAACTTGAGGTTTTTTGATGCAAAGAAAGTGAGCAAAAGAGCCTAGAGGCCTCACCTTTTTAATCTGCCTTCAGAAATTCTGATTGATTGGCATCTAGGGGATTGCCCAGCATGAGATGGCATCTATACTCCAATTTTTTGCATGTAACAGTCTGGCTTTTTATCTAAATTCCTGAAATCAAAAGAAAACGTATTTGTAAAAAACGTTTCTGTTATTAATAAATGCAAAGCTCTATCTTAGACCTGTAGCTATGATCTTGTACAAACCGAGGCAGATGAGAGTCAGTAGACAGACATTTGTTTGATCAAAGACAAGTTGAGCATTGCAGTGAGAATCGAGCATGATTTCACCTGCTATTGAGCAGTGCCCAAGTGCATACCTGAAGTGACAGCTTAAATAAACATATCGGGTGACCAAGGGCTGTGGAGTTCTTTGTAATTCAGAAACGTGTTGGTCTGCTTTGGAGATTTTACACTGAGCAGTTATTAGTGATTTCCATGAACTGTCTTTGGAGCAATCATTGTTCCAATTCAATGTTCCTCATTTTGTAGTGCTGACTACAAATTCTTCCTTTTTAGTTTGGGCACTTATTTAGTATTAACAAACTTCCTGATCCCATGCCTCTCACTAAAGATGTTCTTAAAAAGAGTGACACAAATTACCGTTGGTTTCCCGTTGGCCATGAATTCACTTTTCATTAGGAACTGCCACAAAAGCAGTGCTTGCTTTAATCAGCTCTCATCTGGTTGTTTGGAAAGGCTTGCAAGGTTGACTGGCTTTCTCAACTTGATCTGTGCTCACAGTAATGAGACATCAGACTAATGAGACCATTGCCATCCCAATTACCGTCTTATTAAATCCTAATTAGGGACCCAATTCTGCAAGGTGCTGAGTGCCTGTTGTGAGTAGCTGAATATTTTCATGGGCCCATTTTTGATCTCTAGTTGAAAGCAGTACTTGAAGAGCATTGAAGCTCCCTGTTCATGTATAAGCTCTGTTTCAGTGTTAATAGGGTAATTGACTCTAATGATGTTGGCTGGTGTGTAATGGTCAGAGCTGCCTTTCCTTCCTCTGAGAAGCCTAGCATTAATGTCGCTGTTAAATGGGCTGTGATTCACATGGCAGAAGGCTGCATGGTGCTGAAGGACAATATTTCCTATATAATGCTCTATGGCAGATTGTTTTCTGCACATTCATGCACTAGTGAAAGGGGTTTGCAACTTAATTGTTCATCAGTGCCAATTAAATGCAAACTCAATGTTAGCCAGACATGCTTCCTCTTGAATAAACAACTCAATTCTGTCCTCCTGAGGCTGCAGAATTTTAAATGTGCAGTGTCTCTTTTAGAATCTAATTTCCAAATGACCTTCCCACTGCCTGCTTTCTGTTCTGTGCTGGTTACTGAGCTGAGCAGGTAGTGTCCGTACAACAGCAGGGCACTTTCCAGAACTGCATTAGAGAGCATCTCTCTTGCCTGTCATGGGCTGATTCTTTTGCTGTTGTTTCTGACAGAGGAAGATTGTGGGAGCTCTTCTCGATTTTCTCCTTGTGGAGATGAAGTTTTAGGCTCACCTTTGCCAGCCCATGGAGTTCTGCTGTTCATGGCAAGCGTGTCTTTGCAGGAGGTGGAGGTTTTCAGCTCAGTCTGACAGCAAGGGCTGCTCCCAGGTTTGGAGAGGGCTGGACTGTGCTCCCATCTCACCCATCAACCCCCAAAACCTGAGTTTAGGGAGGGCCCTCTGTGGTAGATCCTTTGCAGAAAAGGGACTGGGTTTTGTACATCAGTCCCTGGGTATAACTGTGGGCACACACATTGACATGAAGGAGATGCTTCCCATCACAGTGCCTCTCCCCCCTCAACCAACCAGCCAGGTCTCCTTCTGCTGCTGTGCAGATGTGACATTCTCCATAGATGCAAGGTAAAATTAGCATTGCAACAGCTTTGTCATGCCCCAGTCTTTCTCATACCTTATTTTTAATGCTGTGCCAATCCTATTTACCTCCCAGTGCCTGCTGAAGCGCCTTTCTGTTCTGTATACAGTGTAGAGGTGATGCTGTTCCTGGTGATGCTGCATGAGTGTGCAATGCCAGATGTACTGCAAACAACCACATAAAAGCAACCCTGTCCCATCTGAAATTAGGCTGGGTTTTATCGCAGGTGTCTTTTAAGATACATACTATTAACTTTTAGTGCTGTATATTCTCGCAGTGTCATCACCTGCATCTCTAAAATCAGGCTCAAAGGGAGTTCTCACATATCCATTTCTCAAAAATATTGCCTTAATCTTTCAAAGGCTAGTAAAATGGAATGAAGCTTGTTTTATAGAATTGGTGGAAATCATGATTGTTTATGCTCTTCTTGAGTTATAGGTGAAAGTTAATTTCCTTAGTTTGGTCTTGATATCTTTCACTGTACTCTCAGTGGCTCTGGTGATGTGGTCGTGAGTGCCTGAGGTGCCTGGAATCGATTCTCCATTTTAGGGGGTTGTAACAGAACACTCAAACACTTAGTATTAATCACTGGTTCTTTGCTTGCCACATTAATTGGAAGAATGATGTCGTGTCTTTGTTTTTTGAATGGTAAATTGAATGCTAAATGTGGCAGCCAAATTGCATTTCTCCTTCTTTCTCTCTCTGCCTTCTCCCAGATTTAAAGTTTCATCACAATTTTTAGCAGCCCACATCATTATTGGGATTTCATTAGCAAGGTTGTTAATGAGAAATGAGATTGAGACGTAAGTGACCATTTTCCTTCCAGGAACCCATTGACCAACACTCACTATAAGAAGCAGTAAAAAGTAGGGCTTGAGTTCTGTGCCGTCTGGGCAGTTTCCACATAGAATGTGTTTGGAGTCTTACCAGACCTGGGGGAATCTGCCTGACTTCTAGTAAGAGAATGGGTTGCAAGATGCATTTGTACCTTCCTGTTAAAGTTTTAAGCTATTCCCTGAATGTGATAGTAAGGCAAAAGTGTGTAAAGCAGATAAAAAAATCCCTATATTACAGTGCAATTCCAAAAGTTTGTTTATTCAGTAATGGAAAAGGTCTTGCCTATTTAGTTTCTTCTTCTCCCACAGTACGAAATTGGAACACAGCGGTTGGATAGTACTGTGATAATTTTAACTGCTTTAAATGCTTTAAAGCATTTTGAAATATATAGAGTCCTAAACCATGTAGGATGTCAAAGGAGAGATTTTGAGCCGTGAATATCCCTGAGAAAATCCAAACGACTTTCTGACTTGCTTTGAAAATAGAGACATTGCTGGCCTGACACTAACCCAGCCTTCTGTTTTCATTTTGAAAATAGAGAAAAGATCCATTTCCATCCAAGGGAAATGTCACTGGCCCAACTGTCAAACTTTCTAGAATAGCAATGATTCTTTTCTTTCTCCTTCCCTTACATTCTTGGTATCCTGCTGTTTTGAATTAGCAAAGCTCTGTTCTTACATTTGAAATCATAGAATAGCTTGGGTTGGAAGGGACCTTGAAAGGCCATCTAGTTCAACCGCCCTGCAATGAGCAAGAACATCTTCAACTAGACCAGGTTGCTTGGAGCTGCATCCAACCTGGAATGTTTCAGGGATGGGGTATCTACCACCTCTCTGGTCTCTTGCACTTGTGTAAAGGCAGTGGTAGAAAAACTGGACTTTGCATAGTCAAGCTTAGTCCAAGTGATGCTGCATGCTTGGCTAAGAGCTCTTCTTGTCTCTGTTTTGGGGTATTTCTTTTTGCTCTTAAAATGGGCTTGGGCTTCTGAAAGAGTCTGGACCAAGAAAGAATAAATTCTGAGTGTGTGATGCCAGCCCTACACATCAGCCTGTCCTTGCTCTGTTCAGCGAGGAAAAACACTGTCCCAAAGCAGGAGCCTTTGAGACATGAGACAGCAATTGATCAAGAGGGCATTTTCTAATTGTTAAAGCAGGCAGGTGATCTCAGTTTTGTCTGCTTTGCTCCCAAACACTCTTCTCAGCGCACCCCCTGTACAAAGTGGGCTGAACACTAAATGAATGAGTTTATTCAGGCAGGACTAAGACATGAAATTGTTATGCATCTCTGCTTGAAGATGTCCCAGCTATCAGGTTTGCGGCTGATATTACAGAAGTGATTACCTGGGCAATGCTAGCTGTGTAAGACTCTGCTCCCCACCAGCTGCTCAGTACTACAATTAAGTGAAATTTGGCCAATTCTCACGTATCATCTCTGCCACCCCCTGTGAATCCAGACATTCCTTACCGTGCTGTCTCTAATGCTCATCAGCTTCTTACTCTCTTATCTATAATGCCCAGAAATTTTTGGTGTCACATGCAGGAGGTTTTTAACATCTTCCCCACTCAAATAAATGGTCTTCTGGGGTTTGAAGCCTTCAGGCTCACAGAGACATGTATTTTTTTGTATTGTTTTGAATCCCAGAGAAGAACTGAAGAATCAGTGTTAGACACTGTACAAAGCTCCGGAAGATGGGAATCTGTGATATCAATCTCTTAATTACAGCGGCTGAATTTCCTGAAACCTTTATTCTCTGGCATACCTTTATTGAAAGATCTTGGCTGCAATTAACCTTTAAATGCTTAGGCAGTTGCAAGGACTGCTGAATCCCTTAGTGCATTAAGAGATTAGGGATGCCTTTTGATGGTAAGAATTCAGTTTCTGGGCTGTCTG
Source organism: Grallaria varia (assembly GCA_013396735.1). NCBI lineage: Eukaryota > Metazoa > Chordata > Aves > Passeriformes > Formicariidae > Grallaria > Grallaria varia. The sequence continues at coordinate 100,243 of VWZG01009503.1, forward strand.
GGAATGGGTTATTTCCATTGTCTCTCCCCTATTTAGATTTTGCGCAGTATGCAGCTCCTTTGTACTTCTTCATTTCCTCCAACTTGGCACTGTCACACCTTCCTCCGTGCCTTTGGCGTGTTGCTGCAGCCCAGGTAAAAATATTTATTCATGCATGAGTGGCTGCTGTCCAGGACAGGCTTCAAGAAAATCTGTGGGCTTTGTTTTTGTCGTTAGCAGGTGTTTCTCTGCAAAGGCAAACTCATGGAGTTGCAAATAAGCTGCTAACCCACAGACTGAGCATCCTTTTCTATTTGCCCTGTGAACAACACATGCTGCAAACCACACTTTTACCATGGTCATAAGTTCTTGAAAGACTCCTCTTATTGCTTGAAGAAAGGCTATTTACAGATTGGCATGTTACACTGGCTTGTTCAGGGTTACAATACACCAAAATAAGTATTCCTAAACTTCACCAGTTTTTCCAGCAATTTGGCTACAGCAGTTATTCCTGTACCTCGTTTCTTTCTGTTCAGAAGATGCTGTTTAAACCAACATGTGAAGCCAGGAGTCCTTTGAGATACCTGTTGCTATGTGAATGGCATGTTCTGGTTTTCAGACCTCTTTGTGCATCGAATAAGTGTGAAACAACCATTTTCACTATCTTGCAAATAAATTATGAAGCTTAATTTATCACTGGAAGTGCTCTGAGGTGATTGATTCTGGGAGCAGAAAAATGTATGGTTTTACTGCATGTTTAGTAAACTGGTAACTCTGATTTCCAGGACCTAAACAGGCTCTCTGAATAAATGAAAATTTTTCATATTGTTGTTGGATATGCCTCAGGCATAGCAGAGGAGAAAGAGAAAAGGGTAATGAGGATTTGTAATGATTGATAACTGCAGAAATTTTGATCAGATTAAGGCAATTACTGAAGGGATAATGGTCATTAGTACTTTGTTTTTAATACAGAGATGAATTGCTAGACAGCAGAGAAATGTGCTGGGATGAACAAGAATCTTTGATACAGTGCTTTTTTTTTTTTTT